>CAHIKZ030002613.1:45000-55000 GCA_903632075.3 Acanthosepion pharaonis
ACGAGACTTTCAAATACAGTCTTCAGGCCACGAGACTTTCAAATACAGTCTTCAGGCCACGAGACTTTCAAATACAGTCTTCAGGCCACGAGACTTTCAAATACAGTCTTCAGGCTACGAGACTTTCAAATACAGTCTTCAGGCTACGAGACTTTCAAATACAGTCTTGGGATGTATCATAGTCCATCTATCAGATCGGCCGCAGTCAAGCTCAAAGTCATTATGAACACGATATTTTCGATGGCGGGATGGTATTTGTTTTACCAGACCAAGAAACAGTTTTAAATTCAGTGTTGTCTTTCAAGTAGACTGGTTCCAACCACAGCTAGAAATCTCAGTCTGCTCTACTTTTTAATCCATAGCAGGTAGGAGGAGAGGTTGATTAATACCTTTCCCAAGGGTATTTTTTGCGAAAATGAAAGTAACATACTCGGCATGAATTCGTGCTAGGGACGACGATTTCGCATTTTTGGTAACCGTTAGCTCAATAGTTTTATAGTAAAAATGGTGTCAAATGAACCTCAAGATTTGTGAGTTATTACAAGAACTAAAAAATACGATGAAAAGTTCTGATTTGATGAGGTATCTAAGGCGAGTAATGTGCTATTAAAAGACTGCTAAAATTTACTATTCTCATAGCCCCAGTAAAGAGCACGTTTTCCCGGCAGCTCACCATGTCATCGGCTTCCGTAGCATATATATATATATTATATATTTGAAAGAGAAAAAAAAACAACTATGAACGACAATCACAGCTTATGTAAAGGTCATTTCATGACAAGTCTGTTCGTTGCACTTTATATCCTTATATGGAAATATGTCCTTATGCTTAAGAGCCAATCAGAATTCATATCACGGAAAAAGTCCAGGCGAGGGCTTCTGATAAATGGTTGAAATCAAAAAGATATTTTTACTTCAATACTTTTAGCACGTTGGGACTTTAATTTAAATACTATTATAACAAAAATGTAAAATGTTTGTTATTTTGTAGACATATCGGCAAACTTGAACCTTCGTGTCTGTAAAATAATGAAAGTGTTAAAAAAGACGGTTTTTCCGTTAACACCGCTATTATTTAAATACCTTCACCACTCCGCAATGTTTGTTTTAAAAAGGCGATTAGTATTATAATAAAACTTAAACATATGTAAGTAAATTTATACATTTTTTTTTTGTTCTTGAGAAGTGACAACAAAAATAAACACTATTATATGGTTGGCAAAACAGTTGCCAGTTGATTCGAACTTTATAAAATGGTAAATAAGGATTTCCTTATGATTAACATATTTTTATAATTTAGTAAATGTTTATACAAAAAATAATTTTGATATTTATTTCTTTACTATTGGTAAGTGATAAATATTGCATTAGTTTTAATTGTATTAGTTTTTAGAATTTTGTAAATATAAAATTATTCTTGTATTCAACAACTCGACCAAGATCTCTGGATGAGTTAAAACAGAGAATTCAAGATGAAATTCATAGTATCCCAGCTGAGATGTTGCAGCAGTCAATGAGGAATCTCAGCAGCAGATTTCAAGAATGCATTCGTACAGGACGACGCCATCTGCAGGATGTAAATTTTTAAAAAATGAAAATTCCATCATTGTTTATTAAATGGCATGTTTTAAGGTTTCAATTACTATGAATAAAATATTTTTCTTTCATCACTCTTGGTTTTATTGGATTGTTAAAAAGTTCCCATTTTTGGGGGTCACCCTATACTTTTGGCGTTTTGATATAAGACTTAGTTGCTCATGATGATAGAATAGATGATACAGTTTGTTGAAGAACCTCTTTATGTTAGGTCCGAGAACAAATATATATCTTTTGTTTTAGATGTAGTAGATACAAATGTTATGTTCATTTTGTTACTTTCAATTCTAGTTGTGGGAGAGTTGATTGGTAGGGCAATATTTGTTTTTTATTCATTGGGTTTGTCAAAAAGGTTCAGAAAAATATATTGCCCTAGCAACTAGCAACACTACAAGTGAAAAGAAATAGAAAATATGTAACTACTACATCTAAAACAAACACTTAGTCAATACTAAAAACATAAGAGAGACATATACAGCGATAAGGAGAGAGATGTTATAGACTTAGAGAGATTGTAAAATGAAATGGAGGGAGATTATAGAATTCGAGAGAGAACAGGAAAAGAAGACTAACAAAAAGTTGTAAGAAGATATACGAGCAATAATCCTTGCTTACGATTTTAACATTTAATTCAGTGATCAATATGGTCGCAAATAAGCGAACAAAACCATCGACTTTGAGCAGTTTATCCATATTCTTCATCCAGATGTAGAAGAAGACCTAATTCGAAAACAATCGCGCCCTCAAAACACTATGAAAGTATAAAAATAGGTTTTAATACCAGCAATAACTTTTTTAAAAAATTATTACCAGAAATACATTTTTAAGATAAAATTATTCCCTCAGCTTATTATCAGCGGTACATTTTTTTTTTAAATATATTAGCAGCAATAGATTTTTTGGGAAAAAAACTTTTGTCGGCTTCAAGTAACCCATTGAGGTTGATATGCCGTAAAACAAAACAAACCAAAACATAATCAGACATTCCTTATCGGTTGAAAAAAAATTGTCGAAATTCATCCTTAACTTAATGTCACTCTACACTATTTTGCGTATGACCAATTCTTAAAATAATCGTACCCTGACTCTTCCAAGAAAGAGAGTACTTGTAACTCAGAAAAATTATAATGATCGACACTTGTGCCATATGCATACCATTCTGTGAACATCAACTAATATAAATCAATGACAAGAATATTCAATATGACTTGTGACAACCTCAGACGCCGGTTTTAATTCATAGTTCTCCCCCTAAACTGGTTGCCAACCCAGGCTGAAAAAAAAAAGTAAAAGAGTGAAGAGGTGGGACCATACCTTTTCCTAGGGGACACGCGCGAATATAACGAACACTGGACTGAAATTTGAACTCAGCTCGTCGATGTAGGCGTTTGTTTTGTGTCAGAGACCCTCACCAACAAAATCAGGGAATCCAGAATGATCAAAGTGAATTTTCCGAGCTGCCGTACCTTTGTAGTCAACATTAGACTCATCCAACTGTTTCCGAACCCTCTGCACTATTCTCAGATTAACACCCAAACACTCTGAAATTGGAGATTCCGACGCAAATGCCAAGCAGTGCAGTACAGCACGCCGTTTCCAAACTTCCGGCTGAGTGAATTGCGTCATGATACTCTTTTTCTCAAAGACGGTGTCCAACTGACCCTTCTATACTGAGTAGTCCACAAAATCACAAACAAACAACGCGCATGCGCGAGATTAAAATATAAAATGGCGGCAATTTATTCATCGCACACTATATACGAGGTCTGATCAAAAAGTATCGGAACTGTCGCTATGGCAACGAAATTAAAATGCATATAGTGACCAGGAACTCTTTCTCGCGCTTCAGTTGTTTATAGCAGTGTTTGGGAGGAAAGTGTGAAGAGTGTGGTCGTCTCAGCACACACTACAGAATTTCCATGTGTGACCATGGCTTGTGCAGCAGTAAATATTCCCCAGGTACGATAACAAACATATTCCCCAGATTTCGCACCCCCCTCTTGTGACTGCACCCTTGCAAAAATAAAAACCCCACTTGAATGCAACATGATTTCAAGCCGTCGAAGAATTACAACAGAATCCAACAAGGCAACTGCTCACTATACCCACAAAAAAGAGTTCCAAGAATGCCTCCATCAGTGGAAACAATGGATAATGTGTGTGGCTTCAGACTACATCGAAGGAGATTAAATGCCGAATTGGTATGGTAATTTTTGAGATGTAGTTTAGATGGGGCACCCAGAGTGGATCAAACTCACTATTCAGTCGTAATTGATCTAGCGAGATAAACTTGCTAACCATTCCATTACGTCAAAGTACCCAAATGAAATGTGTTGTTTTCTTTTTATCGCACCAGCCACGATCATTTTCGATCAGCCCACATATACGTATATATATATTTTTTAAACATATATTGAAAATTTTACTTACTGTAAATTAGTTTATCCAGATTTGTTAATACGGATAAGTTAATTTACAATACATAAATTTTTCATATATATATATATATATATATATTTAATTATTTACGCTCTACTATATTTTTCAATATTGAGCACTTAAAAAATTCCGTTTTAAAAATTTTATCCTTATACAGGGGGTCCTCGGCTTATGTCGGAGATGCGTTCGTACGGAGCAACGTAACCTGATTTTCTACGTAGGTCGGAACTAACCTACATAAGTATTCACGTGTCTACCATACGCTTGGGAGCCATAATGAAGGGCACAAAGTTTACTCCCCCCCCACACCACCACCACCACGCAAGAAAAAAAAAGGACACAAACGAAAGATAGGGAATGTAGCACAATCCAATATGGCGTAGAGTCGGTGGAGAAACAATGCCGTCCGTCTTCCTCATATAGCACCGTGTGTATAACGTAAGGGAGATGGCACTGTAACCAGGAAACGCCGTACGTCGGATCCGACGCAACCCGAGGACCTTCTGTGTGTGTGTGTGTGTGTGTGTGTGTGTGTGTGTGTGTGTGTGTGTGTGTGTGTAAGTTAACGGTCAGAGTTGAATTAGACCAGGAAACACTGGTATTAAAAAGTGCTCAATACACATATAAAAAAATACAAAAATTTAACATGTAGAGCTTTTACGTAAAGAAAATTAGGAAATCAGCCGATTCTGCTACCTTTGTTTCAACCTTTCGGCGTCTTCAGGCGATTTTGGTCAATTGATTCTCTAAAGCGAAATACTTTCTCTAGTATATTATATTGCAGATGTTCGCAGCGATCATGGTCTTAAAATAAAAACTCATCAGCCCAGATAAAAAAAAGAAATGTTATTTAATTATACTATTCGTTTGTCGGGGTCTCTTTTAGAATAATATTTTTAAAATCATTTTTTGGCGGTCAAAGGACAGATATAAGAATTGAACCTACTGACCTCTGGCTCCTTGTGATCGCTGGAAGAGTTGCAAAAAGAAACAACACATCCTTAACTATGAACACCTGAAGGATCGCCCCTCAACTTGTTTTGTTTTTCTTTCCGAAGACAATACGCAAACAGTGAGCTGGTGACATCGGGCTAACAATATTCACTGCGGTCCTTGAAAGAGACGGAAAAGAAGAGATACAGACAGAGAGTAGGTTATTTCACTAGATTGAAATAGGGGGGGGTGTCAAGAAGAGACGGATGTTCCCTTATTATTATTTTTAAAAAATATCTATCGTGAATAAATGTCGTTTTAAAACGAAATGCCGTATTTCTTTTTGAAGTACAGCAGGTGAGAGTTCATATGCACAAATAAAAACGCAACGTGTATCCATATATACAGAGTGATTGAAAACTAACTCCCTATTTTATGTATGAGTGACCAGCCAGGTGTACCGACTTAACATCCTGTGACTTTTTTCTTTGGAATTGGTTAAAGGAGCAAGTGTATTATACCAATCAAAGACTTTGGAAGAACTTGAAGTGCGAATACAAGAAATTATGTCTTTCATACCACAAGAGTTCCTGGTGAAACCAGCTGATGCGATTCTTGGGCGGCTCCAGAAGCTTGTGGCGTAATCTGGAGCTCGTATCGTATTTTCAATAAAACCTCATGCTAAACGCCTTCCTGTCGTATCTACTTGTAAAAATTATACTTAAATAAATTATAAATATTTTAAAATGGGGAGTAAGTTTTCAATCACTCAGTATATTAATATTAGGTTGGTGCAAAAGTAATGTCGTTTTTTGACGTTAAGTTGAACGTCAAAAAACATTATTTTTGCACCAACCTAATATATATTTTTGCATCAACCTTTTTTTAAAAATATCTTTCATTAAATATGCCAGACAAGAAGATTTGAGATTTTATTGAGTAAACGTAAGGATACTGGAAAAAATTAAATCTTCCATGTCTGTTGTATTTAATATATATATATATATATATATATATATATGATAAAAATATACTTTCAAGCTTTGGTATATTTATTGTGCTATTATTAGTGCTCAATATCAGAGCTAAAACGTATGCAGATATAAAAATCCAAAAGTGGAAACTTTACGCCTGAAGATTGCGATCAAGCTTTAAACAGACTGTCGCCGCTTAATGTTACCCCAGTTTCCACTTTTATATTTTTATATCTATTCATCTATCAAATTCATTCTCACTGTCTCTTGAATTCTAAATAAAACTTCATGCTAAACGCTTCCCTCTCATTGCCATTTCTTGTAAAAATTATAGTTAATAAATAAATTATAAGTATTTTAAAATGGGGAGTTACTTTTCAATCACCCTGTAGAGTAGAAGTTCTTGCTGGCCGAAAGGAATATCAGGCTCTAAGTAATTCGTATACTAACTATTCTTCAAACCTTTACCCGAGAGCTGATTTCAAAAACGCATCGAAAGATTGAATCCAATATACATAGAATAATCTAGGGTTTCTCACTTGTGGAACTTCTGTTTCCTTGCTTTCTTGTCAACTATGATCTTCGTTTCTAACAGACCGTAACTCTAAGGCTATATCTAAAGCTCTATTATCCTCACCTAGAAACTATAAATTCGCTATGTCATCATGCTGGAAAAAAACAGTGTTTCCTGTACCGCTTCAGTAAGTACCTGACTCCTGGTGCTATCCTCCACCTTTACAAGAGCCAGATCAGGCTTAAAATAGAGTATTGCTGCTATATATGAGCATGAGCTGCCCAGTCCTCACTTTTCAGTCGTGATAGAGTTCAAAAGCGTTTCCTCGTCCTTGTCGATGACAAATTATTTTTCACCCTACAACCACTTTCTCATAAACGAAAAGTCGCAACCTTCTCACTGTCCTGGGTATGACGATAAACTGCATCCGCGTCCTGGGTAAGACGATAAACTACGTCCAACAGCAAGGCCTCTGATCAGGAGGTTTTTGAGTAGCGTGGAGCCACCTCTTAATTATTGGTATTCGCAGGTCCACCCTGACCCGTGGTGGTAGCACTTGTTAGGGTCCCAGCTATGGGCAAATAGTTAACCCCGAAACTGAGGTAAAAAAACATTATGAAAGTGTAAAAATACGTTTTAATACCAGAAATACTTTGTAAAAAAATAATTACCAGAAATAAAAAATTAAAAAAAAAAAAAAAAACTATTACCAGCAATATGTTTTTGAAAAAAATAATACTGTCAATACATTTTTAAAATAATATTACCAGGAAAAGAAATTAGTTGGCATTAAATTACCCACTGAGCTTGATATGCTGTAAAACAAACCAAACTTCTCACTTATCTATCGTTATTTCCAATGAAAGTGTTCCGACGAACTACATTCCATAGTTCCACCAGTTCTAATCTTAACGGCTAAGACCTAACATGCCATTCACATTGTAGCTAACCATCCTTATTTCCTTCGTATTCCATTGGGGAGATGTAAGTTCTTGTGGAGCAGCTTCTCGTGAACCGCTGCTCTGTAGAACCGACACCCAAGAGGATGTTTTCTCGATCACTACAATGTTAACCTGCTGAAGCCTAGAATATAACCGTTATATTCCGCTTATATCGACATACACTGTAACCCCCGAGTAGTTCCCGGGCCTTGTACAGGGTGAAAAAATTAAAGAAAAAACAGTAAAAACCTACATCTTAGTGACTTTGTTGCCTTGCCTGGGGGTAAAAAAAAAGGATTGCGTCAAAAGTATATTTTACTCCAAAGCTTAGTCCTTGGGTACGCTCAATAAAATAATGCCTCCATATAAGAATCACGCATATCTCGCTTGTGAAATTCACTTGGGGCTTTTCTTGTTTTCCTCTCAACTGCAATCTTTAAAAATTTAAATACAACCTCAAACGTCATTTTCATACTTTTTGAATTCTATTCTTTTATTATATAGGATTAATATCAAATTTGTTACTTAGCTGATTGATGTTATTTTCAGCATCCTGACTCTAGAGTTTCGTAGACGGACTCTCCAGTAATCGCTCCGTCCACTCGCCAGGACATACCACCAAGTGTATGTGAGTGGATTTTATTTTTAAAGTGACATTTTTTATTACATCAAATCTTTAAACTGTTCTTGTTCTACTGCCAAGGTCTACGGATATCTCGTGTACTTCTCATGTTTTAACACTGGTCAGTTATTCCTCAAGGATTCTAAATACACACTGCCCGGACCAGGGATTGAATTCCCAATTATTATGTCACTAAATTCAGTGTGTACTTTGACTAAGTGGAAACTGAGCGAGTAATAACTAAGAAGCATTTAAAAAAAATGTTTATAAAACTCTCACTATACTGGAGTACCGGGCGTAACAGTAAAACTCTTCTAAAATGTTTAATATCTTAAAAACACTCAACTAATTGAGTTTCTTTTTTCCAGGTTTTCAGATAAGACGTTTAGCCATCTTGATACCATTCGTCATAAGAATCACTGAAAATCCTTTGAGTTGTTTAGCTAAAAAAGCAGATTAAAATTGTTTTGTGTCAGACTGACTGTCTTCCCAGCAGAGCAATGGTGAGAGGAAAAGATCATTTAAGCCTTCAGTAATGGTAGCAACATTCATACTCTGGCTTCCATCTTCAAAGTCCATTCAAGAATCAGCATGAGAACAGTGAATAAGTTTAAAAAAAGTGGGAACAGTAGACAAGAAAATGGATGAGGATATCACAACAGGAAAAGGGATCATCGTTTAAACTTAGAGCTAAAGCGTTCAATTAGAAAACATCCAACTCATCAGTAAGACGTCTGACACCTGAAAGAGGAGTTTCAACTATGACAGTCCAAAGAGCAGTGAAAAAAAGACTTGAAAATGAAATCGTACGTGAAACCTTAGATGCACCTTGTTACTCCAATGATCCTGGAATAATATATATTATTATTATTATTAGAGGATCAAAGATCATGTTTTATACAAGATCATCTTACCTTCTTTAAATATATATAACAAGAATATATATATATATATATATATATATATATATATATATATATTTCAATACTTCATGAGCTTCCGATCCATAGCTATGATTAATTCATGATGAATATACCATTTTTTGTTTATGATCGATTTCATCACGATTCTTCTGTTAAACTTGGAGAGTAATTGTACATTCTTATTGCTCAGAGTAGAGTCCAATAGTGTTGTAAAAAAAAAACCTCGGAAAATTCCGGTAAGATATCTTTAATTATTTCTAAGATACAACGGTTCAGAGCTTAATGTGACAAATGGACAATTTTGCTGCTACACTCGGTATATATGGTAATTATAAAATTGCATTGTACATTAGAAATATCAATATCCTTATATTCTTTTACATTGTGTTGCTTATATCCAAGATTTTTAAAAATATTTCTTGATTATTAAACTCAAAGCAAAACTGGATAAAAATGGTAAATGATCATCATACCATAAACGGAAACAATATCTCGTTTTAAAACCTAAGATACGCCATGCTACTTCCCAAGAGTCGAATCACTCATTTCCCCCATATTACAAATTTCAGAAAGTTCTACGCAACGTTTACCCCAAATACTGCCATTTTGTGAAATAGACATTTGCTTCCCTACAATCTTAACGTCTTTTAGTCAATGGTCAATCATTATTAACACGTCTTACTACCCACTATTCCATTCTTACCACACACTTCATTCATCGTTACCATTTTAAGAGTAACCCTCTACCTTGAGTGGCTCTTGATCTCTTTATTGTTGAATTTTAATAGCAAGAAATTTACAATCAAAATTAAAGTTTCTAATATAATTTTTTTCCTGTATAGACGTGTTTTGGTACTTTGTTACCAAAAGTACTTACTACAATGAGGCAATTTGTCCACCAATGTAGTTGACTGTTCTGAAGACGTAGAAAAATCTAATACAGGCGGGGATCGTTTATTGGCTATGCGTATATCAGTATATAAGTAACGTCTTTATCGGATTGTCTATTTTAAAGGAAAGATTCTTAACTGGCTTTCTTGATGGATGGTATATTCTTT
>CAHIKZ030002613.1:65000-80000 GCA_903632075.3 Acanthosepion pharaonis
AAATGGTGATTGGCGGGAAAGTGAGTCGGCAAAGCGGAAACTACTGAAGGTCAAAACTAATGTTGGAGAAGTTAGATTAAATTTCTGTAACAAGATTAGCTCACAAAAAAATAGTCACACATTGAGGCAATGTAAAAAAAAAAAAAAGATTACATAACATTTATCAACAAAACGACTTCCGATGAAAATCTCGCAAGCTTTCAAGCTAATGCGAGAAACAAGCTGTATATAGAAAATATAAAAACATGGCTCTCAGTGAAAATATAAAAACATGGCTCTCAGTGAAAAACTTGTCAAGTTGAATTTCTATATAAAAAAAAAAGACTGTTCAACACCCAAACAATAAATGAATTTTATATAATAAACATACTCAATATTATGAAAATAGGTTTCTTTCACACGAAAACCTTTTCAAGAATCAAGTCTTTTGTTTATGGTAAAAGAAAGAGAAAGAATGGTGGATTAAATATTTTACCACTGTCGATGTAATTGAAGGGAAAATTCATGTTTATATTGAGAAACCTTACCACAGATACAACATTCTGTTAACCTATAGAACGATTAGTATTATAGTAAAAGCACGGACGTAGTAGTAAGCAAGTGAATAAATTTCTTGCTTTTACTTTTTTGGTCATGTGTGTGTGTGTGTGTGTGTGTGTGTGTGTGTGTGTGTGTGTGTGTGTGTGTACTAACTCAGAGGACCAAATTTTAACTATAACTGAATTACATAGCTTGTATTTCAAAAGAAATATTTTAGATGATCAATAGATTTCTTTTTGAACTTCTACGAATCGATTAAAATAAAAAATCAATAAATCGTTAGTTCTTTGATTGATTCTGACTGCTCAACGATATCCGATTAAATTAAAGCCTCAAGTAACTAAGCAACCGTGTACTAAGACACGATTGTTTTTGTTTTTTGTTTTTTCATAATAATAATAAGAAGAAGAAGAAGAAGAAGATTGTTTGATTGCTTCACTTGTATTTTTATCGTTTATCAACCTTTTACAGGCTATTTAAAAACTAAAATTTATTTTTAGATTGTAAGAATTTGGGGGAGATAATAATGATGATCTACTGACACAAGTCTTGCTGTTTATTCGACGCGGGGGATATAACGGACCCAGCTGTTATCCATTACACCACCTGTTGTTCACAAGCAGTTACCCACCTTGGTACTGACCAGGCTCGACGTTGCCTAACTTCGGTGATCGTGTGTTTATGTGGCATGGCCGTAAGTTCGAAGAAAATCAATGAAATCATGAACGAAAAGAAAATATCTCAAATTGTTCATTTTCCTGTTCTATAGTGAGTGTGCAGAGTTCGAATTCCAGTCGTGTTCTTGACATTTACTTAAGCGCAAATAGCCTTAGGAAAGGTATGAATCCATCTCCTCCCTCCACCTATGGATTAAATAATTTTTGCCGGGAAGAATCTTTGTTATTATCATAAAACTGTTAATGCAATTTTTACTTTCAAAAAAATAAAACAAAAAACAAATCAATTAATCTCTGGAGCTCTTAATAACTTTTGTCTTTTTTGCCATCTCTCCTAAACCTTGTACTGCCATCCATTTGCTCAAGCTCGCCAGGTAGGCTGAGTGTTGCTTTCCTCTTCTTCTGTCTCTCTTACCTTCAATCGTTCTTGTGAGTATCAAATTTTCCAAACCCTCTTTCCTCATTATGTACCTCAGAAATTACAACTCTCGATTCCTGATTTTAATTGTAAGTGTCCGTTTTGTTGCCATTGTCTCTAGAACTTCGTCGTTGATGACATGCTCGGCACATGTTAGTATCAACATCTTTCAGTAAAATCACATTTCTGTCGCTTCATCTTTGAAGAAAATGGTCCAGCATTCACTGTAATATAGGAGGTTCAGTAACATAACGGTTCAATAATATTTTCTTCGTTTCTTACGAGGCTTTTCTGCTTCTTAATACTTTGCTTAGCTTCTGAAAGTCATATTTCGCTATTTCAATACGCCTGTAATGGGTTTGATAGTGTGTGTTGTTAATGTAAGTTAAATACTTTAAGCTCAGTAAATATATCCTTTGGTTGCTTAATGTTGGGTAATAGTTAACGATCACGGCTTGTTAACCATTACCAATAAAGTCGATGTGTGTCCCATACTTGCTGCCTTTATACCAAGACTAAGACAAGCTTTGTAAATAGACGGCAATCATGGCTCCTCACAATTTCCTGCTCTTTGCAGCTCTTAATAGCTTTTTGTCTATTTTACCATCTGCCATCTATTTGCTCAAGCTCGCCAGGTAGGCTGAGTATTGCTTTACTCTTCTTCTGGCCCTCTTACCTTCAATCTGACTTGTGAGTATCAAATTTTCCAAGCCCTCTTTCCTCATTATGAAATTTCAACTCCTCTTCATGATATTAAACATAATTTTATGTTGACATTGTTTCTAGAATATTTGCTTCTCACATGTTCGGTCCACGGTATTCTCAATATCTTTTCTGTTGCTTCATGTCCCTTCTTCATTTGTGAATAAAAAATTGTTCGGCATTCATTGAACTGATACATTACAATTCAGAACTCTTCCCTTTGTACCCAACGGCTTCGAAAAAAAAAACTCTCTTTATGCTGCGAGAAGCAGATATATTTATTATTAATTTTTTTCATTGATAATTAACATCGTGACAGAAAAGAAATGAAAGGGTTAATGTATAATATAACTCCAAATGAACTATACACCATAGGTAGCATTTACGCATGCGTGGTGTCGTTTACGGAAATCAACAAATATTTGTCGTCGGCATAGAAAAAGTCCGCATAAATATAAATAGTAACAGAGAGACGACAAATGTTGCTTACAATTTCTAGTAGGCGTTCCTTATTTGCATTAGAATTTGAGAGATGTCAGTTTATAGACGAAAGGTTTCACTTGGGGACACGACGTATTAACACTCAATTACAATGCACTGAAAAGAAAAACATATATTTCTAAAACGACGGATAAATAAAAGATCTGCTCCAGTGGCGGAAGTTATGACGTATTGCCTTAGCGGTTGGCGTTCGAATCCAGGTAAGAGATTTCGATTCCAAATGTTAAAGAAAGGCACATCCTCCTCACTTAGAAGACAGACGCAACATAATCATTTGGTTTTGTGCAGAACGAATATAGGCATAGTAAATTTCTGGTCATAAAACACAAAGAGGGAGCAAAAAGGTCGTAGACTGACACGTAATTTAGTAGCGAAATTGGGATCCAAAATTTCCTGTGTATAATGTTAATTCTATCAGTTAAATGCCACCGTTGAATTAAGTGCGTTGACAAAGAAGGAGAAGATAATTTTCGTCGTATAAAATAAATAACTATTCATCGTGAGACTACAGACTTATAGCTGGACCTACGTGTATAGAAGAGAGAATCCACAAAAATACACACTTGGGTAGAAATCTTTCTTTTAAACATGTTTCCTTGAAAATGACAAATTTTTATTTTGTTTTACCAGCATTCTTACATTTTTCCGTTTGGTGGGAGTAAGGAGTGCAAAATTTACCGGCTTCACCATTGTCTCAAACACTTTCGGTCACTTCTTTAACTATATATATATATAAATATTTATTTATTAAAGACATTTTTATGTTTAATTTTGTAATCAGCGATATGAAGTCCGAGAAATTTTATAGAAAATATTCGTTGTTTTTGAAAATTTTCGGACATTCAGGCCTGTAAATGTTATTTACTGTTTATCATAAACAGAGCATTTGCTTAAATACTTGTATCTATAAATAACAACGTTAAAAACAAAAATGTCTTTTTAATAAATAAATTGTCGGACCTTGTCCATTTCTTTAATATATATAAATATTTATATATATATATATATATATATATATATATATATGTGTGTGTGTGTATTGTTTATAGAGCTTATTTACTATGAAAGATTTTGTTAGTCTGAATATGCACACGAGCCGAACGTGGTACGGCATTCTAGCACTACCTTTTTTGAGCAGCACTGTCAGCTACTTGAAAAAGCAAGTGTTGTCGAAGGAGACAGTGGAAAGTAGCAGTTACGTTGAGCTTTATCTCTTACTGTTCAAATATATGAATATTTGTGTAACTCAACGTGTTTATTATATATATATATATATATATATATATACAAATTTCAATTGATTGATCGTTTCTTTCTATGGTGCAGCCTGATATTTTACTTCTGGGGTTCTACATTTTCTATGAAGACTTGCATCCCTGTAGGTTCTGAGAAATGACATAACAAAAAGAAACAAGACAAATTCTGAACACTTACTCTGACTCTCTTTGTATACACACACAAATAAATAAAAATATATATATATATATATATATATATATATATATATATATATATATATATATATATATATGTAGTATATTTTAAATAAGTTTGAAAGATCATTGACAAATTTTGATTAATATTTTTGTATCTACAGAATTATCAGTGCAACACACACACACACACACATATATATATATATATATATATATATATATATATATATATAGTTAGTTAGTTAAACCTATCTGCTCTAATTACTGTATTGACCACTTTATTTAGTTGTTTTGTGTACTCTTATCGTTTTTTTTTTCTTTGGGCTTTGAACTTGCATGCTAGACGATTATTTTCGCCTAACGTAAATGTTCTTGATTCTTACTTTTTTTTTTTTATACCATTTGTTTTTCCCTTTGGTATTGGTTTGATTATTTGCAAATCAAGACACCGAAGGTTTTCCGAACGAGTGTAGTTTCTTATACCTATAGGATTACTACTAATACTATATATATATATATATATATATATATATATATGATCGCAAAAGCGTGAAACCCGGGATTACAAACTCCTATCTATGCAACTGAATAGAGGGAGAGAGAGAGTCTCCTTATAATTTATATGTTTATACGGAAGAGTGCTCAATACCACAGATAGAGCTTTTACACAACCATACATTCGGGTTATTGTTCTCCTTTTTGTTATTATCACAAAGTTTTGGCCGTTGTGTTCTCCAGCCATCTTCAGGTATCTATCGATCCATGTAACCTTCAGAGGTTACAACCGCGCAACGCTACAGCAGTCCTAATGTAAATAATATATATATATATATATATATATATATATAGGGAGAGAGAGAAAAAGGGGAGCGATATTGTGTATTCTATATTTCTTTCATAAATGTTTCACCGAACGTGACGGACGTAAAAATTTCAAATTAAATTAAAAACAAACTTACGAAACTTAAACTTAATATAAACAAGCTCCAATTTTAAAAAAGATCTTTATAAAATTTTCCTTGTCTGTCACATTCAGTGAAGCATATATATATATATATATATATATATATATATAGATATTCTACGATTACGTCATGTGTAATGCTTATTGGGAGCAAGGTCGCATAAAAAAGAATGCAATAGTGTGTGTGTGTGTGTGTTACTTCAAACGTTCGTATAATGGACATTTCTTACTAAAGAAAATGTGTTTTTTAACAGCGATCGAACCGGGGAGCATATTTAATTTACTAAGATTTTTCAGAGGGACAGGCCGAAAGACGTAATGTTTTATAAATAAAAATGAGGCGTCTATTTCAAATAAGAAGTGTCCAGTATAATACATTCGATGTAATAAAAATGTCTGATTAACATAAGTCCTTTGTTTTTAGATATATATCACACACAGACACACACACACATATATGTATAGGACCGGTGCGTGCCATCCACGAACCCACCGACTTTATTGGCGGCACCGGGAAATGCTTTCTGAAACACGCTATCTTATCAACATTTATTTTTTGTACCAACATTTATATATGTTAAAAATTAAAATAAGCACAATTAAATATTACTACTGAAGGATGAAAAAATTTCGAGGATTTTGACGTCATTATTTTTTTTTTTTTTTTTTTTTTGGGGGGTTCAAATCCTGGAATTTGTTTAGCCCATGCTAAGACTCAAAAATTAACACTATATCAAATACACTATTTTTTTTATATATATATATTCATCTTGAATATGTTAAAACCATTAATCTTTTTAACAAGAAAATCTCAAGTTGGTGTTAAAAACTGATAACAAAAAACATTGTTGATTTATTTAGGATTTAATGATCTATTACGGCATACACCCCCCCCTAATTTATATTTAAATATATTGCATTTATTTTCAATTGGTCGAACTGAATTGTTCACCTGTGTTGCATCTGTTCCATTATTGTATATGATTAGACTGCAATAATATTTGCATGATATATGAATATTACCTTATGTAAATTAAGATGAAGTACAGTGGGGGAGCGTATCATAGATTCGGTGGGGTCACACGAGAATCTAACACGGGTCCTGTATACAGGAGGATGCAAAAGTAGGTATACACTATACGGTAATGAAAACCAAAATGTGCGCACAAAACCTATTGTACTGATTAAACAAACATAACAATATTTCAATAAAAAAAAAACAAAAAACATATAAACCCTCCAATTGTCCAGACTGTTTCCCCTGACATTCACACACCCTCTGGCACAAAGATAAGCATATATTACTGTATACCTACTTTTGCAATATATATATATATATATATATATATATATATATATATATATATATATATATATATATATATATATATATATATATATATGAAGTTTGTAGTTTAATCTTTATAACCAGACGCTTCCTCTGTAGCGAAATGATATAACACGTAGGGCTATATGACAATTCCTTATAAGATACAGGTTCGATTCCTGTCGGAGGACACATATTTTCTTAGAGATTTTTCGGACATTCAGGCCGCTAAATGTTGTTAATACTGTTTATTATAAACATTACATTTAATGAAAAAATTAAAAATTTAAATCTCTAAAAAATAACGTATAAACATATATATATATATATATATTGATAAATTTGTTTTTTCGTACCAGTAGCACGACTCGGAGTTTCATGCACAACGCAATCTTCAGGTGCTGTGTTAAGACTATTTTATTAACACCAGCACTCAATGTGTGAATATATATATATATATATATATATATATATATATATATATATATATATATATATGTGTGTGTGTGTATGTATGTCGGAAACAAAATTTACTAACCTCCATGGCTTTTATCCCCGCAACAACAACCAGAACAGCAACAACACATTGTCGTGGCAATTCCAATAATCAAGTTTAAATGTCTGAGTATTTTTTGTCTTTTTTTGTTTTGTTTTTGGCCTCTGAATTTACTCTTTGTAGTTGAGATAAATCGACGCTGTAGTTATATTGACAACAATATTTACAACGAACAACAAATAACAACAACAACTACAATTAAAATAATAATAATCTTTCTACTCGAACCTTAGCAGACCCCAGTCCATAGGTTTTCCTATAAAATAGGTCTGTGGACTCTAGCAGAAAAAAAAAGTCTATCAGGAGGCGAGGCGAGGCCAGGCGAGAGTAAGTAGTTAGTCAATCTACTTTCACGATAATTTGTTCGTTATTTTTCGCCGTCCATTGCTGTTGGTGCCCCACCGCCAAACTTTTGACTTCCAACGTCCCCACCCAGTTAATAGTCTGGTTTAATGTTCAGCAGGTTTCCGTCCCTGGATGCGATCCGCCTTTGTTAACAGTAAGGGGCGTGGGAGCAAACTCTGAGGGTCATTTCGTGATCTTCTACCTCCTGAATTAACACCGTCCGCTTTTCCTTCATGCAGTTTCCTGTTAACGGTGGAAGGGAAGGCGAGAAGACACAGGCCTGACGAACGTGTGAAGCCCGAAAAAAAATGGGGGTGAAGGTTAGTGACAACAGCCACCATCGATGACATTTTTGGATGAACCAACTTCACGGGGTTCCGGCCTGAAACGGTGGGTTGGGCTAAAGAGACTGAACGTTTTTAAACACACTCTTTCTTTCGCTCTCTCTTGCCCTCTCTCTCTTACTCCCCAAACACACAAATAGTGGCTGGTGAGGAGAGAAAAGACACGGATGAAATAGAAAGATATAGTGAAACTAAAAATAACGCAAAATTAATTGATGCTATTAGAGAGAAGATAAAGTCTGATATTAGACAGGGAGAAAGAAGAAAGAGAGGGGATATGTAAGAAAACAAGGAAAACGGAGAGAGACAGAGAGAACAACGGAGAAAGAGAGAAACAGAAGGGAATAGAAAAATAAAGAGAGAAAAAGCGAAGAAGAAGAGCGTGAAACACCGAGGGATCCAAAGAGAGATTAAGACAGCAAAAAAAAAAAAAAAAATGGGAAAAAAATTAAATGGGGTATATATATAATTTTAAATGGGGCACTTCGACGTGGTGTAATGGTTAACAAGCTGGTCTATCTAAAAATCAATTACGACTGAATAGTGAGTTCGTTCCTCACTCCACGCTTGCGACTCTCGGCCCTGTGCCATATGTAAGCTATAGTTAGTAAATTGCTATATGAAATTTGAATGTGAAGGAGGGGAAAGGAAACCCAGTAAAAAGGAATGGGCGGAAATAGAAAAGGAGAGTAAGAAGAATAAATAAGGAGAGTAAGAAAAATAGAAAAGGAGAGTAAGAAAAATAAATAAAAAGAGGAAGAAAAATAAATACAGATGCAGAATTATTGACGTAAGAAATTTAAACAAGAAATGATAAAACGGAGATTCGTGAATCGCGGGAAATAGATGAATAAAAGCAAGAAAAATAGTTACTTTTTCTTAGGACCCCACAAAATAGGGGTGTGGGGCACTTCGATGTGATTTCGGCCCTTCAATGATGTAATGATTAACAAGCTTGTCTCTCTAGATCAGTTACAACTGAGTAGTGAGTTCGATCCTTACTAGGTGCTCGATACTTTCTAAGTTGTGCAACGTCCAAGCTACAGTTAGTAAATATCAAATAATATCGAATGATGGTGGGCGTTTACTGTATTTTTATTATTTTTCTTTTTAATGAAAATTTTCGACCCCGTTTCGAGCTTATTAAAAACACCCCATTTATAAATTTCGCTTTTTTTTTTTTTTTTTTTTTCAGTTCCTCCCAGACGATAATGCCACTAAAAGACTGCTGGGAGTGAAAGAGAATGAGAAGAATTTAGAAGGAAGCGGAAACCCAATCCTAAACAGGAAACACGTGTTAAACCTCTACTCCTGTTCAAAAAAATTGGGGAGGAGTGTGAACCGGACGATGAGCGATACTTTTAACTAAGTTTCTAGCCCGTGGTTTAATAAGATGGCCTGATAATTGAACCCCAGTTTTATTACCGCCATCTATCGGTTATTGCAATATTAAGAAAAATTAAGAACCTCTTAATTATTAAGATACCTACACTGTATTCAGCACCATAAAGTGCTGGAACCAAAGCAGAGAAGAAAATAATCTAGAAGGAAAATATATAAGAAAGAATTGGTGGCGAGAAAAAATAAAATAAAAAAGAAGTAATTAAATAAATGAAAAAGAGTAATAACAAGAAAAAAAATGAATAAAAAAAAAAATGAATAAAAAAGAATTTAAAAGAGAATCTATAGCAATGGAAAAAAAATACTTCTTTCTAATTAGATTAAACACGACGTGAGAGGAGAGAGAAACATAAAACGAAAATTATTGATCTCATAGAATAGAGAGAGGGAGAGAATAAAAATACTGGTAATGAGAGAGAATACATACACACACGCACGTGCGCGCGCACACACACACACACACGTGTGTGTGTCTGTGTGTGTGAATGTAATTTTAAAATGAAGAGAGCAGGCGGAAAGGATGAAAGATGCAAATGGAGACCAGAAAGTTAGGAGGGTAATAGCTAAAGAAAGCTAGGAATTTAATAAGTAAATATATTAAAAAAAAAATAAAAATAAAATAAAAGCAGGCGAAATGCATTTGAAAAAATTCAAAGGGATAAAAAATATTCTGAATATATCTGGAAAATCTTGAGAGATGGAAAGAGAGAGGGGGGAAAGAGAGATGGGGAAAGAGAGTTCAGAGAGAGAGAGATCGAAAGAGAGAGGGGGTAGAGAGATCAGAGATAAAAAGAGGGGGGAAGAGAGATCAGATCGAGAGAGAGATGGGGAAAGAGAGATCAGAGAGAGATCGAAAGAGAGAGGGGGAAGAGAGATCAGAGAAAGAGAGAGGGGGAAAGAGAGATCAGAGAGAGATCGAAAGAGAGAGAGGGGAAGAGAGATCAGAGAGAGAGAGGAGGGAAAGAGAGATCAGAGAGAGAGGGGGGAAGAGAGATCAGAGAGAGAGAGGGGGGAAAGAGAGATCAGAGAGAGATCGAAAGAGAGAGAATAGGGAAAGAGAGATCGAAAGAGAGAGGAGAGAAAGAGAGAATCTTTTTCCCGCAAGCCAGTTGTGCCTGCAAGCAATGCTGTTATTGGTCGCCTTGTTGGAAACATAATGATAATGTCAAGGTTATAACGGAAAAAAAATCTAAAATTGCTTGTTTACACCACAAGTTCCCAGTTTTACATCTTTCTAGTATCCTAACACAATCTCTGGCCAATAAATTTAATCGATTCTTATACGTGTTTGCAGTAACTGCAACAGAAAAAAACAAAAAAAAAACATTGGTTATTTGCAGGTACTGACCCTGGAAACACCCAGTCTTATAATAATATAGCAGTGCATTTCTTCCAAAAGCTAAGCAAAGTATTAAAAAAAACGAAAATTTCATTAGAAAGAAAGAAAAACGTACTGAACCGTGATGGAATATCTGTCGTCCTATATGGCAATGAATGTTGGACAATCACAAATGGAGAAGATTGATTCATTTTCTACGGTTTATCAACCCATTGCAGGTTATTTAAAGCCAGATTTTTTTTAGATTATACGAATTTTTTTAGATAATAATTTAGGGATACAGAACTTACTAATTAACCCATAAGTGGGGGAGAAGTGACGTCATACTTTTCCAAGGGTATCTGCGCATAAATGAATATAACGAACTCAACTGGAATTCGAACACGTCTCTCTGATTAAAAATTCCGAGCCGTTATCCATTAAACCACCTACACATCCAAGCTTCGTACACCTGCTATTCCCAAGCGGTAACCCATCTACTTACTTACCAGGATCGACGTTGCTTAATTAAGGTGATCGTACGGGAACCTGTGTTTCAATATGATATGGCCGTAAACAGATGGAGAAGAGATTTGAGGCAGAAGGTTGGTGAGAACACCGTGGATTGAAGAAACGACGAAGTTTTAGGAGAAACAAAAAGGACATTTATACGTAGCATCAGAAAATTCTAGAACGCATTATGAGGAAAGAGGGCTGGGAAAAATTCACACTCACAGGACAGATCGAAGTCAAGAGCGACAATAGGAAAGCAACACATAACCTACCTAACAAGCTTGGGTAAATAGTTGGCAGACCAAAGACGACAAAAAGACTTTACTCGGGGCTACAAAGGATAGGAAGTTGTCGAGAACCGTGAACAGACAAAGATTTATCTATATTAGCACTATCCATATTTAACAGGTAAGAACAGGGACCAACCTCCGCTAGGCAATACCACTTCATCGGGAGCAGTTTTTACATGACACCTGAGTCAAACCCCCAAAAGAAAGTGATGAAGGGGTTTACGCTTTTATTGCCCCTAGTCAGTGTACGCTTTAGATCCCAGACCACTTGAAACCCGACATTTTCTCAAGTGGGCCTGCGGATAAATTCCATAGCAAGTTAGAACAGGAACCCTTCACCATCCAGTCAATACTCCCCACTCTGGAGGAACTAAAGTCGTTACCTGGCTCCTGAGGCGTCTACGAAAACGGAAGTGCCGAGGTGACTGGACTGTTTTTGGAGCACGTTTCCATGTAGTTCTCCTATGTGGGACCCCCACTTTAAACTCGGCCTTGTGGGTGTGCGGATAAATACTTTAAGGGATTAGAACAGGAGATTGGGTCGTAAGCTGTACTTCTCTTTCGGGGAAGAAAAGGTTAACCGTTGCTGTTTAAAGCGTACTTAAAAGGAAAAATGCCGAGGAGTGGGTTATTTGAGCCCCAGGAGACGTTGACTCTAACTATAAAACATGGCCTTGTGCCGCTCTATTCGAATGGTACATTAATACCCCCAGTTAAAAGTTTAAATTAGTAACACAGCGACAGAGCCTCCTTCACTGCAACCCAAAGCGACCTTCTCACATCCTGCAGACATAGGGAAGTCGTTTATTAGATTTATCCAGGTCACCTCGGTGGATAGCGGCTCGGATTGAGGAATCGGAGAGCCGAGTTCGAATTCCAGTCGAATCCATTACATTCACTTACGTGCTAATGCCCTTGGGAAATGTATGAATCTTTTTCTCCCACTAGCTATGGATAAATAACAGGACAGACCAGGGTAGCCTTGCAAAGCAACTGGTGTACCGCAGAAAGAAATGGCAGCCTACTGCGGGAAAAAATCTGCCTCGTCAGTCATGTATCGAAAGATACCATGCATGGCACATAACTTGACTGACAGGGCACCTCAACGTGGCGTAATGGTTAGTAAGCTTGTCTCATTGGATATATTTCTGCTGAGTTCGATCCTCACAGAGTGCTCCATACTTTCAGATTTGTTTTATTTCTGTTTACCCGGCCTTTGTACTGAGATCAAAGTTTAGTATCTGCATTAACTCTTTGATATAGGCCGGTTTAGCAATCTTGTGAGAACTAAACAACTGGACAATATGATTTAATGTTAGTGATGAAGGTTTCTGCAGAATAAAGTACAGTCTTTGGAAGAAAAGACTACAGAGAACTGGTGCACAGTGTGTCACCAAATCTCTGTATAGCCCTCATCAGTTGTGCTTTTACTAGAGTGGTTACTGACCAAGGCTAAAGAACCGTCTGACATCGAGAAGCGATGAATTTCCGTGTTTGCGCGAAAGTGACTGAAAGGGAAATGTAACTAGTGAGCGAGTCAAAATGACTTATTTCCCTTTATAGTCGACCAATAGAAGGTTGACCAATCAGAAGCCACACAACACTGTATTCGTCGTGTATAAAGGCGGCCATCTTTGTTTCTCCTATCAACCTGAACAGAGGCAACTTGTCCGGCGAACATGACAGACGGAAGAACTACGCTCTGCTACCTTGCTGCGATATCCACTGCGAACCTGCACTACGCTTTCCTACTGTCTTCGTAATATGCACTGCCAACCTCTGGATTCTATACTCGAGGACGACCATCATGAAAATGTCTAACAATCCTAGCAACTGGAATATACTTCATTTAGGAAAAAAGAAACTTTTATCGAAAGAACATTATGCAAAAAAAAAAAAAAAAAAAAAATCAACAATCTCCTCAAGAACACATGGCCCAGTGGATAAAGCATTGGTTAAATCTAGTGACTAGACCCAAAGAGTTGTGAGTTCAATACCAGCCTACAGCAGTGGTGAACCAAAACATGGAGAGTTGAGCTAAAGGTGAAAAAACTGAGATATCCGGAAGAGGTATGGGACGTGGAACTAGAACAATCTACCGCGCTGGACGAAATAAAGAGTTCGGTTCGAAATTCCAATCACCTAAAGAAGACCGGAGCGTACAACGGCCGAAACGTTGTGAATATGGCAATGAAGATGAGAATAACAGTCAGAATAATGTAAATTATGTAAGTAAACACTTTTATGTTGAACAAAAAAGATTAGGCAGAATTAAACTTGTTGGCACAGTTACGTTCGAGAAATTTCTCGCAGATATATGGCTATACTGGTCTTAAGAAACGATAAGTAGTAATGTCCTTCTCAGTGTTGCATCAATTGCCAGACATGGCGATATAGGTCAAGGCAACTGTAACCGTTCGACAGTAAAAGTTCAAGATGGAGGCTACTGATAAATCTCATGTAAGAAAACTGGGAAAATGTGTAGTTTCGAGGATCATAAATAGTATGCTGAAATAACATATTTTCGTTCATACACATGTGACACAATGGGTCCCCGAATATAATCAAGACGTCTACATAGGAAAATGAACGATAAAGGATTTTATCAGAGCCTGAAGCGACTAGTGTTTTATTATCTGGGTTAAACTCAACTGATGAGAACTTCAAAGCAATCACCTGCTGTTCACAAGCAGATGAAGTGGATACGAAGTAAAAAAAAAATATAAATTTTTAAAAAATTCGGGATCAAGTGTCACTCAACTGGAAGATGGGGAATTCCGGTCGCGAGCTTATATTACAAGAGTCAGACAGAAAGAAACTGGCCGTTATTAGGGTGATAAGCTGTTAATTGGAGATATAGAAATAGATAAAGAACTGGTAGAATTAGCCAGTGATAGTCATTGAACAGGCTAATTAAAAGACATGCTTTGATTAATTCCTTCTAATATTCAAGATCATGATCACTTGTCCCGCAATCCATTATTGTTGTAGGGGCACCATGTGTTCAGCAGCCGTAACAACAGTGATAGGTCTTGAGCAAGATGACGGAGCCTAACCCTCTACAGGCTGGTTTGAATTCATATTTTTCCTTATGCCAACCAACGCTATAGAACCAAATCTATCTTTGCTATTTACCCGTATACAACAACGGTTAAACAAGCGTAAAAATTGACGAGTCACATCACGCCTTAGAGGCAAGAACTAATGATCTTAGAATAGCGATAATAAGCAATAGAAATAAAATGAAGCAAAGATGAAAATTCCCCCACCGATGAAGAGGAGACATGAGGCAATGGAGATATGGTTCTACAGATGGATACTGAGAATACTATGGAGGAAGCATATGAGAAACGAGAATGATTTAAGGAAAATTGAAGCAAAAAGTATACAGTATAAATTTCAAATGCCGCTTTCTCATTCTACATGTACTTAGAATGAGAAAACGACATTTGAAATTTCTGGGGCACAATAAGGAAAGACGGCTTACAGAATGTAATACTCAAAGGTCATCTTGAAGGCAAACAGGCCAGAAGAAAAAGTGGGTAATATGCCTGACGAGTTTGTGCGAATTGGTGACAGAAAGGGATGGCAAAGAGACAAACATTACATAGAGCTACAAAGAATAAGAAACAGGAAGTTGTGGAGAGTTATGATCGTCCTCGTTCAAA
>CAHIKZ030002613.1:85000-92500 GCA_903632075.3 Acanthosepion pharaonis
TATTTGTGTGAAATTACCTATGTACGATATATATATATATATATATATATATATATATATATATATGAACTGATCAACAAAAGAGATCAATGTATTTATTATTACAGAGCAAAATTAATACACAATAAAATACAAAATTCACCTCATATGGGCAATAAGCTTATTTCGATAGACAAAAATATAATTCATCTGTCTTGTTCAACCCCGGTATAGACTGAATTCGTGTCGGAAATAGAAATTTAACTGTGAAAGAAAAAAAAAACCATCGAAAAACAAATACTAATAAACTAATACTATATATATATATATATATATTTACAAGTTAATGGCGTTTTAGGGTTCCTCTACGTGAATATGAGTTCCGTTTTTGAATAATTAGAATGATATGACTCTGGAGTTGGCATCAGGATTTTAGAGATCCTTAGGTGGGGCATGGACAGCAACTGATTTAGACTGTGTCGTGAATTCAATCCTCCCTGGGTGCGCTAATGTTATGGCCTAGTATATAGGCCATAACAGTAGTTTTTGAAATAAAACTAATTTAATGAAAATAAACTTGTATTTAACAATTCAATGGAACATTTATGTACACTAGTAAAATAACTCATAATAAACCAATTTAAAATATGTGAGTCATTAATAATTCCTTAAAAAGTGTAGAATTATTCAATAAGATCCCCGTGGTATGGGATGCTTTGCGTGTTTTGTTTTTTTCATATTTGAATCCATCGATGTCAATGATAGTCGAAGACCCGCCCCTTTTCACAATGTCGTGTACAATATAAATTAATTTATATTAATATATTTTATTTTATTAATTTCTAAAATTAATATTATTATTTATTATTAATATATTAATATTTAATTATTAGTATATTAAATTTCGCACTGAGAATCAACAATAAATGAAAAGAATCGAGAGTAAAGCAAGATGGATTTCTCACGTTTTATGATTTGCCGAGCGATCTATATTTAACCTCTAATACATCAAACGACTGGGTTTATCGGCGAGCTTCAACATCGCCTGATGACCAAACAAATTACGCCACTTCCAGGTGACATTTACATCGGCCTTGGTGATATTTCATGATCGCTACAAGAGCTAAGTCAACGCTGGCGCTTCTAAATTCCATCTATTGCATTATGGGAACGCCAAACAATAGCAAACAAAATGGCTAACACATTCAGCATGGTAGTTTTGATATTGTGCGAACAAGAGTTTCCGCTGACATGAAGTGGAAAGATTATATTGAACCAATTGCTAGGAAAATTGGTTCACTGTGTCGTGCTCGACAATCTTTCTCGCTAGAATCTGTCTTACACATTTATATGTCTAGCATTCGTCCATGTATTAAATATTGCTATCACATTTAGTCTGGTGCTTCTGTTGGTATTTAGAGATTCTTGGTAAAATACAAAGAATCTGCAATGTTATTGGTCCTGACATGGCATCTCGCCTTCAGTCAGTTATCCATCGCCATAACGTAGACTCTCTGTGCCTTTTATATAAATATGTTCATGATAATTGTTCTGAAATTTCCTCTATGGTTTGTAATATTCATTGTGGTTTTATTTTTAAATGTTATTTTATCCCTACTGCAACTGACAAATTGTACATATAGGAACTAGTTAGGGCTTCATAGAGACTTTGAGGTATTATGGTGACTGTAGTAAGAATGCTGAGTAAGAATATGTTTTGGTGTAATGAATACTGTGATATGTTTGGGTTAGTAATCGTGGGTAGCTAAGTTTAAAATAACACAGATTGATGACCAACCTTCCCCTATCCCTCACTTTTGGCCTTATGCTAATTTTTGTATTATTCAAAAATAAACATTACTTTCCAATTTATGAATTTAAGCGTAGTACTAGATTGGCGGCAAGGTCCCATCATTTTACAGTTGAACTCGCTAGACGCAGCTGTAAGTTCTATGCTAATAGTTTCTTCTGTCGCACTTCTCGCTTGTGGAACTCTCTTCCGGTTTCTTGCTTTCCAGTCAACTTTGATCTTTACATATGGTCATGAGTTGCTTACAAAGGCCTTCCTTATTTAAAACAAATTCGTATAGATCCAGGGGCCTGTTAAACTCAGCGACACTACATTGTGCCTAAATGTAGAGGATCAGGGTAAATACTTGAGGGGAATCACAAAGGAAGTACTGAGAGATTTGAGTCATTTTGTCGTCTAGCCCATGTACTCATTGGAGTCTAAAAGATTTTGTGCCATATCTTCTGTCTGTAAAAGAATGGGCGAGAACAAAAGAAGAGTAATCAGGAGACAGTAGATATCGATTGACATTGCATTTAAATATTTGAAGATTAACGTTGGCTGGAAAACATGGAGCCGGAAGGAAGTTCCACAAGCGAGAAATGCGATAAAAAAAAACTCTTAGCACAGAATTTACAGTCACATCTAGCCAGCTTAACTGTACATTCGAGAAATATAGCAGATATTGTTTTGTTTCGAAAATAAATTTCGTTACTTTACCGTTCTTTTTCATATAACGTGTCACCGCAGGACGTAGGCGATCATGGCCTTCCACATTTTCCTGCCCTTTGTAGCTCTTAATCTTTTTGTTATTTCTCCTAAACCCTTCTTCTTCATCTATTTACTCAAACTCACTAAGGATATTATGCATTGTTTTCCTCTGTCCCGCTTGCTTTCAATCTGTCATGTGAGTATCAGATTTACCAAGCCCTCTGGTCTCATTATGCATGCTAGAAATTTTGTCTTCTTGATGTTAAGTATAAGTGTCCCTTTTGTTTCTGTTTTCCCTAGAACTTCGTCGGTGCTCACATAATCGGTCAATATTATCCTCAGCATCATTCTGTAGAACTACATTTCTGTTACTTCAAGCCTCTTCTCCATCTTTGAGGAGACTGTTCTGCAACCACTGCCATACAGAAGGACAGATATCACGTAACAGTTTAATACGCTTCTCCTTGTTTCTCATGAAGCTTTTCGATTTCTTAATACTTTGCTTAGCTTTTGGAAGGCACCACTGCGAAAAAAATAAATGTTCATTTTTTATTAACTTTTTTGTTAATTAAACTTTCTTCATCATTTTTTTAAAATCTATTTTCTAAGAGTGTAAAGTTATCTAATTAACAGTGAACTACAAGAAAACAAACCATAATTGGTCATGCTTCCACAGGTACAAATCCTACCCTACCATTGACAAAAGAAAAAGACTTACAGTTTGCAGCTGGAGTACAGCAAATTACTTACCTAGAAGAAAAAGAAGAAAAAAACGAAAATCAAAAAATTTGATTACGTGTATATATATATATATATATATATATATATATTGGCATGATAAGTAACAATATACTGATGTTTTTAAGACAATTTGATTTTTTTTTGACAATGATTCAAAGTAAGAGACACTCTCCCAAGCAAAGCGATAAAGCCACCAAGAGGCAAGGGAAACACAGGAAGTGATATAGAAGGAAATACTTTAGCAGTAACCGGAAACCCAAACCTAAGTCAGAAAAAAAGGGGGAAAAACCCTCTACTCCTGTTCAAAAAGATCGGGGTAGAGTATGAACCGGGCGATAGACAAACCTATCTACTCCTATTAAGCAAAAACATGCAAATAATTAGTAAATAAAAGTTCAGACATTTAGGCAGAGACGTTACAAGTATAGAGTTGCAGTAGGAAAAGGAACAGGAAACTCAATTCTAAAACGGAAACAAGGGATAAATCTTTACTGTTCAAAAATACTGGGAGTAGTGTGGACAGGATGATAGGCAAATCTATCTACTCCTATTGAAAAAAAATATAAATAAATAACAAATAAATGTTCAGATTTTTAGGTGGAGACTTTAGAAGTATAGAGTTGAAGTAAACCTTAGAAGGAACCGGAAACCCAATCCTAAACAGGTAACAAGGGATAACATTCTACTGTTCAAAAAATCGGAAAAAAAATCTGAACTGGACGATTTAATGCGTTATATAGATTATGTAAATGTTGATTAAAATGTCCGACGATTTTTTGCCATATAGTGGCATGGAAAACAATTGCATTTCAATTTACATTGGGATAAAACCACACCAGATAATTCAAAGTCCTGGGTATGAGGATAAACTACAATCGGCAGCAAGGCCCCTGATCGGGGTTTTGAGGAGCGTGAAATCATCTCTTAATTGCTGTGGTTCCCAGGTTCACCCTGACCCTGTGTGGTGGCACCCGTTAGTGTCCCAGCTATGGCAAATAATGAACCCCTAAAAAAACAAGTACTATGAAAGTATACAAAATACATATCTATAGTAAAAAAAAAAATACCAGCAATACAATTTTATGTAAAAAATTAACACCAATATATTTTTATAGTAAAAGGAGCAACAATACATTTTTCTGCAATTGAAGGCATACAATTACATTCGAAATATATTTAGTTGAAACAATAAAATTGTTCAAAATATTTAGATTTCGGCATTAAATAACCCATAGAAGATGATGTGGCGCTATTCAAAATCAACCAAACAACTAACATGAAAGAAATCTTCCATGACATTAATCCATATAATATCTTACAATTTCTTTTAAAAAAATGAAACTGTGTTTCAAAATATAACTTAAATACAACATAAAACACACATAACACCGCCTGAAGTAATCACAACCTTACGCAAATTAATTGAAACAAAATGAATAATTCGGTTATTATTTATTATTTTTTTCAATGCAACATGACCCAGTGCACATGTTAGTACTTTGTATGTCCATTCCAAGAAGTCGTTCCTTGCAGATTGACCACAGATTCTAGATTGGATTTAAATCAGGAGATGTTTTCAGTCCAGTCGGTAGTACTTTGATTTGATCATTGGTAAGGCTTGCCAGTATGTTCGTGCAGCGTTACAATTTTCCTACGCTTCCTTGGAGTAACGTCAATCGCAGAAAATGGCCGTAAGACAACTAATCGACAGTCGAGACAATAGTGTCTGGGCGTGATGAGAATTTGATGCAATCACAGATGACACAATATTTTTCAAGGCCAAACAAATTTCATCGTACACTCCGAAAATAGATTCATATTACTGCACACTACTGCAAATGACCTAATCTGAGGAAAAATAGAAATCTCAGTTTCGCTAAGTGAAAGAAGACTTCGGCTAGCTGGTCATTCCTGGAGAAGTAAGTCAGAACTTGTGAGTGACACCCTCCTATGGAACCCATTGCGTATAAAAAGTTCGGTTTGAAGACCTCATCACACCTACATTGACCAACTCGTAGATGACTCTAGATGCTATCTGGAGCACCTGCCGACGGCGATGCCTGACAAAGATAGTTGGAAGGAACGAGTCAGGAGAATCTGAGAAGAATTCTCGACCTGACGATGATGAATTATAGTCTTTAAAAAACGATATTAATTATAGTTTTATATATAAAAACAAACATGATATTAACTATAGGTTTATAAAAACATATAGTATTCATTACAGGTTTATAAAAAATCTGGTATTAATTAAAAATCTGGTAATTAATAGTATTAATTACTCATTAATGTCCACTGCCCGAAAAAAATGTAGTCCTGGGTATGACGATAAGCTACATTCGGTATGAAAACAGCTGATCGGGAGACTGAAGGTTTTGAGGAGCGTGGAACCACCTCTTAATTGCTGTTGTTCCCAGGTCCACCCTGACCCTGGGTGGTGGTAGTTGTTAGTGCCCGAGCTATGGGTAAATAAAAAAAAAACCTCCAAACAAAAACAAAATACCATGACAGGATAAAAATTCTATTTCTGTAGTAAAAATACCAGTAATACATATTTACACTATTTACATTATTCGGACTATTGTCCTCATCTTTGTCGCCATATTTATTACAACGTTTCGGCCGTTGTAAGATCCGGCCTTCTTCAGTTGGTTGGAATGTCGAATTGAACCATTTATTTCGCTCACCGGGGTAGACTGTTCTAGTCCCACGTGTCATGTTTAATGGATTTCACTTATTAGTTATCTCCTGTTAATTCCACTCTGAAAGTTCTCCACTGCCTTAACCAGGTATTGAACTCACACTTTTTGGGCCTTGACACTGGATCTAACCAACGCCTTTATCCACTGTGCCTTGCTGCCGGGCGTAGTTTATCCTCATATCCAGGATGAAATAATCATCGTAAAATTTAATATTTATTTTATTTTTGACTTAATACACTTAGAAACAAATATATATTACCGTCATTATTCGCGTATAAAACGTACCAATAAAAACGTACCCATAAATTTAGGCCACGACATTCTATGGAAAAAACGCTTCTTGTGTATAATGCATGTAGACATTTTAGAATTTGTCGTAGAGGCTAAATTTAACATTTGCATATATTTTATCCCATTTATAGCGACTAAAAATAAGGCTTTATATATTTTTATATTTTGAAACAAAAAACGTTTTTACATTATTTACAACAAAAGCAAAGAACGTGTTCAAACCAAAACGCAAGAAGCTTGCAGTAACAATAAGCTGACATTAGAAAAGAAATTAGAAACAAACACATATTCCAGTGGTGATTGTCTATTTCTCTGGAGCTGCGTAAAACAGACTATATGAGCACGGACATTAGAAATCGGGTAGGGTACCCCTGAAAATAGCCTGACAAAATCATTAGCAAATGATGCACCATAAACACACTGCATGGCAATGAAGATGGCATTCTTTTGGAGGAAGTAGATTTTTTGAACGGCAGCAGCATCGAATATGTTTAAGGCATCTGCAACCTAGATCAAACTCTCATAACATTTTCCTTTAATAAGTGCATCAGACTATAGTGTGCGTATTATCTATGTGAATAAAAGCAGTGTTTTATTAGAGTTAAACACTTTCTTACACAGTACTATGTTTGAACCCTAAATATAACTTACTTTCTGTCATACTGTCGTGTATATGATTTTAAAATTAATTCTCATGTATAATACGCAGTCCTAATTTTAGGTTCTTGTAGAGAAAAAATGCGTATTATAGCCGAATAATAATATATGAAATAAAAAGGTAAGATTGATAGAGAATGTATTAAATGATTTCTGCAAGATGTGTAGATTTAATATCTTAAAAAGGTCAAATTCGACTTCGTAATTCTGTAAATATAGCACACAATTTAATTAATTTAATGATAGATAAGCGAAAGAAAAATTTGAAAAAAGAAACAAAAAAAAAAAAAACGATCCGTTGTTAATGTTCCTTAAAGATATTTGCGGCAATAAGTCGAGATATAATTGAAAACTTATAATGGCCACGCGGAATATATGGATTCTTAAGAAGCAATCGCATGGAATACGGAGGCGTGTTTATTTCCTGGGGAGAAACCAGATCAGATCCAAAATGGAGTATTGCTGTCACACCTGGGCTGGATCTGCCCAGTCCCCACTTATCTGCTTCCACAAGGTTCAAAAGCTTTTGCGCGGCCTTTTGGGTGATGATTTGTTTTCTACCCTATAAAACCTTTCCCAGGTATTTAATAGCAGAATTTCTGGTTCCACCAGTGCAGTCCCTCACATCTA
>CAHIKZ030002613.1:97500-132500 GCA_903632075.3 Acanthosepion pharaonis
AAACTGAACTATTATTATTAGAAAAAAAAAGTCGATTCAAAATTTAGTAGCATTTGATTTTCAAACACACCCCAATTTACCTGTGTAACCCAATCTGACAATCCAGTTATCAAATGTCGCTCTCTGTCTGGAAACTTATTGACCAGTATTTCTTGAAATTTAAAAATATCTTCCTTTTTTTTTTCTATTTTTCTGTTTTTGGTAAGGCTATCAATTTACTGTTTAAAAAAATTCCTCAAATAGTATTCGGGACATAAGTTTCTTTTTAAAAATAATCTGAACTGTATAAGTAGTTGATTTTTCTGACAACAGGAGTTGAATGAGTGACCTTTGATTTTTTTTTTTTTTTTTGACTGAGCCCCCTTCCAAAAATTGCAAAAACGGCAAAAAAAAGTTACGTAATATATTTATCGGTTACGCAACCTGATCTCCTCTATTTGTTACTTAGATGCTGCATTGTAATATTATTTGTTTCAGATTAGCTTTCTTTGGATATTTTCTCTTTTAATGATTTAAAAAGCAGCATGTGTTCTTACATGCGGCATGTGATGCATCTCTAATGACCCAGAATTAATTTTGGTCCAAACAGGGACACTTAGGTACAGGTCAAGTACCGGTAAAACAACCATCGGAGTATAAAACGCACGGTAATTTTTCTATTGAAATAAACAAACACTGCGCACAACAGTTAAAGAAATGTGTCTTAAACAATTACATTTACAAATTTTGTCGATAAATTGAATTTATGCATAGGTTATTAAAATGCGCCAAGTCGAAATTACTGACAAGTGATCTATGTTGCTATAGAATAAGTGTGCGGTGATGAAGACCCCCACTCCCAATTTTCCTGGGGTTGCAAATGTCTTCTAGACAATGCAACTGAGCTGAGAAACTGACAAAAACTGACTGTCACCGCTTGGTTTTGATCTCAGTGTCCATTTACATAATTAAATACGCTCTATCTCTGATATTGAGCACTTTTACCCACATATATAGCATACCTTAAAAATTATGAGCTTATATATATATATATATATATATATATATATATATATATACCTCTGTGTGTGTATGTGTGTGTTCACCCTGTACAGGACCTAAGAGCAACTCAAGGTAGATGGTTACAGAGTAAGACGTAAAGCTTATGATGATATGTGGAGAAGATGACGGTTGACTCGAGTCGGCTCAACAGAGTAGCGGCTTGTGGGAAGACGCTGTTCGAGTGGAACTTACATCTCACCAATAAATACGAATGGAATGAGGGTGGTTCAATACAATGTGGGTGCCATGGCGGTTCTTATCCGGGGATGGAAGAACTGATGGAATTAAGGAATGTAATTCGTTTGAAAACTTTCCATTGCAGTAGTTATATAGCATTAAGAGGCTTGCAGCGTATTTTCTGTGGGGAAAGGAGTTATAATATGCTTATATATATATATATATATATATAAGTTTCAGTCTCATTATATATATGTCATATGCAGAAAAATCTATAGTTTTATTCCAGAAAATAAATAAAAACGATTAAAAAAATGTGTATTTAAAATTGCTTGAGGGAGGAGGTCAATTTGATTGAAAAAAAAAAAAAAGAAAAAAAAAAGGAAATTTTGAACTCTATATAAAAAAAGGAAATCTAAAAATATTAAAATTTATGATAGGATCCAATAAGATAAATAAACAATGAGGACAATTTAAAACGTCAAATCTGACTTAGTCACCCACCTCCCGATTTTTTTTTTTTTAATTATTTAGTGGCACAGCATTTGCAAACTGAAATTTGTGAGAGCTTCATAAAATGGGATCCATGAGGCAATATCTTCAGTCTCAGGCCACGGACACCTGCTTTGTGAATACCACTAATGCATTATCGCCGGATCTTCAGCCTGTATCTATATATTGCAATTATCAGAACGGCATGAAGGTGCAGCTGCCGACTGCTACAGATGGAGTCAGACATAGTAGTCTGGTAAGAAAGCTTTCGGAAATTTTCAAAGCTCGGAAGGAAAGGAAGAGGAGGAGTCCAGGGAAATGTTCCGAGCTTATGTTAAGTTTTAATGACTAGTTAGTAATTATCTATGTCTCTCCTATTTTACATATATAAATGATAATTATGATGATTATGATGATTATATGTGTATGTGGTGATGATGATAGGTTGTCGGCTGCCTGCTAAGGAAAACGACTATGAACAGGGTAGTCGCTGCCGAAGCGCTAGCAACTACTGCAGTAGCCATAGCCTTGGTAAGTAGATACGAGTGAACCATTTTTGCTGTTAAAGACTGGAGTGAAGAAAATCAATATGCAGACGAAATCGAAAGAGAAAGGGAGAGAAATGGAGGCTGAGTGAAGATATATACATAGAGATGGAAACGGGAATGGGAGGAGGAAAGAAAAATGGGAAGGAATTAAATGAGGAAGAAAGAAAGCGGGAAAAGAGAGAGAGAGAGGGGGGACTAAAAAAAGGAAAAAAGCTAGACAAAGAGAGAGGAAAGCGAATGGAGACAGACGACAAAAGACTGAGAGAGATGGAAACTGGAATGGCAGGAGGAAGCAAGAAAAAGTGAAAGAAAGAAGAGTGAGATAATTAAAAAAAGTCAAAAAGAGAGGGAGACAGAAGGAGGAGGGAGAGAAAGATAGACGTGGGAGTTGGAGGAGGAAAGAAAGAAAGATAAATGGAAAGAAAGGAAGATCGAAAAAATGGGAAAAGGCAAGACAAAGAGAGAGAAAAGGAGATGAAATAGAAAGAGGAGAGAGAAATGGAAACTTAAGTGAGAGAGAAAAGTGTGAGAAAGGAGAGAAGAAGAAAAAAAGAGAGGGAGATAGAAAACACAAAAGAAAAAAACAAGTGGAGTGAGAATATGAGAAGAAAGAAAAAGCAACGAAAAAGAGCCAGATGAAGAATTATTAAAGGGAAAAAATGATAAGAAGGGTAGTAAAGCGTGAAGAGGAATAAAGAAAGAAGGGGAGTAAAGAGAAAATGTGAGCAAAGAGAGAAGGTAAATAAAGAGAAAAGGAGAGTAAAGAGAGAAGGTGAGTAAAGAGAGAAGGGGAGTAAAGAGAGAAGGGGAGAAAAGGAGAGTAAACAGAGAAGGGGAGTAAAGAGAGAAGTGGAGTAAAGAAAAAGGGAATAATGAGAAAAGGAGAGTAAACAGAGAAGGGGAGTAAAGAAAGAAGGAGAGTAAAGAGAAAAGGAGAGTAAAAAGAAAAGGAGAGTAAAAAGAAAAGGAGAGTAAAAAGAAAAGGAGAGTAAAAAGAAAAGGAGAGTAAAGAAAGAAGGGGAGTAAAGAGAGGAGTGAATGAAAATGGCGGAGACGACTTAACTGAAAAGACTATTACCAAAAATCGAACTAATAACCAGAGAGAACACAGATTTGAATATTAGTTTAAGTGAGGGAATATAAAATCCAAACATTTTTTTAAAATGTGTGTAGGGTGTAAAAACAGTTTTGTAAAAGCGTTGGTTATTTGAAAAGCTGACCAAAAACAATTACCTGAAAGTTTAAAAAAAAAAAAAAAAAAAAAAAGAAAGAATTCTGATCTTTTGTAAAGTGAGAAATACTAAAGAAGTCAACAGTTCTTTGTAAAGGAGGCTTAAAAAAAGTGTCTCTTCAGAACATTGACGAACATAACTCTCCACAACTTCCTTTCGTTTGTCACGCCAAGCAAAATTTGACTCTTTTTCTTTCCGCTCTGTCAATCATTCAAAGTCATTAGATAGCGCAGTATGCGTGGATGTGCGGGTGGTGTAATGGATAACGGCACAAAATTGGAAATCGGAGAGCCAAGTTCCAATTCCAGTCGGGTTTTTTGTATTCACTTAAGCGCAAATACCGTTCTTCACCCCCAGCTATGAGTTACTTAGCAGAACTTGTATCAATAAATCATTATCATCTCCAGAAAAGCTTATTAGCCCAAAACTATTTTCTGGCTTTAAATAACCCGCAAAAGTCTATATTTCTGATATGACATACACTAATTTTTTACATTGTTGTTCTGAATTTTACTGTCACATTCATGACGTTTCGGCCGTTGTATACTCCGGTCTTCTTCAAGTGATATTTGAACAATCTCCCAGTGAACTAAATTAAGGGTTCGGTTCGAAATTCCAACAAATATCATCTGAAGAAGGCTAGAGCGTACAAAACGCCGAAACATCGTGAATTTGAGAGTAAAGACAGAGACAAAAGTCCGAAAGTGTAAATAACCCTCAAAAAGATGGTAAACCGTAAAAAACAAATCGGGCAATCATTAGGTAGCTTACACCTTGTTTCACTGCGTCTCCTTCCTTAAGTATGAATATTAAGTTTACCAAGCATTCTTATCTCACAATGTGTCCCAGAAATTTCATCTGTTTCTTTTTGATTTTAAGTACAGGTGTCAAGTGTGTGTGTGGGGGGGGGAGTATTTTTTTTTTTTTTAATAGTGTTCACTCCAAGCAAGGCAGTAAATTCACTAAGACACAAGGGAGGCAGTGGATGTGGAATAATTAGAAAACAGAAACATTGCTAAGGAGTGCGAACAAAAGAAGAGTAATAAGGAGGACAGTAGATAGCGATTGACATTGCATTTAATTTTTTGCAGATTAAAGTTGACTGGAAAGCATGGAGCCGGAAGGGAGTTCCACAAGAGAGAAGTGCGATACAAGCAGCTGTTAGCACAGAACTTACGATTACATCAAGGCAACTTAACTGTAAATTAGTGAGCCCTCATTGCCAGTCAAGTACTGCGCTTAAATTCCTAAAATCTATTTACCATAGAGAAGAGTTCATTTGAACAGTTGCCATGAAAGTATTTCTAGAAAAGGCACAGGGAGGCGATTTTACGCCGGTGGGAAAAGTGACTGAAGCCGAGACGCCAGATTAGGGCCATTAATATTGCTGATTCTTCTTTGGATCTTATCAAGTTAAAAAGTAAAATTTTTTAAAAAGTAAGCAGTTGTTAAAAAATAACTGTTGCACTGCTGGCACATCTAATTAAATGCTGGAAACATTTACCTCGACCTAATAAGTAAATAATATAGAAAGAAGTACAAACGCATACAGTTGCGAGCTTCGACACCTCGACGTAGTGTAATGGTTAGCAAGCTTGTCTCGCTAGATCATTTACAACTGAATATTGAGTTCGATCCTCACTAGGTGCCCCACACTTTTGGTGTGCCCTATGTAAGCTACGCTTAGAAAATCATTTGGTCATCTCGACGTGATGTAATGGTTGTCTTGCCAGAACAAATTACGACTGGGTAGTGAGTTCGATCCTCACTGAGTACTCTCACATCTAAGGTACGTTTAGAAAATCTTTAGGGCACTTCGACGTGGTATAATGGTTAGCAAGCTTGTCTCGCTATATCAATGACGACTGAATATTGAGTTCGATCCTCACTGGGTGCCTCACACTCGCCCGTGTGACTTATGTAAGCGTCGCTTAGGAAATTATTTCTCCACCTCGACGTGATGCAAAGCTTAACAAGCTTGTCTCGCTATATTAGTGATAACTGAACAGTAAGTGCTCCCATACTTTCGGCCTTGTGCCACATCTAAGCTATGCTTAGAAAAAACACCATACGGTTGAGCTATGGTTAAAGAGGTAATCATGCGAACAATTGCTAACGAGTTCGATCGTCACTGAACGACTCCCTGCAGTGTGAATTTTTATCAGACTAAGCAAACTCTAAGTTTGACATTTTACAAAGGCATGTATTTTTATAAAATTTACATTTTTCATTCCCAGGCGTTTTTCTTCTCTTCTCAACCTTTATCTTCGCTGAAATAATGTTATAATCTTTTCATTAAAAAAGCTGCTTTTAAACGTTTGGCCATGTAAAACTACTATCATGGGGTTTTAAAAAAATAAATTAAGTAATTAAAATAAATAGCAAAAGATAGTACACATGCAGAATAGATAATTGAAAAAAAAAATATTTAAAATGTCGTGTATCCAAATTTCGCTAATCTATAATTGATTGTGATATACGTCATGTAAATGAGCGAGAGGTCGACATTTCAAATTAGCTTTTTTTTGTTTGCCTATTTTTTTTAAAGCTCAAAAGCATTAAACCTATAGTTAAAAGGCTTCTTAAACGTGATACGAAAATTATTTTCGTTTTTACCATTTGAACATAAAAAAAAAATGTGATCTCAAAGCAAATACTTCGAAATATGAAACCCCAAAAAGTCGATTGTAATATCATGGACAAGATTATAACATGCGCATGCGTATAGGTCTACACAACTTTAAGATAATCTTACAAAAGCGCAGATCTGTACGAAAAGTAGTTTGTAATTTTCTTGTTACGCGTGACCTTTTGGGATTTTCTCTGAATGTCTAATCCTGGCACAAGGTCACAATTTCAGGAAAATAGGTCATAGAACATGGTCTGACGGACGACATCACTAAACAGTATTCTACCACTAGGTAACAATCTTTAACACCCACAAGCAGGGCCGGATTATGACCTTTTAGACCCCCAAAAGGCTAATGAAATCAGACAGAGCCATCCGTCTAGAATGTTTTTTTACTTGCGATATATTTAGCAATATTTACATAGCTTGAAATAAACTTATTATTCGTGTGTCAATAAAAATATTCTTTAAGAAGTACCGTTATTTTACTATTTATTGCAAAACAAATTAGCACAAATTTCAATACAACTGCTGTAAAAAAAAAAAAAAAAAAAAAAAAAAAAAAAGCAGATTATTTTTATAACCAGCCCTATAATAAAACAATCAAAATAAATATGAGTTGGGAATCCTTCGGAGGGTGACGGGATTGTGTCTCGATTAAGGGACGAGCCTCGCGAAACTGAGTGGACCTTGTAGCGTGTCTCATACGCGATGGTGCGAGGTAATGCTTTCTCCATCATTGCGGCTGGCAGAGGATAAAAAAACATTTTGTTTTAGTTTATAGATACTTTGTCCAATATGAGTTTGCTATATTAATATCATTTAAGTTTAGGAACCTGTTTAGAAGGTATTTCAAAAGCTTGAAGAGACCTAGGCTGCAAACTATACTAGTCAAAAGGATAATCCGGCCCTCGGCACTAGGCTGCTACCTATACTAACCTAAAGTATAATCCGACCTTGGACCCTAGGCTGCAACCTATACTAGCCTAAAGGATAATCCGGCCCTGGGCCATAAGCTGCCTAAAAGGATAATCCGGTACCCTGCCCAAACTATACTAATCTAAAGGATAATCCGGCCCTCGGCCCTAGGCTGCAACCTATACTAATCTAAAGGATAATCTGGCCCTAGGCTGCAACCGATACTAGCCTAAAGAATAATCCAGCCCTCGGCCCTTAGCTGTAGTCAATACTATCCTGAAGGTTAATCAGGTCTTGGGCCCTAGGTTGCAGCCGATACTACCCTGAAGGATAATCCGCCCCTGGGCCCTAGGTTGCAGCCGATACTATCCTGAAGGATAAGTTCTGGGTCCCCTGCAGGATACCCTGAAGGATAATCTGGTCCTGGGCCCTAGGCTGCAGCCGATACTATCCTGAAGGATAATCTAGTTCTGGGTCCTAGGCTGCAGCCGATACTATCCTGAAGGATAATCTGATTCTGGGTCCTAGGGTGCTGTCCTCTCAGGACAAATCCACGGTAATAGAGGGGGGTACAGGAAAGCCGCGAATAACCTAAATAACAAGACAGTTTTAATGGTTGGCAGAATAGAGACTAAGAGAGATAGTTAAAAGTCAAAATTCAGGAAGCTTTGAAGTGTTATGATTGACCATGTCCTTAAGGGACACTGCGCATAGAAGATATTTGTACTGATCCTCACCTTAAGTTTCAGAAGAACGCTACTTCTTCTATGTGCCGTGTCCCTTCAGGACGTAGGCGATGATGGCTCTCTACAATCTCCTCTCCTTCGTTTTTGTTATTTCTCCTAAACCTTTTTCCGTTATCCATTTACTCAAGCTTGTTCGGTATGTTATGCGTTGTTTTCCTCTGTCCCTATTGCCTTCAATCTGTCCTGTGAGTTCAGATTTTCCAAGCCCACTTTCCTCATTCTGCGCCTTAAAAAATTTCAACTGTCCGTAACTTATGTTAAGTATAACTTTCTTTTTTGTTTCCATTTTGTCTAAAACTTTGCGGATGCTTACATATTCGGTCCATATTATCCTCAGCATCCTTCTGTAGAACCACATTTCTGTTGTTTCCAGTCTCTTCTTAAATCTTTGAAGAGATTGTCCAGAATTCACTGTCATATAGAAGGATTGATGTCAAGTAACAATTTACTCTTTTCTAACGAAATTTTTTTTTTCTGTTTCTTAATACTCTGCTTAGCTTTTGAAAGACATATTTGCCTATCGCTTCGGATTTTAGTGTCTCACTTTCCATTCTCTGTTAAAACACTTAACAGATATTTAAATTGCTGCACTTGTTCGATTTTGGTTTCTTTATTTCGTCATTTGCATGTTGGGCTCGTTAGTCAAGCAAAAATAAAAAATAAAATAATAAAAAAATAAAATAAAATAACGACACACCCTTAGAAGAGGGAGACAACTACTTTCGTTTAATGTTAATATTTAAACGACGTCAGTTGACATTTTCATTCTGAATCCTCGTAGATACTAGCCAATTAATTATATGTGTCAACCCACTGATATTAGGAAAATTAATGACAATGTAGAAACATTTTGTGGTGTGATGCGTTTCGTCATTTACGACTTCATCGGACGAAAGTAATGTTTTTGTTGATGCAATTACCTATGCATAGGAAGAGGAGGAGGGATATAAAAACGCAAACGTTGGTTGTAATTATGCAGAGATAGGAACGCTTAAAATGTTAGAACGTTGTTGGAATTATTAATTTTTTTTTTCTAGTTGTGTCTGGGTAAATAATTTAGTTAATTCCATTTAGTTTCTTTGTTTTTGTTTTGTTTTTAGCTTTTAATTTTATTTTTTATTTTTTCATTTTATTTATTTTTTATTTTTTCATACAGTTTTTTTCATATTCTTTTTTATTTATTTTGTGCTTTTTTCAGATTGTTTTTATTTATTCTTACTTTTTTCATTTCCTTTTTGTTTATTTTTTATTTTGTTTTTTAAATTTTTCATTTTGTTTTATTTTTATTTTTTAATCGTGTTTTATTTTTTCATTGTTTTTTATTTATTTTTCATTTTTATTATTTTATATTTATTAGTATTTTATATTTTATATTAATTTTATTTTATATTAATATTTAGTATTTTATTAATATTTTATTTTTAATTTATTTTTTTTATTTTGTTTTTATTATTAGGTCTCCCATATTGTGATAATAAGTTAAGAAAGGTGAAACGTTGTAAGCAACTGGAGGCAAACTTACTATGGATGATCAAGTGCTTAAACACTTTCTAAATATTTTCGGCTTAATAAATTGTTTTCTATTTTAACTTGAGTAACATTTTTTATATCAATGTTGTCGCCAATCTTGTTACGGTGAGCAATTAATACATTTAATGTGTTGCTTTGCAAAATATCTCTTTTCTGAACATATAATCTTTTATTTGCATTTCTTGAGGTTTTTCCAGTGTATTACTTCTGGCAATTATCACAGGTGATACAGTAAATTCTCACTTCAAGTTTTAGGTTATTATTAATTTAATTTTAGAAGTAGCTGTGACTTATCTTATGTTAAGCTAAGATAAATTCTTTCCAACTGTAGTTATAATATATATATATATATATATATATATATAGAGAGAGAGAGAGAAAGAGAGAGAGATATTCAAACATGTTATTATGTCTATTTTATAATAATCCTTTCTTGTTCCCTTGTAGTTTCTTTCTACTCAATTACTTTCAATCTCCTGTGAGATCATCCTCAGGGGGTGAATTACAAAGACAAACTTATAGTAACTGTGATCATTGTGATGGTGAATTTTAAAAACACGAGTGATCCCGTTCTGTTATGATAATAATTATTATTTAATTTATCCGTTGCAGATATGGAATTTTTTTTGCAAAACAAGCATCCCAGTATAACAGAGCTAAGCAGAAATTGGTAGAAATGCAAATGACATTAAATGTTTGAGATATATATATATATATATATATATATATATATATATATATATATAATAGCTAAGGTTCTCATGTATAGTCATCTTAACAGTGGACAGAGGATTGTTGGACAACTGTGTCTCAGGTATAAAAAAAAGTAACCTCTCACCTGTCAATGTGCCTCATACTAAATTCTAGCGAATTTCCCTGCATAGATATAACAGGAGATAGTTGGGCTAAAGTGGTATTAGAAATTTTGAAATCAGTCGTATTCTTGTTATGATCCCCTCGCTGTTTCAAAATAAGGGGACTTGTATGCAGGTTACTAGCGGGATTGAAATGTCACTTACGACACAAACATAAAAACTGTATGAGGTTGTCAGATCCTCTGTGTGTGTGTGTGTGTGTGTGTGTGTGTGTGTGTGTGTGTGTGTGTGTGTGTGTGTGTGTTTAGGTAGGTATTAATATGGATAAATCAAATAACTAGATATTAGCAAATGCATATACGTGCGTTAGCGTGCATACACAGGTAAGCGAATAAATATTTACACAATTTAAGGTGTAAACAAAGCAGTGCTCAATGTGGTTAGATAGAACTAAGAAGTATATATAAATAAATATACATATTGTTACATATAGCTACGTTCGAAGAGCAACTTAAAGTTTCGTTGTTCTACCAACTCATCAGACACGAATTATTACTTTTAATTTAAAAAAAAATATACTGGGTCTCATGGGAGGAATGCTAAATTAAACGCAGATTGAATGCTCAAATTTAATACAGTGTAACCCGGATATAAGAGATTTGTCGGGACCGGAGAAGAAGTCTCTTATATCCAGGTTTGGTCTATTTTATATACATTAACACAGGCTCTAATTTGGGACCAGAGAAAATCTCTTATATCTGGGTTTCTCTTATATCCGGGTTTCTCTTATATCCGGGTCTCTTATATCCTGGTTACAATGTATAAACAAAATATAATATTAGGGTGTAAAAATAGAATGTAGAGTGTAGATAGGGGGCTATTGTAAAAAAAAAAAAAAAAGAAAAAAAATAAGGCAAGCTTAAAGTCAAACTTTGCAAACTTTGTCATTTAAGTGATTGAGGTTATATTCAGTAACCCAACTCCAGAGTTTCGTAGTCTAACCTGTTTTGTAATCATTCGATTTACTCGTCAGGATGTTATCAGCAATTGTCTCTTGATTTTCTCAATTTTTCTTATTTTTTGTCTTAATTTAAAAATGACAATTTATGCGCTTTTTATTAATGTTAGGTTAATTTTGATTATTTGTGTGCGTGTGTGTGTGTGTGTGTGTGCGTGTGTGTGCGCGCGCGCGTGTGTGTGCGTGTGCGTGTGTACACGCCAATACGCATGTGAATGTGTAGAATGTCATGGTTATTTCCTTTCTTTTTTTTTTTTTTTTTTTTGTCTCTCTTTCGTCTGTGTGTGTCAAAGAGAATGTAACAATGCTATTTCCGGTGTCGTAGACAGGACTTATTTTTAGACTATTTTTTATTGAATATTATGTGATTTTTTAAAAAAGTTTTGAAAATATGGGTTTATTCCGTTTTGTTTTTTTTATTATTATTTAATTCTTGTTCAAATAATTATTTTTGAAATTAATGCTTACATAGCAACGTAAATATTTGTTTATGTCTTCACTTACACATTAATTCGTTTTTATCATGCATATATATCGTGGCTGTCCTCTCGGTTTTGAGCGTGACCACCTCCTTTATTTCATATCCACACACCCCTCCCACTCCCCTCAAATTCTATGTATTCGCAGGTGACTCTTCAGGCCAGCCAAACTGCGACAAATTTTGCCACAGAATTGGCATACCCAATCAGTTTCGTTTACAGTGACATTATTCGGGTGCACACTATGTTTTGTACATGCACACACACACATATATATATATATATATATATATATATATATATATTATTATTATTTTCATTATAAGAGATTATGATAAAAACACGTTGAAATGTTAAGTAACAGGTGATATCAACATTTACTTACCATCGCCGGAAGAAGTATAATCAAATTATTAAAACATGATAGCTTTTGTGTAGTGATTTCAAAATGTTTTTATTATATTAATCTCTAATAATAAAAAATAATAATAATAATAACAATAATAATATATTACTCTACTTTGTATTGAGAACTTTTTAAAAAGTAAATGCTACGAACAATGAAATTTTTCTCCATCTGTCCTTTCTCTCACTTGGATATATATATATATATATATATATATATATGTATGTGTATATATATATATGTATGTATATATATATATATATATATATATATATATATATATATATATATATGTATATATATATATATATATATATATATATATGTATATATATGTATATATATATATATATATATATGTATATATATATATATATATATATATATATATATATATATATATATATATATATATATATATATATATATATATATATATATATATATATATATATATATATATATATATATATATATATATATATATATATATATATATATATATATATATATATATATATATATATATATATATATATATATATATGTATATATATATATATATATATATATATATATATATATATATATATATATATATATATATATATATATATATATATATATATATATATATATATATATATATATGTATATATATATATATATATATATATATATATATGTATATATATATATATATATATATATATATATATATATATATATATATATATATATATATATATATATATATATATATATATATATATATATATATATATATATATATATATATATATATATATATATATATATATATATATATATATATATATATATATATATATATATATATATATATATATATATATATATATGTATATATATATATATATATATATATATATGTATATATATATATATATATATATATATATATATATATATATATACTCGTCAGTGGATATCAGCAATTGACTGTCTTGGCAGATCTTCTGTTATCATAATGTGGAATATTTAATAACGAAGATGATGAAAGTAAAAAAGAAAAAACGTATATAAATGGAATCGGCGCGATTATATACACAAGACAAATATAAAAAAATACTTTTTATAAATTTAAAATAACAACGTCTTTCGTTAGTGTGCATGTGTAGTCATAACAGCGTCAACGTCACTTCAGTTTGTCATTGATTTTTCTTATATATTTATGTCTAAATTATTTAATCAAACCTGTGTGTGTGTGTGTGTGTGTGTGTGTGTGTGTGTGTGTGTGTGTGTGTGTGTGTGTGTGTGTGTGTGTGTAAATATATGGAAAAATAGGAAAGGACACGTTAGGTTAATAATCCGAAGTTTAGTATTTTTGTTTTTATTTTTACAAAACAGTGCTCAATACATAAGTAGAGCCTAAATTATAATTATTTTATTTTAAATATGATTCCATCGCTACATAAGAGTTTTCCAGTTTCAAAAACTCTAATTTAATTATAAAAATTAAATTGAATTCTGTTTAATCTTCCAGCGAAATTTTTGGAATAACTGATGTTGAAATTTACGCAGCTTTATAAGCATATTTCGCTTGAAGATGAAACAGAGCATGATATTTTAATTCAATTTAATTTTTATAATTAAATTGAAGTTTTTAGCTCGTTTTTGAAACATGAGAACTTTTATGTAGCGATGGAATCATATTTCTAAAAAAATTAAATATATATATATATATATATATATATATATATATATATATATATATATATATATATATAAGTTATTCCATTACAAGAACAAAGCAAAACACTGGCATATAGAAAGTTTTTGGGATGGAATTTTTGTTAGAGGAAATGAAAAGAACCCGACGTTAACTGTTATGGAACAAGCTGTACTGCACGTTAACCATCACATTCAGAGAAAAAAAAAAAGCAAAAGAAGAGAGAAATAAGAAAATAGAACAAGGAGTGAGAAAGTAAAAAGGATAAAAAAAAGTAGAGAAAAAGAGAAAGAAAAAAGAAAATGAAAAAAAAGAAGTAAGCAAGAAGAAGAAGAAGAAGAAAAAGAAGAAGAAGTAAGCAAGAAGAAGAAGAAGAAGAAGAAGAATTTAGTACGACACATGCCGGCATGCAACCACTTACATAAGCTATATCCGGACGGATATTCCAAGTATCAGAATATCCGTTTCTATGAAACAACACAGTCTCGGTGAAATGCACCGGCCAGTCAGCATTTCTCTTTCCTAACTGAACAAATCGCTCATTTCATGCCTTTTATTGCGGCAGCCGGTTAAAAAAGGAAAATGAATATAAAGGATTCAATTTTCATAACAGTTGAAAACATCCAAGAGAAATCGTTTAACACGTGAGTAAAAGTCTCATATGGAGTACAAATGTAACTCCAGTAAGTAACCTTTATTCGCAAGGGATATATTTCTAAGTCCCCAAGCAAACGCATAAAACGACGAATAGTACCAAGCCCACTACAGATTATATATTTCCTTTTGCATATTTATGGTATTGGGTAATTTAAAATAAATTAGGTGAAATAAAAGATTAACAACAATAACTAATAATAAAATAGAACAAGTTTAACAAGAGACTGTAATAAAAGTTATGTGACGGATAGAAGATTCGTTCTTACCGTAGATCTTATTAAGCACAATAAGAGATTAACAATATTAACTAATAATAAAATAAAACAATTATAACAATATAGACTGTAATAAAAGTTATGTGACGGATAGAAAATTTCTACTTTTTTTTACTTTTTTCGTTCCATTCGTGAAATACGATGTGATTATATCATGAATAAAGTACTGCTCATAATGGGGGAAATGCGAATGGAAGAATAAACCTTTCTTCTATAATTCAACCATTATCAACCCGAAATGACATAATATTATTTAACTGATGAACACGATACGATATTATTAACTTCTATTATTTGGTGACTTACTCGACGTGTGATAATATTTATCCCCATTAATGTTATGCGACGGGGTGAAGATTCGTTCTTCCCGTAGATCTTATTAGGCACAGTAAGAGATTAACAATAATAACTAATAATAAAATAAAACATTTATAACAATATAGTGTGATAAAACTTAAGTGACCGATCGAAGATTCGCTCTTACCGTAGATTCTAGCAACCTCAGCTTACGATTTTATTTTTTTTAAAGATGTTGAGTACTTTCCACTTCTTTCACTTATAAATTCAGAACTCAATGTGATAACAAAAGTTTTAGACATTTTCCCTAATGATAGTTTAATGATTGCTTTGCCGATTGTTTTCAATTGACAGGAACAAATCATTTGCCATTTGAAAACACTGCACTTGGATTCAAGCCAAAAACAAAGCAAGCATTAGCAAATCCCTCGAGAAATATTCTGCTGAATCTCATAACAAAGTGTTCAGAAATTAAAATTTAACAATTCAACGCTTTGTTTCAAACAAGCTATTCAGAGTAATGCTTCCTATTTATTGCCATGGAAACTACAGAAAATAGAAAGAGTAAAATAAAGCCGCTGTAAAGAACAACTACAAAACAATATTTTTTTGTATGTAGTCGTCATCATTGTCTAAGTAATTTCGCCATGTTCTTCATAGGCAGCTGTTATAAATCACCTGGAAAGTAGCTGTCAAACATATTCCAACTACCACTCCTGAAATGCGTGAACCATCATTTTACTGTGCTCATATCTACAGTTTGGTCTCCGTAAACATTAGCGTTGCTAAAATTCAAATCAAGACGATGCTAGGGATGGCGTAAATGCCACTCTTTTGATTGATTGATTGATTGATTGATTTTTTACAGCTTATCAACCTTTAACCCCAGAAAATATTTTTATAATGCAAGATCTTTTTGGAGGGAGTTAATAGTTTACTGATACTGATTAGTTTCCTAATTAACCCATAGCTGGGAGAAGGAGAGGTGAATTCATACCTTTCCCAGGGTTCTTTGTGCGTGAGTGAATATAACAAACCCGACAGGAAATGGAACTCGACTCTCCGATTTCCAATTCCAGGCAGTTATTCATTACACCACCCACACATCCAAGCATACAACACCTGGTATTCTCAAGTGATCCCCCATTTAGATACTGACCAGGCATGACGTTGCTTAATGTTAGTAATCGTACGAGAACTGGTTTTTCAACGTGATATGGCCGTAAGCAAAAAGCCACTTGGTGCAAGAGAAATGTGGTTCTACAGAAGGATGCTGAGGATACCATGGGCTGAACATGTGAGCAACGACGAGGTTTTAGAGAAAATGGAAAGTTATATTTAATACCAGGAAGAGATAGTTGAAAATTCCGGGGCACTTAATGAGTAAGGAGAGCTTGGAAAATCTGATACTCACAGGACAGATTGAGGGCTAGAAGACAAAGGAGAACAACGTATAGCATGCTTAATGTCCTTGAGAAAATAGATTGCGGAACAAGGGTTAAGAGAAATGACAAAGAGACAAAATTTATGAAGAGCTACAAAAGGACAGGAAATTATGGAAAGTCAAGATTTCCTTCGCCCTGAGGGGACACGGTGCATAAAGAAGAAAAGGTGAACCTATGGTTCCACAAAAGTCGTGGTCTTTTTTTTTTTGGTGAAATTTTCTGTACTTGTATCTGAATGTATGTCTGACCATCCGGCATGACATCCACGAGCGGCACACATTTTGCATCCCAGAACACAATTACTAACGATTTCTACCACAGACTGTCGAACCGGTTTGGGCCACATGAAGACTCACTTTGATGGGGCCCAAACAGTTATCAGCGGCATAGTACCACACAGATAGCACTATTGTTACCGAGGTGCAAGGGTAGCTCCAGTCGTCTGACACCACGTTCTTCGAAGAAGGCATTTCTAGAAGGGACAAGTTCATCAATCTCGATGGCTTCTATGTTGGAAAAGTAACACAGTTGTGCTGGTAACATATACACAATGCTTCATTTGTATTCTAATAAACATGTTGAATAAGTAAATGTGTTTATCTTACTGTTCGGACATCCCTCATATTAAATATATTGAAAGTAAAAATAAAAAATACTTTCTAATATCAGGAATTTATATACTCATGTTGTAAGTAATATGTCTTTTATATATCAGTCAGTTATGTACCATACGGGATACACGTTTAGGCGATGACTGACGAGGCAGATTTTTTCCCCCGCAGTAGGCTGCCATTTATTTCTGTGGTAGACCAGTTGCCATCCAAAGCTATAGAACCCGGTCTGTCCTGCTATTTGCCAATAGCTGAGAGGAAAAGAAGAGGATTCATACCTTTCTCAAGGGTATAGTACGTAAGGGAATGTAATGGACTCGATTGGAGAGAGTAAATAGATCGCTAATTCTTTAAATACAGATATATCTTGAAAATCAGAAAAAAAGGGATTATCAGCGGTCAGGAATTAATGCAGTAATTACTGAAATAATGTGGATTTTACATGCATAATGTAAATATATTGCTGATGATAGAAATGCATTGAAAAATTTAGGAAGAAATGTATTGTTTGTGGACAGGTATTATTATTATTGAAAACAGTGATAACAAAAGTACGTTTATTTATGTATACTTATCTAGATGTGAACATAAGATAAAAATATTTGTGCAAAATGGCACACTAAATGAAGAATTGTGTGTCAGTTACTTAATTGTAACCTGACCTATCATGACCTTTAGAAAATAATGAGATGGGCCATTTTTTTCTTATATTTTCGATGTCTACCTCAGCAACCTCATCTATGTGACCAGCATCGTAACCATTGGTCTTAATCAAAAGGAGTAAGAATATTTGCTGACGTGCTAATTTTAAACTCATATGTGCTTGACGATAGGACAATAAAAAAATATTTAAATATTTATATATATATATATATATATATATATATATATATATATATATATATATATATATGTGAACACTTCCTTCCGGTGTAACATCACCCACACACATTTTAAGAGGTTAGTAAACAAAAAAGAAATGAAAAGGAAAAAGAAATGATTCGCTGTTATATTTTTCTTTGCCTTTGCTGGAAGTATTCGAGGAGATGGGCGTTGGCTACAAGATGGCTCGTAACTAATAAAAAGAAAAGAAAATTCGTCATAATGCTAGCCGCTTATCAAACTAGTTTATATCGTGGGTAAGATCTATTAAATGCAATGGGTGCAAAAGTGGGGGCAGAGGATGCGACCGTTCCAGGCACCAATATCGGGGATGGGGACATCCAATCAAAGAAAAATTTAGTTTTTGAAATTTGAAATAAAGTAATTATTTCATGTTTCCTCTATTGTTACATATTTAACATAGCTTCCTTTCTTACATTTCTCAGTACTAGGTCCTATAGCGCCCCCCTCTACTTGAATCATAGGGGCATACAATCAAGTGTTTGACCCCGGGCATCACCAACCCTTTGCACGCCACTGATAAAATCGTTTTACTATGGAAACAGTACTGAAAATCAGGGGAAAAAAGTAATTGTCGGTGATTAAGATTAATGCTAGATTGAGTCATAAATAATTTCCGTTTTTGTTTACCAACTTATAATAATAGTACAATTACATTCTGCTCAATTATATATTAATTATTATTTGCAATAACTTGTTGCTTTTATCAGGTAGCGCTTTGATAACTTTTGAATAAAATTCCAAAGGTTTTGGTGTGAAAATATTTTCGACGAACTCTTGAATCTGCTTTTCATTAGAGGAAATGTTTCCCGGCAAGGCTTTTTGCAGCGATCGAGAAAAGGTCATAATCGATTGGTGCAAGTTCAGGTGAATATTTCGAATCGTGGAGAACAGACCAACAGAGTTCCAAAATCTTTTTTTTTTTTTTTTTTACTGATTTATTCTTGCTGTATTCGGCCTTCCATGGAGGAGAACAACATTATTCATATTGACGAGCAAAAGCCACTTTTTGGGCACGTTGCATATAAATGTCTATTTAGTTTTTCATTGCGTTTTAGGAACTTTAAGGTAATGATGTCCCGATGATTCTAGTACATGAATAACATTACCTTTCTTTCATGGAGCTTAGCTTTTGGGCTGGATTGTGGAGGTAAATTCGTGTCAATCCACTGCCATTCACATTGAACATTGTCTTATATTAGTGTACTCCAAATTTATTCTTAACTGCAATACAGGAATCCCTCTATTAATGCGTACTCGATTAGTACGCTAACATTTTTATATACCAAAATTGGATTAGTGCATACATAATTCTCGATTAGTGCGGTAAAACATTCTTCAGTTTAACCATAGTACTTGAGTTTGTTTGTTTTTTAAATAGTTACCGATGTACAAATTAGCTGCACTAATCGAGGGATTCTTGCATATGGTTAGTAATTAGTATGATGCATTCATTAGTACAACTAGTCCCCAAGGACGAGAATTACTTATGACTCAGCATGTGTGTGTGTGTTGCTGATGATGATAAAGTTGAATGTTAGATAATTGATATTTTTAGTTTGTTAAACTGGAGAGATGCATTTTTTTTTTAATAATATTTCTTAAAGCGAATTCATCCTGTTTGTAATTTTTACCGAAACCAGATGCACAAAAATAATAAACAGGATGACTTTGCTTTAGGGAATATTAAAAAAAAAAAAAAAAAAGAAAAGAAAATGTTTCCCTTCTGTTGAAATAAACTAAAAATGTCAAGTTAATTATTTATTATTCTAATCAGAAATATTAATAATTAGAAGAAAAAAAAAACATCTAACTTTGGTCATCACCAAAAACAGCTTGTTGGTAAATTCATAATATATATATATATATATATATATATATATATATATATAAATTATGATTACAAATTGAAATAATGTTAGAATATTTTTTTTAAATTATATAAGTAGACTACTATCACTGATTTTTGTTTTTGTGCGAAGGCTTTCATTTGTAAATAAAAAAAAGCTCATGCAGTGTTTAGAACTAGAAGATTTCGTGTATGAGTATGAGGTCTGATAAAAAATTATGGGGACTGTTGCTGCGATAACGAAGCTAAAGTACACAGAGAGAAGACATTTGGCACAAACTGACCTTGAACTCTGTCACCCATGAACACTAGGTTATAACATTTCAATGCCAAAACTAAGATATGTTAGTGTACTCCAAATTTATTTGTAACTGCCATGTATGTTTAGTAGTTAAGATGATGTATTCATTAGTACAACTAGTTCCCAATGACGGAAATTACTTATGACTCAACATGTGTGTGTGTGTTGCCGATGTCAATGGTAAAATCAATATATATATATATATATATATATATATATATATAGTGTATCAAAATCCTTTTACAAAATTTGGGTTCGGGTTCTTCACACCAAAACAAGGACAAAGTTCAAATATAAACACAAGTTAGCAAATCCTTCGTTTTTGAGTTATTAAGTTTAAACGAAGTTTACGGTAGATGGCGCTGTGTTGACATGTAGTCTAGGTTACATTTGTCATTCGTGTACATTCGTGGTTAGTCTGCCTTCATCGTTTAACGCGTGAGTTAACTGAGAAGTGTTCCGTTTAACAATGGCAGGATATTTATATCGTGAGCAGGCAGAAGTGATTTTTACATACGGCCGCGCGAATAGTAATGGACGCGAGGCTGCACGGCTGTATCAGATTGTGTTTCCAGATCGAAGGCAGCCGAGGCATTCAACTTTTGCTGCTGTTTATAGTCGCGTTGCTGAGACAATATCAATTTACCGTAACCGTCCAAAAGGCCGAGGAGCTATGTCTACCGCGAAAAATGCGCCATTTTTCAGACGCACAGTATCGATCGACGAAAACCGAGTAAGGAAATCGCCAAAATCAAGTTACCATAAATAAAATGACATTATCCGCTAAATTTTATTTAAATTGTTATTAAGAGAAATGTCCGTAAGATGGGAATTCGGCTGGTTAAAATTAGAATGAGGAATCCTTGCGTTAGCATGGCAAAGAAAGGTAATTAAAATGTCTTTAAATTTGGCATAGTCGTTGGTGCCAGACAAGCAGCTCTGAATATTTCAAAAACCTCTGATTTCCTCGAATTTTCACGCATAACCATCTCTAGGGTTTACAGAGAATTGTTAGAAAAGGAACTAAAGTTTAATGATTAATTAGGTGATCATGACTCTCCACAACTTCCTAAACTTTGTATCTCCTAGCATAGTTTATCTTTTCGCTATCGCTCCCAATCTCAGTTCTATCAGCGGTTTTCACAAGCTTTGTTAGGTAGGTTAATCGACGTTTCTCTCCGACGCTATTGCCTTGAATATGCTCTGTGAGTGTCAAATTTTTCAAGCCTTCTTTCCTCATCATGTGTCCTAGAAATTTGAATTTCACGCGTTCTTTTTTTTTTTTTTTTAAATTTCCGTTGAAATTCACCGTGTATGCTCGTGTATAAGTCGGGTATAGTGCGACTCTTGCATTTTTTTTTTTATGAATTTTAACTTCTCCAGAAAAAGTTTAGCTGTGTATTGTGCAACGGATCACCGAAAATGTATGATTTTTAACCTTTTCAAAAAATTACTTGTGTATAGTGCGCACCCCACCCCCACTATTTTTGAGTAAAAGAAAAAACTGATCGTAAAAAACGCGCACTATACCCGAATATATACGCTATGCATTGTACAAATGTTCAATCCACGGTATTCTCAGCATCCTTCTGTAAAACGACATCTCAGTTGCCTCAAGTCTCCTCTTCATCTGTGATAAAACTGTCTAATATTTGTGACCATATGTGAAGACTGATGCTTTAGCAGCATTTCAACAGGGCTTTTAAATGTTTTAGCATTATAAATATGCGACATATATTCTAAATACGAAATTTTCTGTACCTTAATATTTTATTTAACTTTTGAAAGGCATCTTTCACTGATTTCTGTGTTAAAGTTTCCGTTGAAAGTCCGAGAAAATTGTCTGTCGTTGATTTAGTTCTCTGATGGAACCTCGGGGTTCTGAGGAATTGCTGCCGGGCCACTAGAATCCAGAGACGACAGGCAACATATCAACAGTAAAGATTATGAGGATAAAGAAGATAGGTAAGTATTGATCCCTGATTTCAAGATGTTAAGATAGTAGTGTTCAGGAATTTATTCCGATAAGAAAATCTAATAAACTGTAAACAGCAGGAAATAAAGAGATAAATAAAGAAACAAGAAAAAAAAATAATTGGAAACAATTGCCTGGACACAAAACAAATTAATCTCGCAAAACATTACTGCCATAGTGATTTTGATCCACACTGGGGGCTATAAATATGTGGCTAAGTTTTGTAAGTAAACGTTCAGGTTGCTTCGTGGTGCAAACTAGTCTCGCAGATTAATAAAACGATAAGGATTTTGATTCTCACTAGGTGGCACACATGTGAGATCTTGTGTCAGACGAAGAGAATGAATGTGTTCTCTAATGATTGGTATTTTGTGTCACGCGCATGCGCAAACAAAACCTACATGCCTCAGTTAAATATGTCATCCACTTGTTAATCGGAAATCATGGGAAACAAAAAAAATTAAACTGAAAAATTTTTTTAAAGACATTCATTCTTTTCGTGGGAAACGGATGTGCTTTTTTTCCTCCTGTCTGGTTAAGTTCCGGTTGCTAAGTTAAACGAATAAATTGTTATTCTGACAAATAATATTCAGAAAAAACCGATAATTATCATCATCGTCATATATTGATAGACCACTGCAAAAAAAAAATGGCCTTTCTACAATCATTCCATGAGAACTATGTCTTTTCTACGCCGTTATTCACAAGGCTCAAGACGCATACAAGGTAGAGCTTTACTAAATGAGAACGTAAGAGCAGGAGGTAAGATTATAAGAATATGTAGGATAGATAACAGTTGACTGTAGACTTGAAGAGGTTAAGATTGCTTTGTGGAAGCATCTTTTTGGTAATCTATTCAACAGCGGCTCTTGTGAAAAAAGCTGCCCAATGAAATTTCCTCCTTACCTAACAGAATACGAAGGTAATGTGGATGGTTCAACCCTCTGTATAAATGAACGCAGGTTTTAGCTTTAAAGTTCTGAACCGGTGGGAGTGAAGAATGTAGAGCGTCAGAACATTTTCCATTGAAATAGAAATACGCTTACGAATTTGCATCTGCTTGAAAGAGATTGAAGAGTGGAAAATAATTCATCACCCACAAGACCGCGTAGACGTTTATGAGTTCTGTCAAGTGTGGAAAGAAAGGACTGGGCAGCTCCATTCCTGATATGGAAATAATACTCCATTTTGGGTCTGATTTGACCTTTGTAAAAATTGTTGTTGCAAAAGGTCAGATCAAGTGGAGTCGGATAGATTTTGGAGCGTTATAAGGTGTCGGCCATTATCTGCAAACCAGACTTTATTATCAGTTATTTTTTTTTTTTTTTTTTTTGTACTTGTTATCTATTGGGCGTCCATCAACTTTTCGCCTTTTAAATCCTCTTTGTGTTTCTTACTTCACCGCCACCTGCGTTCTTCAAAAATTTAAATGCAACGTCAATAACCATTTCTCTTTTTTGTCAGCATGGATGATGCTAACCTCTAGGAGAGCAGATTGTAGGCCATTTTTGAGATCAGCTACTAATTTGAGTTTATCGAACCGAACAGACAGGGCTATTATTAAGAATATTATTTTTTGTTATTGAAGAAACCTGTTATTCTATGTTCAAATTGTTATTTTTTTTCTTCTACATATTTAATTAACACATAAATTAAAACTTTTCCTGCATATATATGTTGGCGTTATGTATGAAAAAACTGGGGTCGGCAACTGGTCTGCACTTTTAGATATAAGGAAAATCATAGACGGATATGTGTGTGTGCTATAAAGCAACGGAGACTGGCTTCTGAAGTAATCGCGTTATTTTAATGAAAACTGCCAGACACTTTTGTTTGTCATTTAAATATTAATTACCAACAAACACGGAATTCGAAATTACAATTAAACTTTAAGCATACACCCAGAAGCATTTTATTGATAATTACAAATATATTTCCCGCTTTTTTTTTTCTTTTTCTATTGAGAAAGAAAAGAAATTTTAAAGGTTTACGCTTCGATTTTCCCTTTCTTTATTCGTGTTAATCAGATTTCTGGAGAAAAATCTTTATTCAATATTTATATTATTTTTTTTATTCTTGCAGAGTAAAGCGTTTATTATACTCAGGGAAAATATCACAAAACGTTTATTATCCTAAAAAATAGACGTTTGCAGAAATTTTATTTGATAAAGAAATTTTTAAAAGTATTAATTTCAAGCTAGTAAATTTAGTATAATTTTTTTTATAATATAAAATTGGCTTTGACAATAAATGCCAATTGTTCCAGTCGAAGCAGTTATTGGCGAGATGTAAATCCGGAATTTCTCCGTATAATATCCGATCGACATAAAAGTTATTTAGCACTGAATTAAGCGCATTGACAAAGAAAGATATTTAATTGTGAAATAAGAGAGATGTACTAAAGTTTCCAGTACAAAAACGTTTTTCAAATGTATTGATTAGACATTTTTAAAGAGTTTAAAAGCGTCTCGGTGCTTAAAAATGAACATTGAGGAATTTTTGCACACACATGCACTTTTCGATCATTAGGCTACGTATTAATTGATTTTAATTATGTCCATCTTTGAATTTTACCTTTCAAGTTTTGATATCGTTTGGCATCAACTGTTTATTGTTATGTAAAAAAAAAAAAAAAACGTCCAGAACAAGATGACTTAATTAAGACTTTTTTTTTAGATTTTAAAAACCATTTCTTTTCGTCATCATCAGAGCGATTTCAAGTTGAAGGCCCACTGCAAATCAGAATAACTTCACATTGTCAGCAACTTTGTAAATAACTCTTATCATCTTGCTCCAAACCTCCTTGTCTTGTGCTAAATCAATAAAGTCCTACAAGTTTTCCAAGCTCTTCAAGATTTTTACAGAGAATGATGGAATTTTAATTATTGTTCTTTTAATGTCATTGTTCGTGGTTTTCATTTTCACTTAATATTAATTTTATTGCGTGTATTTTAAGATTTATACCTTCAGGGAGAAACACAGTTACGAACCACAAAGGATAGGAAGTTGCAGAGTGCCAAGATCGCCCACTTCCGGAAGGGGCACGGCACATAAGAGAAGAATTACGTATATGAAGGTGGGTGGGGGACAAAAATGCGAATAAAATCATCATCATCATCATGGATCTTTCGATGAAGGCGCAAACCTTTTTTTTTTTTTTTTAAAGCATTACGCCCCGAGCAAGGCGTGAAGCCACTAGGATGCAGGTGGTTGCAGAAGATTTGGAGCAAGAGCAGATAGGAGTGATAGAAGAAAGGATGAGGAGAAGGATAGTGGGTAGATCAAGGTAACTGGAGGTGTCGATTGACATTACATTTGAATAGTTGGAGATTATAGCTCTCAGGGAAACAGTAATTGGGAAGGGTGTTCCACAGGCGAGAGGTGCGAGGTATGAAGCTATTGGAGTAGAAGAGACGGCTACATTTAAAAGTTTCTACAGTGTAAAGGGTGGGAGCGGGATGCCAGCCTCGTAGGGCGCTTGAATTCATGGAGTCTGGGAACCAGTGAAAGCAGCTCATCGGAGCAATTACCATGAAAGTATTTGTAAAAAAAAGACAGAGAGAGGCGACGGCGCGTCTGTGAGAGAGTGACTGTAGACGAGACGCCAGATCAGGGCCAATTATATTACATATCCGTCTCTGGATCTTGTCAAGAACTCCAAGGTAAACAGAAGGTGCCCCAGACCATATATGGCAGCAATACTCCATGCAAGGGCGAATGGTTGATTTGTAACTGCAAATCATTGTGATTTCCCATCTTCAGCAACTTTGAAAATATCTCATCCATCCTCTCAAAACATCCCTGTGTTATTCTAACTCGTGAAAATGCTGCATGTCTTCTAAACTCTTCAAATATTTTACGGAGAACGATAAATTATTATTGATATCTCTTTTAATTATATTTAATTATTTGTATACTATGGTTGTTAGTCTAATGTCTCTGAATGTTATTCTTCCATTTGATATTGATGAGAAAACAAATTTCATGATATTTACTGTTTCCAAAACTATTAACATCTTTTCTAAATCCCATATTAATATCAAGTCTTTCTTTGATTTTGGTTTCTTGGAGACCATTTGCATCAATGTTAGAACTCTCAAAGCTCCGGCCCAATAATTCCCGCTTTTATTTTTCACAAGTCTTCTAACATAAAATATCCCGATGGTAAAATCTTTATATGCGATTTAATATTAATAAATTTTAATTTATTAACATTTAATATTAATTTTATTCTTTATATTTTAAGATTTAGACCTTAAAACTGAATATTTTTTCTTGTAACTTTTTGTCTTGAACTAAATATTTTAAAAATTCTGATATTTTGTTATACCTTAAACTGAATGCATTTCAAATGTCAAAACTGATATTATTCTTCAATTTGGTATTATTGACGACAAAACCATTTCCATAATATTTAATATTTCCAAAGTTATTAGCTTGTGCTATTTTAATTTTGATATTAATATCAGTTTCTTTCTTTGATTTTCGTTTCATGGAGACAATATATATATCATAAATAACAATGTCCCAAGCCAATCATTCCTGATTTTCTTTTTCATAATTCTTTTAATATAAAATATGCCGATAGTTACATCTTTATATGCGACTAGAGGTTTTTTTAAAAGGTTTTTAAATAAGTTTTAACCGTTGACAGGCAGATCAGTCAATACCTTCTTTGACAGTTCTGACTTAAAAAAAGAAAAGAAAAGAAAACAGAGTCAGTTATATTACCATAGCAACAAGGATTGAAAACAGAGTTGATATTCTCACCAGACTTCTCACCCTGTTTGGTGTCTACACGCTCTGTAAGTCTCATCATCGTTGTAGAGAGATCCTGTTATTTTTTATTTTTCTAAAGATATTTATTTTTTCAAAGTCTGCGTCATTTATAGAGTCATTGCGTAAATTCAGCTTCACATTGGGAAATACAGGGTGGTTGAAAGGTAACTCCCTATTTTATGCATAATGGACTCTCCTGTTTAACTATAATTTTTATAAGACGGGAGAGTCCATCATACATAAAATAGGGAGTTACTTTTAAATCGCCCTGTATTTATACATTTACTGCACACATCGTTATTTTAAGAAAAAAACAGAAACAAAATTGAATAAGTTTATAAAATAACCCTTCGCTTAAAGATTAAGAAACTTCTGTTAAAGATAAAAGTCGGTAAATTAATAAATCCACAGCCTAATAATAATATCATTATATATATATATATATATATATATATATATATATATATATATATATATAATATTATAAATATAAGTAATTATACTCGTCTGGAAAAACCTTAGATGTTTTGGCTTGTAAATGAACAAACTAATACCCAAGGAAAAATAGAAAAAAAAAAAAAAAAAAAAAAAAAAACGAGAAGTCTCTGCAATATCTGCCGTCCATATCGGTTTTGTAAAAGTGGACTAATCCCTCTTTCTTGTGGCGAACATTGAAGTCACCTGATATATGAAAGCTGACCGTGGGAATTTCTGAAAGGATATTGTCAATCCTTTCTGATATTCGATCGAAGATTACCGACCCTTCATCCTGAGAACGATACAGGGCAAAGACGAATGTGGTGTTATGGATAGGTACCACGCGGAATCGTAACCCTCTAGATCGATTGACCCTACTGTTTTTGTACAGGGAGAACCTTAATGTATAATAAAAAAAAATTAAAAATAAAATTACTATTCTTGTGCTTAAAACTTTCTCAGAGACCAACTTTTTTACCCCGTAATATATTTCTTTGACAATGCACTTAATTCAGTGATAAATATCAATCACGTGAGCCGAACATTATACAGAGCAAGTTGTAACGGAGGATCGGGTCAACCCGACAATACAGCCAGAGTTGGTAGCATGTGGTGCAGTAGGCACCAGGAGTTACGTCCCCTTCCTGGCTGTTGAGTGAGAACATTTTAGCGCTGACAAAATTTGCATACGACCGATACTGGGCAAAATTTATATACTCAGCGTGGGTCTGGGACTGAGAGAGCTATATCACATCAGTTTTTTTTTTCTCAGTCGGAGGGTAGTGTTTTCGACGTGCGGACCATCTGAGGTTTCGGTACTAAGAAGACAAGACAAGACAAGACACGACACGACCAGACCAGCACAAAAGTATACAGTACTGATCAAATTAAGTGGCTTTTAAAATATAGAGAAAAGCGCTTGTTTAAATCACTTTGTTTTGGGACAGTATCTTTTTTTAGATAACAATAAGCGGATAACGCACTAATACCCTTGAGAAAGGTAGGAATCCAGCGCCTCCCTCCCATTTATGGGCAAATAGTAGGACAGACTGGTCTCTATAGCCTTGTTTGGAAAACTCTGAATTCAAATCAACCTGGAGAGAATTGGGTTGCATTAGGTTTTACTGCTTCGACTCTGTGATTACAGGATTCGTATTGTATCGTGATATTGGTACATTTCTCGAATTTGATTGTCCATACCCACGAAAGCAATGGATTTTATAGTTTAAAAAATTACATAAGTCATGATTGTTTTGAAAATTCACACAAGGATTTTAAAATATTTTTGTGAATATCAGATTAGAATTCTATGAAAGTAATATAATTATTTACTAAAATTAGTAAAAGTATAAGATTTGATGATAATTAAGACACGAAGGATGAGAGCCAACAACAAAACCAGATTGAAAATTGGTAAAGAACAATTTGGTTGTGTTGGAGACTATGGAAAAAGAAATGTGATATTCCTAGTTGGATTTCACTCAAAACGCGAAACGAAAATGCAGAAAGATACATACGTGCATTTTATAGAAAAACCTAAAGACGCTCAGTAAAAAATAATGACAAATAAATACTTAAAATTTTAGAAAAGCTTGGTCTCCACGAAAAGGATATACAAAAATATGTACAAAGAACAAACAAATTGCTTTCTGAAGTAGACAACGAAATATGCGAGTACACTGAACTCATTTTCTTGGGTTGTTCACAGTAAATGACAACTTGTATTAATGGGGATTCGCTTTCGTGTTGCTATTAAGAAAAACATTTCATCCAAGAATTACCATTTTCTTTACGGCATAGGTATCTATTTAAAAAGATAATGTTTTGTAAATACAGCCAACGGCCAAGTTATATCTGATACGCGGGCTTTCTCTGACCCCCCCCCCTCTCCTGTTATTCTTTCTCTAAGAATGCGCAACACGTGTGGAGGATTTTGATTCGTATAGGCAATGTTGGGATTATCAGCAACAAGGAGCCACAAACAGATGAGAATTAGAGACGTCAGAGCAACTATATTCTGTTATTTATAACCTATTTCCAGTGTGTGATCTCTAATACGAACTAGTAAAATTTCTTCAGCAGTTGCAATGCACTTACCCCATTCGAATATCACTACACGTGATAACAACGCAACTAGCCAAATTGGTCGGAAATAATAATGACGATCATAAGTACATTTTCAAGTAACATTAGTATGTAATTGGTTGCCCACTACTTACTGATTAGTCATTCGAGATGGCATTACTTAAATAGAGTGGTCCACTCGTGAAAAATAAGGAAACATTTTGTTGGAAACTATTTCTGTAGATTTGATCTTCTTCAGGGCGTGACATTTGTAATAATCGAAAATTATTGATTTTTTTAGAAGGGGTGTCGCAAAACAGGGTAAAATCGATCCCTGACTAATAAGGAAGGGGAGATGGAAAACGGAACATCAATAACATCATCATCATAATAATAATAATAATGTGACAGAGAGGAAATGGCGAATGCATAGGTAATAGAAGGAGCAATACTACTACTACTATTAATAATACTACTACTATTAATAATACTACTACTATTAATAAACTGTGATGAATTGCTGATCTACTGAGGAGAGTATTAACAGTGAAAAGAAAATATAAACAATGTATATGTTAAGTAGCATTTAACATCAGAATTTGTGTAAACAGATTGCATGCATTTACTATCTTGCCTTATTGCAGATCTCGGGTAAAGAATTCTACACCCCCACCACAACAACAACAATAATAATAGACATAAAAAGTTCCAGTTGCGGTTGGAGCTCTCGGTCCTGTTGGAAAAAGGTTTTGATAGACTCACTGAAGGGATTCCTGCTAGCCTATGCCTTAAAGAAATACAAAAAAAAAATGTTCTCACAACTTACGAATGAATCTATCAATGTAAAACATGTGTGATCCTAGGTTAAAAAATGTTCATTGACAAAGGCGGGAAAAAATAATAATGATAATGCTGACCGATTTGGATTCATCCGAAAATAGGCTCTTTGGGGCACTGTGCCTGTTTTGAGGAAACAACAACAACGACAACAGCAAGAGGAATGAACTTATATAAAAAAAAAGATCCTCTGCAGTGAAATCAAATCGTTGACAATAAATACGAAATTCTCAGCCCGACCAAAAAACCCGAAAATAAAAAAAATAAATAAAATAATATAAAAAATAAATTCTTATGGCGCAAAGCCAAAAGTATAGAGCACCGAGTGAGGATCGAACTCACAACTCAGTCGCAATTGATTCTAGCGAGACACGTATGCTAACCATTTCTCGAAATGCTTAATGATTTGATTTTAGCTTAGATGTGGCACAAGGCCGAAAGTATGAGCACAATCAATTTTACACTATCAATCTAATGAACAGGATAACCTTTCTAAATCGATAAAAAAATCAACATTTTTCTATTCTGATAAATGTCTAAGCTTGATAAACATCAAATATGATGGTTCATCCACAAAAATAATTCCCCGATAAAAAAATGTACCTATGTTTTTTTTGTTTTTTTCGTTTTTTTTTTTTTTACATGTGGACCCAGTTCAATTTAAGTTGTGTCCTAATTACGAGAACGAAATGCAACTCCTTCACTATGAGAAGACTGCGCTGACCAAATATTCCAACTAGTCAGTAAAATAATCCTTTGTGAAAATGTTAATGTCAACTTGAAGCCTGTAAAGTATTTAACATAAATATTTCGAGAAATATATCTTCATATATTTTCTTTGCACTTGTACTTTTTTTTAAAAAATCCGTTACCGAGCCAGTCACTTTGAGATAATAAGGAGAGGAAGGTTTTTTTCTTTTTATCAGAAACAGTTTCTGTTCTTACCAAAAAAGCACGCAGAATAACAACTTGAATGCCGTGTGGCTTATTTTTACGATTCTCACTGGGTACCCCATACAATATACGACATTGATTAACCCCTAAAGTGTTGGCATTTCAGTCTGATTTACTGGAATGAGGAGTTATCATTATTTACACTATTTATATTCGGACTATTTTCCTCGTCTTTGTTGTTGTTATCACGACATTTCGGTCGTTGTACACTACTGAGGAACGGCACAACGCTCGAAACGCTGTGACAGCAACAGCAAAGATGAGGATAATAGTCTGAATATAGTGTAAACAAGCGTTGACGTGTCAGAAAATAAGACAATGAACCTAACTAAATGGCATAATGGTTATTAAGGCTAGGCTTGTTGGCTATTACTATTAATTAGTGAGTTTGATCCACACTAGGTGGCCCATACAAAATTCGACATTATAAGGGTTGGCATGTTGCAAAATCAACCTGGAACCTGTTAATGTCAACACTAAGCCTGTAAAGTATTTGACAGAAATAATTCGAGAAAGCCTCTGAAAATTTCTTTATCATATTCTTTGCACATACTTTTTTTTTTTTAAATCCGTTAGCAAGCAATTCAGTTTGAGGCATAAGAGAGAAAGATTGAAAGGAAGAATAAATACTGTTTTCTTTTTTTTTCTTTTCTTTTTTTTTTTATCAGAAACAGTTTTTGCCCATACCAAAAGCATGCAGAGTAACAACTTGAATGTTGTGAGGCTTATTTGTACTTCATTTGGAAGGGATATCTCTTTTAGCAGATGTGACCTATTGATATTCTCTCTAAGTGTTTTATGAAGCCTATAATTTACAAGTTTTGAAAAAGAAAAAAACGACTGGTAAAGACCGTATATAAAAAAAAATCTCTGCAAAAATCATATTGGAAGCAGGAGGAAAGAGAGAAACATCACGTAACCTACATAATAAGTTCGTGTTAATGGTTAGCAGGAGAAGGACCGGGACAGATCGTTAAGAGACAACCATTACTTTAAAGCTAAAAAGGATAGGATGTTGCGAAGAGAAAGTCCTCAATTTTTTTTTTCTGTATATTTCCATCATTCTCTTCGCCTCAATTCCGCCACTTTAAAGCAGTGGTTTCAAAATCAAGGACACAAAAGGGGTCATTACGTTCTGAGATATTTACTATGCACTCAAAAGAAAGTTCGACATTTAACCCCTCCAAAAAAACAAAAAAAGTTAAGATTTGACATGTCGTTAAATCAACCAAACTAACGTAACATTACTCTGAATATTTTTTTTTTTTTGTTTGTTTTAAGCATTTCACCCCAAGCAAGGCGGGAGTGCAACTAGCATCCAAGGGGGTTACAGAGAGTGAGAATAAGAGTAAAGAGAAGTGTTTGAGGAAAGGATAAAGAGGAGGACGGTTATCAGGATCAAGGAATTATAATATATTATTATTTTAAAATTTATTTTATATATATTATTATGACAATTTAAATGATTTTTCAAATGAAAATTTATATATATATATGACATTTTTATGTTTAAACATTATTTTTATTAATACAAATATTTAAGTAAATGCTCTGTTTTTATAAGAAACAGTATTAATAACATTTACCGGCGTGAATGTCCGAGAAATTTTCATAGAAAATATTCGATCTCCGACAGGAATCGAACCTGTATCCTATACGGAACCGTCATATAGCCTGACGTGCCTTAAATGATCGAGCCTCGGAGAATCGTTCGATTCGCAAGGTCGATTTTACTGCTTTAAATTTCAATCTTCCATGAATCTCTCACGTACACTCATATCTGCTCTAAGCGTATTCAAATGTAAACAAATGACGTCATACATTATGAAATGGTCAAAGTCCGACAATTATTTTAAGACATTTAAATATATAATATATATTAAGTATTTCACCCCAAGCAAAGTGGGAGTGCCACTATCAGACAAAGGGTTACAGAGTGTGAGTAAAAGTAAAGAGAGGTGTTTGAGGAAAGGATATAAAGAATGATTGTAATCAGGATCAAGGCATCAAAAGATGTCGATTGACATTACATTTAAATATTTGAAGATTATAGTTATCAGGGAAACATGTAGGAGGAATGGTGTTCCACTGGTGGGAAGTGCAAGAGAAGCTGTTAGAATAAAAAGAGGCGGTTGCATTTAACTGTTTCGATAGTGAAAGGGTGGGACCGAGATGCCAGGCTGGTCGCTCGCTTAAATTCATGCAGGTGGTGTAGCAGCGAAAGCAGCTCGTCAGAGCAGTTGCCATGAAAATATTTGTAGAAAAGACAGAGGGAAGCAACAGCACGTCTGTGAGAAAGTGACTGTAGACGAGATGCAAGATCAGGACCTATCACATTGCATATCCCTCTCTGGATTTAACCTAGGACCCCGACATGAACAGCGGGAGCGCCAGACTATATATGACAACAGTATTCAATGCCAGGACGAATGGTATATTTGTAGATTTGAAGGATGGACTACGATTCTCACTGGGTGGTCCATACAAAATACGACATTAAATAACCCCCAAAGTGTTAGTAATTCTGTCTGATTTACTGGAATGAGGAGTTATCATTATTTACACTATTTATATTCGGACTATTGTCCTCATCTTTGTTGTTGCTATCATAACGTTTCGAACGTTGTACACTCTAGCCTTCCTCAGGTGTATATCCTCGTAGATTAAATAAAGGTTTCAGTTCAAAATTAGGTTACCCAGATCGATATACGCCTAAGGAACGGCACAACGCACGAAACATTGTGATAAAAACAACAAAGATGAGGACAATAGTCAGAATATAGTGTAGACAAGCGTTGACATGTCAGAAAATAAGACAACAAATCTAACTAAATGGCATAATGCTTATTAAGGTTAGTCTTGTTGGCTATTAATCTTGATTAGTGAGTTTGATCCACACTAGGTGCCCCATACAAAATTCGACATTACAAGGGTTACCATGTTGCAAACTCAACCTGGAACCTGGGAGTAATAGTGATGCATTCACTGCTTTTACGTATAAGCGCAATCGCAGTAACAAGGAAAAAAAAACATTAATTTCTTGCCACTTGATGTCGCAATCACTCACCAGACGGTCACTTTCGTGCCATGACGACCATCACGCAGAGATACTGGCTACAAAAGGTCAAATGGTGCCAATAGTTAATACTTAATGCTGGGCGTCAATTATTAGCTAACTTCTTATTGACTAGTTAATGTTTAGAGCTTTTTGACTTTCTTTGCGCTTCCCGGTGTCCAGCGTTTGTTCAATTGCCAAATTCGAAATATGAACATGACTATCTCGTAAGTATTTCAGTGGGCGGCTTGTTGGCAAGTCTATGAGAAACTTAACTTTTCTTTACATTTGGCTAGAATCTGATTTTGGTGAACTAGTTTCCAGTGAAATTAAAAGCATCGGTTCACTTTAAACATTAAGTTGTTGCACATATTCGTTCGTTTTCCTCTGATGTTCTGCGAATGATCTCGAAGAATAATCTTTGGTGGCATTCTTAGCAACTCAGGTCCTCCTGTAGAACTGAGTGTTATTGATAATGTCGACGGTATTATCTAAAACAACGATATATATATTTTAGATATCAAAAATTTCTTTTGAAATGATGAAACTACCAGCGTCTCTCGTTCATGCGCATGTGTAGTCATAACAACGTCAACAAACCCAGTCTGATAAAGTCCAAACAGACAATAAACTCTCTCCATTTTCTCTTAAAATTTACTCAATACTGTTTTTTGATTATATATATATATATATATATATATATATATATATATAATAAATGGTGTTTGCAAAATGAATTAACGTGGTAGTAATACAGAAAAACTTATTTTAATAATGCT
>CAHIKZ030002613.1:135000-157500 GCA_903632075.3 Acanthosepion pharaonis
AATGCGAGGTGTGGCATGTTTATATATATATATATATATATATATATATATATATATATATATATATACGGGGCTCTTAAGTTATAATGGTTTTATTTATAGATGGTTGTTTTTGTTGTATGAGTATTGCTTCAAGTATGATGGTACTGTTTGTGAGTAGCTGTCTAATGTTATTCTGGTCAAAATGCTGCTTACTAATGTGTTGCCTGATGGCAAATTCGGCCGATAGGTAGCAGATGAGTCTCCGTGAGTGTGTCGTTGTAGTATATCCTATGAAAGACGTTTCCTATTTTTTATTTACAGAGAAATATTTTCACAGTGGGCAAGTATATTCGTATACTGTATTAGTATTATATAGGTGTTTGGAAGTTTATTTTTATTTTTATTAATTAATTTTGAGGTTTTAAATTTTTGTCGTAAATAATGAATCTGATTTACTTCATCAACAGGTTTTATATATATATATATATATATATATATATATATATATATATATGTATGTATAATTTTTTTGATTACTTTTTATTCTTTTTTGTAATTACGGTGCAATTGATCTTGTTAATATATGTTGATAGCGGTCTTGTCAATATTATTAAAGTTGATTTGTAAAATTAATTTTCACAAAACGTCTGCTATTTTAAAAAATTATATATAAGATTACAGCCATATCACGTTAAGCCTGATAAGAACCTACATGAGTAACCGTTTTGGAATACGAGGTGCTGCAAGCCTTGACATGTGTAGGGGTTATGGATAATGGCTCGGAATGATAATTTGGCTCTTCGAGTTAGAATTCCAGTCCAGTTCGTGACATTGTTTTACAAAAATACCCTAAGGAAAGGCATGAATCCATCTCTTCTCCGGCTCCCAAGGTATGAGCTAAATAGAAAGATAGACGGAGTTTATTAGCCTTGATTGGCAACCAGTCTACCGCAGAAAGTAACGAAAGCCTTCTGCTGGAACTCCTGTGTCAAGTTACAAATAAATCGCTCACCAAAACATTCATCATGCATGGCATGGCGCCTAATATATATATATATATATATATATATATATATATATATATATATATATATATATACACACAAACAGATTTGATTAAATAATTTAGACATAAATATATAAGAAAAATCAATGACAAACTGAAGTGACGTTGACGCTGTTATGATTACACATGCACACGAACGAAAGACGTTGTTATTTTAAATTTATAAAATGTATTTTTTTTATATTTGTCTTGTGTATATAATCGCGCCAATTCCATTTATGTACGTTTTTTCTTTTTTGCTTTCATCATCTTCGTTATTAAATATTCCACATTATGATAACAGAAGATCTGCCAAGACAGTCAATTGCTGATATCCACTGACGTGTAGTTGAAGTGATTGCTGGACTGTCCGTTTACAGGACTATCGAGTCGGTTATATTTTATTAATTTATATATATATATATTATATATATATATATATATATATATATATATATATATATATAGCCCTTCCAATGGCTTCCGTTGGAAGGGCTTCTTAATCGGGTCGAGAAACTTTCAGTAATCTCTTGTAATCAAAACACACGAAACACAACCGTCAAATGCAATGCACTATCTGGGAGTTCACTATCTGTATGATGGCGAAAGATGCAATTATAAAAGAGATATAAGATAAGCGTAAGATGAAGAGTTTGTTTTTTTGTTTTTTTTACTGATAACATGGTACGGAGTAGTCAGTTGGCTAACAGACACTACTTAAAGATGAGCACTGGCCCTGATCAGGCTAGCCATTCGCAAGTGGTCAGCCTATACTTAGGAAATGTATCATGGGTGCTCGTCTTTACCAGCTTACCTTCTGAGAAGGACTTAAAACTTGAAGGTCCACACGTGGCACGCCATTAGAGATACGTAAACCAACATTCCAAAGGAATTTTTAAAAATGCAGTACTCACCTGAAAAGAAAGAAAAAAAAAATAATTAAGAAAAAATGTATGAATGAAAACTGCGAAACGGCACATCGTAGCGAGGTTTAAGTTAGAGCAAAACCGTTAAAATTATTTAAACTCGGAGAATTAAGCAATTTACGGACTAATTTGTAACTTGATAATAATAGTAGAATGCCAGCTCATTCATGCTCCGAGTTCTCGGGGTATATAACGAGAAAGAAGCTGAAATATCTCATAATTAAATATTTTCTCAAATCTGACCAAATATCACAATTTGTTTGGCGCCCCTACTTGATAAAGCCGGAGACATTTCAGTATACGTACGATATGTTATTTAAAGAATAGTTTCGTTTATTTTTCTATTTACTTGAAAATAATTCTAAAATAAATATATGTAGCGTATATAGATATTATATCTGTTAATAAATTCAATTGATTTATCTGACCTAGATGAGAGATGTGTCTGCAAAACTTGTAGTCGGAGAAAATAAATCTTTTCAACTTTTTTTATCTATTAGAAAGTACGAGGAATAGGGAGGAAAAGAGTGTGTTAGGAAGTAGGAGGGGTGAGATGCAAAGAAAAAAAAGAAGAGATTTCCAGGAGGGGGGGATATAATAATTAGGTGAGGAGAGTGTGAAGAAGAAGTGAATAAGAGGCATAAAAAAGGAGAAGTTTAAAGAACAAGGAGAAGGCGAGAGTATAAAGAAAGAGGAGTAGACGAGGCAGAAGAGAATGAGAGTGGGGTGAAGGATGAGGAGAGTGTGAAGGAAGAAAAAAGAGAATTCGAAGAGGAGAGAGTGTAATGAAAGATGAGAAGGGAATAATAAGCGTAAGGATGAGGAGGAGGAAAGAGAACAAGAAAGGAGGAGACGAAAGTACGAGGAAGAAGAGAAGGCGAGAGTGCGAGAACGAAGATAATAGGAGAGTACGAGGAATAAGAAAGAGGGAATGCGTGGAAGTAGGAGGAGGAGAGAGAGTGAAAAAGAAAAAAAGTGCGAAAAGAAGAGAGTACAATAATGAGGAGGAGAAAGTGTGAGGTAAGAGCGAATAAACGTGTGCGAGGATATATAGATATATAGTCTCCTTATAGATGTGAGTATTAGAAAAGAGGAGAAGGAGGAGGCTAGAATACGAGGAAGAAGAGAATGAGAGAGTACGAGGGATATGGCGAGGAGAGAGTGCGATGAAGAAATAGGAGGAGAGGGTGCAAGTAAGAAAAAGTCTTCGTCAGAGGGAGAAAGAATGCGACGTAAAAGAGATGAGGAGAAGAAGAGTAAAAGAGAAGCAGAAGGAGAAGACAAGAGAATGGGAGGTTGAGAAGCAGAGCGAGTGATGAGGAGAAGAAGAGTAAAAGAGAAGCAGAAGGAGAAAAGAATGGGAGGTTGAGAATGAGAGAATGCGCGAATGGAAAAGAACACAAGAAGACAGATTACAATGTGGAGTTTTATTGAATATGATGTTGGTTAAGCTATCACTTGACCCTATTTATCCTATGGCAACTCATGATGACAACCATTATCTTGAAATAGCGAAAGTTTGTTTTATTCTGGCTATTGAATAAGATCTGTGCCACTGGAAAACAGAGCCAAACGCGTTGAATAAACAGTGCAACTGAAATTGCTTTAAAATATGTGGAAAAAAAACCCATATCCGTTATGAAATGAATGATTCACTCGAGAATTTCAATTAAAATAAAAGGATAGACAAAAAATTAAAGTGTCATATTATCTGTACGTGTTGAAATGCCAGCTTATTGTTATAACATATTATGACCAACTAAGAACTTGCAGATTGTGCTAAAAGTAATGGTTAACTAGATCTCGACTGTCTCAATCCTCTTTGGGTCGGTTCTTCTTCTTCATCATTTTTTGGTCTATCTTAAGATTTATAAGAACTAGAAACATCAACCACTTGTCCGCCAAATTGTTAATAATTGTCAGTTTTGTAACAGGCACGGTATTAATCGTCCTTCAAATAAAAACTTGATTTAAAACAACAAAAATATGGAATGAATGGATGTTGAACATAATAAAAAGAAAGCGAAGCCCGCCAATAACAAAAGTGCGAAAATGTTGTACATTAGGAAAAAAAAAATTGAATTCAATTGAAGAAGCAATGGTTGAAATATCCCCGATGTCTTTTAGTTGAAGATTGTTATCCTGAAAGGCTGTTATTAAATTCAGGACTTAGGCGTTTATGGCTCTCTGCAACTTTCTCTTCTTTATAGCACTTTGCAGTGTTTGTCTTTTTACTATCATTCTCACTTACACTAACGAGCTTGGGAACGATATGAATCCAACCCCCACTACCTTAGGGTTAAATAGTAAGACTTGTATCTGGAAAAATCATTGTTATCTCCAAAAAGCTGTTCCCTCGCCAAAAAATTAAAATAATAATTTTAAATAATCCACAAATGCAGTAAAAAAAAAACAAAGTCAATCAATCAATCCCATCCATGTTCTACCATTTATTCGCACAAGCTTGTCCCCTGTCCCTTTTACCTTCGATCTGTCCTGTGAGTGTCAAATTCTCCAAGCCTCATTATGTGTTCTCGTCCTAGGTATGAGATTTTGAGGAGCGTGGAACTACCTCTTAATTGCTGGTGTTCCCAGGTCCAACCTGACCCGGGGTGGTAACACCTGTTAGGGCCCCAACTATGGGCAAATAATTAACACCCAAACTTGTGTAAAAATAGGTTTTAATACCAGAAATACTTTGTAATAGAAAAAAAATTATTACCAGCAATATTTTTGAAGGAAAAATTATTATCAGCAATACTTAAAAAAAAAATACCAGCAATACAAACAGTTATACATTCTCTGAAAAAAATATGACCAGCTTTCGATTTCTTCAAGGAAAAATATTCACAGAAATAGATTTTTGAAAACATATTACCAGCAATAAAAATATTGTCGGCATTAAATAACCCATTGAGGTTGACATGCCGTAAAACAAAAACCAAACTAATTGTATTCATACAAATCTATCCTAAAAATGTTGTTGGCATTAAATAACTCATTGAGGTTGATATGCCGTAAAACAAAATAAACCAAACTAAATCATCATAGTTTATGAAATTTCAGTTATCTTTTCTTTATTCTGAATATAAGTCTCCCATTTATTTCCATTTTCTTTAAGTCTTCTTTAGCAGCGTACGTGATAGTATTCTCAGAATTCTTCTGTAGAGACGTATTTCTATTGTTTAACGTAATCTCTTCGTGTTAACTTTAAATTTGCTAAAAACTAACACGCAAAAATTCTTTACTCAAATAAGGAGTAAAAAGAGTAGAAAGATCAAGGGATAGGCGAAGAGAGGCGGTGTAGAGTAGTAAAAAGGGGGCGGAGAATCTGATAGGGAAGAGGAGGATAGAGGAAAAGGAGATAGGAGGTAAAGCAAGGGAAAAAAAGAGAACGAGGAATCAGAGCAGAGAGGAGGAAGAAAGAGAATGAGGTAGTAAAGGAAAGATAGCTAGGTGTGGGAGAACGAAATAGAGCAAGTGAAGAAAGATATAAGAAGAGGGACAGAGAACTAGAAGGGGGAAGAGATGAGAGATCGAAGAAAAGGAGAGAAAGAGAGTGAGAGCGAATAGAGAGCAAGTAAAGAGAGATAGAAAAGAGGAGGAGAAAGTAGGGCGGGGACTTGAGAAGTCGGGTGGGGATCTACGAATATCGATCGATATGATAAAAGCTTCGAACAGAAGAAAATAAAAAAAAAAAAAAGGGAGATTTTATTTCATCAAATTTCCAAGTGTGGAGAGGCTGCCTGGAGAGAAAAATCAATTTTCAAAATTACGTAAGAAATAAGGTAGTTTTCTCAGCTAGCAGACAATTCGCAAGAGACTGACAAGGTTTAAATAGACTCGACATGAGGACAAATTGAAAAAAAAATCTTATATTACGCCATTCCTTAAAAAGCTAAATTAGAAATAAGTAATGGAAATTCTGACCTTTCCATCAAACGCTGACCGCAAATATTTAAAAAAATTTAATAATTAAACTAATAATTAAATTAATTAATTTTTAGAACCAAAAATTAAAATGTTCAAGATTTTGGACGCTTGCTTTTTTTTTTTTTTTAATAACATCAAATAATTTATCGGATTTCCAATTATTAAAAACATGAAATACGACTATCTACATTCGACCGTAGACGGGTTCTTCGAGCCAATGCGAACTTAACTATTTTCCAAGAATAGCTTAGATATGGCACAAGGCCGAAAGTATGAGGCACCCATTGAGGATCGAACTTACTACCCAGTCGTAATTGTTCTAGCGAGACAAGTTTGCTAACCATTACACCACCTCGAGATGCCCAAAAATGATTTTCTAAGCGTAGCCTACATGTGTTACACGGCTGAGAGTGTGGAGCGCCCCCAGTGAGGATAACTGTTTTAGCGAGATAAGCTTGCTAACCATTATACCACGCCAAGGTGCCATCCGAACTTTAACTGTATAACGTGCTACGCCAGGGCTACATACAGTATTGAATTCAGAGTTACTTTCTCCTAGGCTGGTTGCCATCCAAGGCTATAGAACCCAGTCTATCCTGCTATTCAAGAAGGAAAAGAAGAGGACACATAACTTTCCCAAGTGGTATTACCACGTAAGGGGGCTCTCCTTCCGGAGTGATTGACAGAGGAGGAGGAGAAAGGCCCCCCCCCCGTTGGAGTAGATGCTACGGTTGTAGTATCTCCTTCTCTCCTCCCTTGCGTGCACCCGTGTAACCTGTTGCGTAACTTCTGTTACGTAGCGGTGGTATGATTGGCTATGACTAGCTTCGACAAGCTCTGACCAGCTTAGAGAAGTTATAACCAACTTAGGCCAGCGGCCCGAGTGGAAACACTTGAATCCCCACGTTAGAAACCGACCATGTATCACAATCTGACTCAGTGTGAGATTAAGGTATATCTCTGGTATTACCACGTAAGTGAATGTAAAGAAGTCCAATAGTTTCCGACGAGGCAGTTGCTCTTTATCCCAAAAAAGGAATTCCACGAATGCTTCTATCAATGAAAGTAACACTGGACAACATGTGTGGTTTCAGAAGAGGACTACTTCGAAGGAAATTAAATATCGAATTGATATGTTTTGTAGTTATCAGGGCTATTGAGTCGGGACACAAAATTTACGACTCAACTCAAACTCCTCTATTTTGAGCACCTTCGACTCCTCTTTATGTAAATAACTGATTATGGCCGACAAATCTCAAAAAGCCTATGCATACGCTCCTAACTTGAGTAGGCCTATATAACTGGTTTATATCAGAGAATAAAAATATTTTGGCTTTTATATCATACCTATTCATTCTTCAATGTTTTCTGACACAATTAGAGACAAAATCTTTGAAAGAATATAGAAGAAATAACAATAAAAATGCCCTAATGTAAAACTTTTTACATACATATATCTTTGCAAATAAGAAATAAGTAAAGAACAAAAATAAAACAACTTTATAACAGACGCTGAAATATAATCTTTTACAGGATGTAAAAGACATAACAAAAAAAAAAAAATTATAATGTAAGATTTTTACATATACAGTTTTGCAAATACAAAATAACTACAAAAATAAAATGAATTCAAAAAGGAAGTTGAGAGGAATTAATTTAAAGGAAATACTAAATAAACAGTAGAAGAAATAACAATAAAAATAAATATTTATAATGGAAGCCTTTTTTACATAATGTGTAAATTCAACGAGTCATACTCAGTATAGTTGACCTCTTACTTCCTTCCGGCCCTGACTCCACCGCCCTGGTAGTTATCAGTTTATAGCACTAGTCTTGATAACTAATAACAGAACAATTATAACAATATACTGTCTATAATAAATGTTATTTGACTGATATAATAGCCGTTTTTACCGAAAATATTAACAAAAATAACTAATAAATTAGAACAATTATAATAAAGTTTTGACAGAAGATTTCTTCTTACCATACAAACCTATTAAGCATATAAGATTAAGAGATTAACAATAATAATTCATTATAAAATGGAACAATAACCACATATCGTAATAAAAGTAAAATGACGGATAAAATATTCGTTCTTACCGCAGACCGTATTTGATACAATAACAGTGCGGTAGATAATCACACAGTTACGCATAATTTTGAAGATTATCTCCCTTGACTAAAGAACTCTCCTAGCCTAAACGCTTACAAATAGTATCTAACTTTTGTACTAAATTACTCTAAACCGAATAAAGCGTATTAAACTACACTGCTTTTCCGTATTTTATTACAAAGATTAACTGAAGAGTAAATTGTAACAGAGAATCGGGTCAGCCCAATAAAAGACTACGTGTTGGTTGTATGAGGTGGTATAAGCAGCAGGAGTTGCGTCCCCTTCCACAATGGGCTGTTGAGAGAAGACCTTCTACTTAAAGTAGGTGGCGCTACCTATCTGCATATGAACGGTACTGGGCAGGTATTAAGAGAGATAGAGGGCGGAGATGTAGATAGGGAAGGAGAGAGGTAGGGAGGGAGAGATAGAGGTAGAGAGGGAGGTAGAGAGAGTGGAATGAGAGAAGGAGAAAGGTAGGGAGAGAGGGAGGTAGGGAGAGAGAGAGGGAGGTAGGGAGGTAGGGTGGGAGGGATAAAGTGGGAGAGAGGGGTAGGAGGGAGAGAGGGATAAAGTGGGAGAGAGGGGTGGGAGGGAGAGAGGGCTATAAAGAGGGAGAGATAGAGAAAGAGGGAGATAGAGGTAGGGGAGAGGTAGGGGGAGGAGAGAGATACAAAGATAGGGAGAGAGGGAGGGCTCTCGACGTGCGGACATCAGACCAGACGAACACATCAATATATAAATAAAAATTAAAAAAAAAAAAAACTAATAAAAAATAGTTCAATAAATTATGATGTTCGGTCACTTGGTTAATTTCATAAAGTTTAGTCTATAAATTAGTCTATAAATCTTAATCTTTTATTATACCAATAAGAGATTAAAATTTACTATTAATAAAATGGAATAATTATAAGAATATACTGTAATAAAAGTTATTTGACGGATAGAAGATTAGTTCTTACAATAGTTCTTATTGGGCCCAATAAATCATTAGCAATATTAATTCAGAATAAAATGAAATAATTAAACCAACCTACAATAATATAATTTATACTACGTATAAAACTAAAAGAGTTACTCTTACTGTAGATTTTAGTAGGCACAATAATAGATTAATAATAATAACTAATAATAAAACAGAATAGTTATAACAGGCTACTGTAATAAAAATTATTTGACGAATACAAGATTCGTTCTACCCAGGCTAGCATATTTTTTCTTTCTTTAAGTCTATAACGTTTGTATGTCACTTAACGGAATCCCATTACGGTTTTTCTTTGGGATATTTGAATTGCCAGCATCATTACTCTTACCGTTTAGGGCCACTATTAAGCAAAAGTTATGAATTATTTCTGAGGGTGAGAACGGTGAAAAGAAACTGTAGATCAGTAAAGATGGGTGGGTCATTGTCGGAGTAAATTATCTAATACAGCCAGACAAGTGCTCAGACAAGATAAGAATTACGTAAAATTCTACTTTTAATATGATATAACTGGTTTCCGCTTTGTCTTTTGTGGGTTAGTCCATTTGGCGATGTCAAAAAAATCCCGTTAGGTGGCGCTGATTAAGCACTGTAAAAAGACAAAACATATCTATCTCCTCCTCTTACTCTTTCTTCCTCTTAGGTCGTAGATAAATGCATCCCAGCTAGAGAAAATTCCTTTCCCCGCTCGATTGACGACTAAACACACACACACATCTTCTTCAGGTAACATACGTTGTAATTTCGAACCGAAAGTTTTATTTCGTCGACCGGAGTAGATTGTTGTAGTTCCATGAGCCATGCCTTTTCTGGATATCTCATTTTTTGTGTCACATTATTTTCGCGGACTCACATACGGTCGCTAAATATTGTTCGCGGGTCAAATATAGCGGTAGGCATAAAATGAATCCCTTCTATCCTCGCAAAAAGTGGTGATTCCCGAAACATCTAACATAATGCTGTAATTGTTGGCATTAATTTATTAAATAAAATAAGAAAGAACTTCTCTTCTGGACTTTAATTGATTATCAAGTTTATTAACATAGATATGAATGAGTGACAATGAGTTTTCACTAAAAGGATTCATCTTGCGCGAAGCATGTATGTCACAGCGATGACCAACTTTCTGCGAACCACATGGGCTGGCGCTACATAATCGCAATCAAAGAATAGTACCAAATAAAGAAACCACATGACTAGAGCACTTTCAACAACAGAAAAAACTTAAATATATAGTAACTTTCCTAAGGGCGCCTCGACGTGGTGTAATGGTTAGCAAGCTTGTCTTGCTAGATCAGTTACTACTGAAAAGTGAGTTCGAGCCTCACTGGATGCCCCATATTTTCGGCCTTGTGCCACATCTAAGCTTCACTTGGAAAATCTTTAGAGCACTTCGAGGTGGTGTAATGGCTAGCAAGCTTGTCTCGCTAGAACAATTACGACTGAGTAGTGAGTTCGATCCTCACTGGGTGCCTCCTACTTTCGGCCTTGTGCCACATCTAAGCTACGCTTGGAAAATCACTATAGTAACTTTCCTATTTTATATATGATGGACTTTCCCGTCTTGTAAAAATTATCGTCGGAGAGCCCATCACACCTTGTATATATATATATATATGTGTGTGTGTATTTCTTCTTCAGGTACTGTTAACTCTAAGAGAAAGGCATACAAATATACAACTAGAAAAAAGACAATGACATTAAATACAACAATAATAATAATAGCAGTAGTAATAAACTAAATAAAAACAGACATATAATACTAACTTCTCCTATCTACTAACTCCCTACTATTATATAATAATGACCTACTATTATAGATATGAAAAATGTCCGAAACAATATATATTCAAACATATATTGTTAAATATAACAGACAAAGAATGTCTATTATGTTTGATCATGAGCCGTTCTAAGCTTCGTATAGTGGCTTTAATTTCGGGAGAAAATAAAGGCAAAACTGTTCAACATTTGGATATTTTTTATTATGCGGTTCCTCGATTTAATCTGTCGGCTCATATGAGCCTTCTTCAGAATGGTTATATGGACATTACAACCGAGACGTTCATCATCAAAGATGACATTCTGTTATATTTACATAGAAATTTGCGGTAAAAGTCGACGAATATCCAAATTTTGGACAACTTTGATTTTATTTTCTCCCGAAATTAAAGCAACTATTCGAACCTTAGAACGGATCATAATCAAACATAATAGATATTCATTGTGTGTTCTACTTAACAACATATGCTTGAATAATGATCTGCTGCCCCAGTACACTATATATATATATATATATATATATATATATATATGCACATACACATTTTCCAGTGTTTTGTTGTGGCTGGAGTGTACATGCTTTATGAGCTCTATCACTATGCTAGTAAATAATTTATGATTTTATATGTATGCGTATAATTTTTAATTTAGCGCTCCTTTGCTAGACTTCGCACTAGCTGAATCCGTCGCTGGCTATTCCGCCGAGATGTAAAGAAAATGTGAGATCAAATTCCAACCACATCTGGGTTAGTTCCGTTCCAATCCTGGTTCCCAGAATAAAAGGGAGAGTCGTGACGACGACAGAATCGAGAAAGAAGTGCCCAGTTGCATTCATTTCAAGGAATGGCGTGTATTATGTGGAATTCTTGGAATCTGCTTGGAGTTCAGCGATAATGTAAACATTTCTTAGATACACGTCCCCAAAGAAAACTTGATTTCGGATGTCGCATATAAATCGAACAAGGATGTTTTATTTGTGTTATTCATATGACTGCGGGAAGATATGGTAGCGCCAAATATTGTCCTTAATTGTATATTTCAAAACTTCATTCAAAGATGAAAATAGTAACAGTAACATTAGTCGTTTCTTTATAAGGAAACTTTCGGCATTCATTGACCCAGCAGACGATTGGTTGAAATTTATAAAACCTTTGTTAAAACAATTTTTCAGGAAAATAGATTTCTCGAGTTGTGTAGGTGTCAGCACTCTTTCCATTATTGAAGCGAGAGTCCTTCCTAACCTTTTCTTCTTTTCTTCTTTTTTCTTTTAGTGCGAAAAGTCAACATCTTGATTATGTCATTAGGAGCGTCGCCTGGATAGTTTATAAGCTGATCAAGATATAAAAGTAAGTAAACATACCAGTTGATAGACAGAAAGACATGTACCAAAATAGGAAAGCTGGACTACCATATATTCTGGTACACATGCATGTCTTTTAGTTCAAAATCTGGTGTGTCTACTTACTTTTATTTCTTGGTCAGCTTAGAAACTTTCCAGCCGACCTTTGTATTTTCTTTTCGAGTGACATGTGATACGTATTTTAACTTTTGCTGCTGTTGAAAATTCTCAACTGATATGGATTCTGTTGAGGAGCTTGATGGGTAAAATGTTTTTAAAATGAAGAAAGTTAAACGTTAAGTCATACGTTTTAAAACTCAAATTGAGTTATAAGGATGGGTCTTGTAAGTGACCTTGTCATACGGCAGTGCTTAAAAGTTGGTTTTTCAAAACATTACTACAACAACGAATTCCATTCTTAATGAATACACTTATACGTTTTATTTTTTTAATCGTGTTCACCCAAGTAAGACACAAAGGGGGTACTGAGTGTGGAAAAATTAGAAAACAGAAACACCACCAAGGAGTGAGCACAGACGAAGAGTAATCAGGGAAACAGTAGATAGGGATTGACATTGCATTTAAATTTTTGAAGATTAAAGATGATTAGAAAGCATGGAGTCGAGCAAGCGAGAAGCGCGAGAAAAGAAACTGTTAGCATAGAACTTACGGTTGCATCTTGCCAACTCTACTGTAAATTGATGAGACCTCATCTTCAGTCCAGTACTGTGCTTAAATTCAAAAAGTTTAGGTACCATAGCGAAGAGATCTATTTATTTCTACTATGTACGGAAAATGTGGCACAAGGCCAAAATGGGGAATGGCGGGGGGGAAAGGACGTCCTTCTTCTGTCTTCACATTAAACTTAGCTAGCCACAAACACTGATCCAAACATATGACAATATTCCTTACACCAAAACTACGCATTCTTACTTACCATTCTTACGACATCCACCATAATACCTCATTGTCTCTATGAAGTCCTAACTAAACCCCATATGTACAATTCAAGAGCTGATCCGAACAACTACTATGGAAGTATTTATAGAAAAGATACAGGGAGGCAATTTTACGATGGTGGGAAAGCGACTGAAGCCGAGAAGCCAGGTCAGGACCAATAATATTGCTGATTCTTTGGATTTTATCAAGGATCTCAAAATATATAGCAAGAACATCGGACCAAATGTTCGGTAATTTACCATTTCAAATATCAGTGTGACGCTGACTATATAGGTAGAATGGTTCAGAGATGGCAAACAAGGGTCAATCAATGTGTATCAGCCAAAATGAGAAACGTTACTTAGAAACAATTTGCGTAGATACGTTAAGACATCAGGTTCGCCGAACATAGCTGAACATTGATAAAACAAATATCAGTGTCCCCGGTCCTATAACCAAGACATGTTCTCCGTAATTTGGAGAGGGGTCTCATTCTGTTTTTCATCTTAAGGTTTTAGAGCCAATTTATATTAAGTCCTTCCAGCCATCTCTCTGTAAGCAAAAACAGTAGTTGTTAGGCTTAAGTGTTATTAGCTTTTGAGGTTCAATTATTTATTATAAAACATGGTGTTTTTTTTTTATTAATGTCGTTGTGCACATTCTTGTCCTCGAGTGAGCTTTGGTGAAATAGGATCATTAAATCGGCTAAGCAGATTTTTGCTAATTGTTATTTGGATTCGATATTACAAATTTACACGAGAAAAAAAACAAAACAAAACAAAACAAAAAAAAAAACTAGAAGCAGCAGAAAGGTGGTTCTACAGAAGGATGTTGATAATTCCATGGACGGAACTAGTTTAGATTCTAAAATTAATGGCAACAAAGCTATATAGTTAAAATCAGGAAAAGACAGCTGAAATTTCTTGGGCACGTAATGAGGATGGACAACTTGGAAAACTTAATTTTCACAGAGCATATGGAAGGCAAGATGTATAGAGGAAAGCAGCAAACCAATTATCTAACAAGCTTGTGTGAAGGGAGTAAAGGATTTAGCATTGGGAGAAAAATGCTAAAAGCCACACGAGATAGAATGTTGTGGAGGGCCATGATCGCCTATGTCATGAATTGACGCGGCACTTAGAAAAAGAAACTTTTTTTGTTTTGTTATTTTTCCTTAGTATTAACATGTCCGTTATTGCGCCACCCTTGAAATATTTTAAAGCAATCTAGTACGAAAACTGAAGTTAAGCAACATCGAGCCTGGTCAGTAACTAGATGGGTGAACGTTTGGGAATACCAAGTGCTATAGGCTTGGATGTTCCGGTGGTGTTATGGATAATACCTCGGAATTGTTAATCGGAGAGCCGAGTTTCAATTCGCGTTGAGTTCATTTACGCACAAATACCCTTAGGAAAAGTATGAATCTACCTCTTCTCTCCCCAGCTATGGATTAATTAGTAAAACTTGAATCATTGAACCATTTTTATCTAAAAAAAAAAAAAACTCTTACAATCTAAAAATATGTTCTGGCTTTAAATAACCTTCAAAGAGTTGATAAGCCGTAGAAAACGAATCAATCAATTAATGAAATACTGATTAGCTACACATGCGTGTCTTTTAGATCCCTTCACAATCTCTGGAATGTAAATGTTTCGAAACTACTGTGACTACAAATTGGGAGATCAGATTATATATTGAGTGTAATATAGAATTGATCCCACACTTTATATCAACATTATAATTTGTTGTTTGTTTATCAAATACTTATTAGCTATTAATCAATCTTTTCTAACCCCAGCTATGGGTTAATTAGTAATACTTGTATCACTAAACCGTTATTATCAAAAAACAAAAAACAAAAATCTTAAAATCTATAAATATTTTAAATATCCGGCAAAGGGTTAATAGCCCGTAGAAAATGAATGCACCAATCAAAGTAATCTATTTAATCACTAAAAAAAAAAGTATTATTTGAACCGATTCGGATTTTGTTTTTCTTTTAAGTCTGTGGTTATTCTTAAGATAGAGATGTCGATATAAGTAGGTCTGTGAAACCGAATGAATAAAGGTACTGTCCGTCTGTGATTGCAAACAAGGACCTTTTTTTTTTGTGTGTCATATGAGAAAGATCCAAAAAACAAGGATATACACAAGAATAGAGTTGACATTTATCCGAGCGATACGATCAGATATTTGGCGATGGGGCTGGCATCAACAAACTTTTAACGAGTTGGTATTTACCGAATTTAGCTTCGTTTGGCACAAGGCTAAACAGGAGGGGACCGAGAGAGAGAGAGAAACAATATGCAGTGGTGGAGCAGTGACATATAATGTAGAGAGGAAACTAGGAATTGGTGTGCAAACTGTTCCAAGATTAGAGGGAGTGTTTTGCCTTGAACATTACAATACGAAATTGCAGTTTGTACTGGAACGCGAACCTTGATCGCAGAAGGCAAATTCATAGCTATCTAAAGAATTATCATTTACTAAGTCTAGCCACCTCTCTCTCCCTCCCTCCCCTCTCTCTCTCTCTCTCTAATCCAAATAACTAGATATAGATAATTCGTGTCTGATGAGTTGGTTGAACAACGAAACTGAGTTGCACTTCGAACGTAGGTATATATATATATATATATATATATATATATATATATATATACATATATATATAAAGTTATATGGATATGAGTTTGTGACCTTGGGTTTCACGCTTTTGCGATCATCAGAGAAACTGGCTCATTTTTTAAAATTGGATCTATTTATGCGTATTTGACTATGCTTGGTGGCGGGGGGGGAATCTACTTATGTGTTTGTTTGGGGTGGCACTATCATACGCATAGACACACACATACAGGTGTACGCATTTTAGTTCACACCAACACATCCATATAAGCAAATCGAGGCAAGGCGCAGATACATATCCGTGCATTCGGGCATATATACATACGCAGTTGTAATTCTATTTCGGTGTCGGGACCTTAGCTTATTATGTTAGCTCTACCATTGATATTGAGCTCTTTCAACCGCGCTCATAATATATATATATATATATATATATACATATTTATATATATATATATATATATATATATATATATATATATATATATATATATATATATATTCGGGTTGCGCCTAGCATAAAACAGCCTATCGCCTCTGAGTGTTGACGTCAATATTCACTTTTATATTCATATTTACATGCGCTCTATCTCTGATATTGAGCATTTTACCCCATAAATATAGGACATCTTAAAACTATATATATATATATATATATGAGATGAGCTATTGTACATATTTATGCTATTTACATTGTCGGGATTCTTGTCCTCATCTTCATTGTCATATTTACGATGTTTCGGCCGTTGTACGTTTGCCCTTCTTCATGTGATATACATTTCAGTTCGAAATTCCACAGCATGTCACATGAAGAAAGCTGGAGCATACAGCTGGGGCTGTTCTTTATAATGGCATCAAATATTTTTCTTCATTTCTTTACTTTTTATTCTGACTCCTCAATTCTTATAGATTGAAACAACTTCGCAGTTCTTACAGATTGAAATAAACGATGTATGTATATGCTTTGCGACCATTCAAAACTTTTATTAGGAAATGTTTCGTTATTTACGTACGTATGAAGCTCCACTTATCAGAAAGTGATGGCGATAAAGCTTCCCTAACACTACAAAAATCCTTGACATTCTAAATTTGACAGCATCAGGTGACAGTCTGCCATTTTGGTGAATTGAGGATATAATTTATTTCGCTTTTTGGAATAGAGTAAAACGGATACCCTATTAAGGCAAAGATAATCTTTCTCTTTTCTTCTTCTCCTTTTTCTATGTGCCGTGTTCTTTCAGGACGTAGGCGATCATACGTCTCCATGACTTCCTATCCTTTGTAGCTTAGTAAAGTTTATGTTTTTGTTATATCTCCTAATCCCTGTTCCGGTTCTCGTACGAACACCGAAGTTAAACCACTTCAATCCCACTCAATAACTAGATGGGTGACTGCTTAGTAATACCAGTTTCTAGAAGCTTGAGCGGGTGGTGTAAATAGGTAATGTAATGGTTTGGAATTGGAATTAGGGTTCGTTATATTCACTTAGGCGCAAATACCCTTGGGAAAGTTATATATCCACCTCTTCAGGGTTAATTAATAGGACTTGTTAAGTCAGTATTATCCCCCACCCCAATTTGTTACAATCTAGAATTACATTCTGGTTTTAAACAACCTGCAATAGACTGATAAGCCATAAAAAAACAAAACAAAACAAAAAACATCAATCATTCAAACCTGATCCTTGATCTGCCAACTATTTACACAAACTGATTAAGTACGTTATTCTTTGCTTTCCTTTGTTCTTTTTATCTTCAATATGTCCTGTGAGTGTCAAATTTTCCAAGCCCTCTTTCCTTATTATACGCTCTAGAAATGTCAGTTGTCTCTTCCTGATTGCAAGTATAAGTGACCTTTTTCCATTTGTTTAAAATTTCGTCGTTGCTGATTCAGTTTTGAAATCGCCATACTTAAACTGTAACTAAGGTCTGTTCATTATAGCTGCAGTATAAACCACAGATTCGCTCCATGAGTGTTGAAGAAACACAAATAGTCCCGAGTAGATGGCCATGCTCAGAAACTATCAATCATGTTGAAATCACACTGATTTGAAGAGAGCCTTCAAGTCCAAGCGATGATGAGAAGCCAAAGGAAAACAATTTTTAAAACTCCTCGCAAAATATAACAATTCACAGATATTAAAGACATGTAAGCCGGCAAGAATTATGGTTCCGTATGTCATTAAGAAAAAATCAGTCTATTTTTCTTTAACCATCTCACCCCAAGCAAAGCAGGGATACCACTAGTACACAGGGGTTACAGAGAAAAGACTGGGTATAGAGGAATTGAGGAAAGAATAAAAGATGAATGGGATTCAAGAAGAAAGAAGATGGCAATTAACGTTGCATTTTCATTTTTAAAGCTTGTAGTTCTATCAGGGAAGCAAGTAAACGGAAGGGAGTTCCATAGTCAGGAAGTGCGAGAAAAGAAACTGTTAGAGTAGAAGTGGCGGTTACAGTTAACTTTTCAAGAGTGGAAGTGTGGGACCTAAATGCCAATCTAGTAGTACGCTTAAAATTTTATAGTCAGGGCACCAGGAAAAAAAAAGTTCGTATTTTTCAAAAACTTAAGTCGATGTTGAGAAAAATGATATCTGAGTTAGGTTTTTGTTTTGTTTTGTTTTTCTTTTAATGCCATGTCCGTTCAAGATATAAACGATCATGTCACTCCACGGCTTTCATTTTTATTATTATCTAAGAATTGCTAAGTCTTCTTAGAAAAGATAATGGACTTTTTTCTCCGCTGCCTTTTCCAAGTTTTGAATGCAAAGATGTCCTTCAGTATATGAGCACCTTCAGTATATGAGCACTCTCAAAAAATAGTTGCTGAAGACATTAGGTTTATAATACACAGAAAATCATACACAGGACATGGCACAGTGGATAAAGGCGTTAGTTAGTTCCAATGACAGGACCCAAAGAGTGTGAGTTCAATACCTGGTTAAGGCGGTGGAGAACTTTGAGAGGGGAATAACTGGCACCCATTAGACATGGCACGTGGAACTAGAACGGTCTACCCCAGTAAACTAAATAAAGGGTTCAGTTCGACATTCCACCCACCTGAAGCCGAAACATAGCTACAAAGATGGGCACTATAATCCGAAAAATGTAAATAAAGATGTCCTTCTCTTCAAGTAGCTACCCAAGACTAGAGAACCCACTCTAAACATGTGTTCAAATTATCATTGGAATTGTGGGTAAAATGGATTCGTGTCTTTCCCAAGGGTAATATTGCGAAATTTAATGTATGACAAAATCGGGGTTTGAACTCAATTCGTTAATTCGCTTCTCTGAGCTAAACATCAGGACGTAGGCGATCACGACCCTCTACATCTTCCTGATCCTAGTAGCTCAAAGTTTTGTCATTTCTTCCAAACCCTGTTCTGCCATCAAGTATGTTACGCGTTGCTTTCCTCTCTCCCTCTTTCTCCTCAATCTGCCCTGTGAGTATCAGTTTTTCCAAACCCTTCTTTCTCATTACATGCCCAAGAAATTTCAACTGCCTCTTCCTGATTTTAAGTATAAGTTTTCTTTTCATTTCCATTCTCTTCAAAACCTCGTCGTTGCTCACATGTTCGGCCCATGGTATTCTCAGTATCCTTCTGTAGAACGACATTTCTGTTGCAAGTTTCTTCCTCATCTTTGAGGAAATTGTCTAGCAGTCGCTGCCATATAGGAGGACAGATATCATGTAACCGTTCTTTGTTTTCAACGAAACTTTCCTGTCTCTTAATACTCTGCTTAGCTTTGGGAATGCGTCTTTGGCCATCTCAATACGTATTCGAATCTCAATGGCGATTTTCTGTCCTTTGTTAGGACACTTCCTAGAAACTAGTCCCTTTTAATCACCATAGAGAACGATTCTTTGCCTTCCATTAACATGGCTCATGCTAACCTCCAGGAGAACAACTCACTGCATTTTCTCGGTCTCGAGTTTTCACCTTTTCTACTGACGTGAAGTGGAGTGATTATATTGAATCAATTGCTATGTCTACTGCTAGGAAAGTTGGTTCATCGAGTCATCATGCCAGACAATTTTTCTCGTCAGAATCCATTTGTACATTTACAAATCTATTGTGCATCGACTATCGCTGACATATTTGGTCAGGTGCTCCGGTTATATATTTCGAGATTCTCGACAAAATCCAAAAAAGAGTTTGTAATATTGTCGGTCCTGACCTGGTATCTCGACTTCAGTCTCTTTCCCTCCAGCGTGACGTGGCTTGCCTCTGTCTTTTCTATAAATATTTTCATGGCAGTCGTTCTAATGAGCATTCCTCCTTGGGGTCATTGGGATTTTATTTTTAAATGTTGGCATTTTTATCTCCCCCCACCCAACCACAGAAAGACAATTGTACATATGGGAACTAATTTGGACTACATAGAGACTCAGAGGTATTATGGTGAATGCAGTAAAAATGTATTGTTTGTGTGTAAGGAATACTATAGTATGTTTGGGTCAGTAATCGTGGCTAGCTAAGTTAAATATAAGAGAGATTGAAGACCAGCCTTTCCTTACCCTTCCTCTTGGCTATGTGCCACATTTTTGTATTATATCAAAATGAATATTGCTTTCCTCCTTGGTACCACGGCAGCATGAATTTAAACGTACTACCAGATTGGAAAATAGGTCTCATCGTTTTACTTTTGAAATAGCAAGATGTAACCGTAAGTTATATTCTGATGGTTTATTTTCTCGCACTTCTCACTTGTGGAACTCTATTCCGATTTCTTGCTTCCCTGTCATCTACAATCTTCAAAGATTCAAATGCAGCGTCAATCGCCATTTTCTGTTTTCCTTAATTGCTCTTCTCTTATTTTCCTTTCTCTTCAGTAAAGTCTTTTCATTCTCTTCCACTCCTAGTGACCACGTTAATCTTAGTGGCATTATTGCCTTGCTTGGGGTGAAATGGTTTTTAAAAAATCACACTTGCGGATAAAAAAAACTATTACTCATCATTAATATTTATGTCTTACGGCCATATCACTTTGAAACATCAACTCTCATCCTATTACTGGTTAAGCAACGTTGACTTTGTCAGTATCTCCATGGGTGGCTGCTCAGGAATACGAGATGCTTGGATGTGCGGGTGGTGTAATGGATAACGCCTCGGAATTGTAAATCGGAGAACCTGGTTTGAATTCCAGTCGGGTTCGTTATATTCACTTACGTGCAGATATACTTGGGAATGTTATAAATCCACTTCTTCTCCTCCCAGATATGGGTTAAATAGTAAGACGTGTATCAGAAAATATTTAATATCTATAATAAAACTGTTAATATCCTACTTATGGATATTAACGGTTTTGTTATAGATAATAAATATTTCCTGATACACGTTTTACTTTTTAACCCATAGCTGGGAGGAGAAGAAATGGAGTTATAACATTTCCAAGTATATTTGCATATTTGGTTGATAAGATATAAAAAAAACAAATCTGTTAATATTTTTTTGCCATTTATTACATTGTTATTATTATTATTATAAATTATATGTAAGTAGTGGAAGACATAAGTAATTTCTGTCATAAGAATTAAAACCTGAATCATTAATGTCTAAAGTCTGTTAAATGTAATGCTTTCTTTATGAGCTGAATGAGTAAAGATACAAACCACAGAAATTCCGCATAAACAGTAGACCTTGGAAATGAAAGCAGTTCTTCCTCCCATAATACGTCACAAAGAAATGCTTATTTCGTACAAACACTGCAAATATATTTGTAATTCGAAACTTCGGGTATATAGGTCAAAGTAGTGCGGCAGTTCTAAAACTGTAATCCACGAAACCAATGTAAGTAGTGAGTGAAAGGAAAAATATTATGGAAAAGATGAAGTGAATAAAACCAAAAAGATTTTAAATCAAAAAAACTGTTTGTCTGCAGTTTTATAGCAAAGGCAATACATTATGTATATATATATATGCCGATCAAAATCCCGATTCTTAAAATCACGAATTTATAAAATCCTGAAAGATCAGAATCCCGAAAAATAGACTTTAGGAGAAATTGAAAAAAAAAATATTTGGGAAATAGCTTTATTTCTAAACATTTACAAAATAGCGTTTCAATAGTGTTTATACATTTAAAACATTCAAAATTCATAAAAAAATATAAAACCAGAATATGGCGACTAGGCGATGGGAAAATTTAGTAGGCAATGCTTATGTCGGTGTTTATCGCATTATGGAAGAGTTTCAAAAAAAGCAGCAATATGTAGAAAACGAATGTGAACGCATTCTCCAACGAGAGCCTTGTCGAAAAAGAAAAAAAAATGTTTTATCGTGATGGATGCCTTAAAAATATAGTTACGGATCGTGAAAAGCGACCAGATCTTATGGATTATCATATTATTCATATATTAAAATCTGTGTGTGTGTGTGTGTGTGTGTGTGTGTGTGTGTGTGTGTGTGTGTGTGTGTGTGTGTTAAAATCTCACAATAGTAGAATTATCACTGATATTCTTGATAATAATTGACCTGGGGGAAAATCCTATTGAGTTATACGTTGGTAGCGATATAAATTCTACTGAAAAGGATGTGAAAAATTTCATAGATAGAGCTTGGGCCTCCTTGACTAAAATGAATGTAATCCAGAGATCTCATCTACCAAACAACCTCAAACGGAGATTCTTTCGCGCCACTGTAAAGGCGGTTTTAATATACGCTGCCACTGCTAGGGATATTAACTAAAACCCTTAAGTCTAAGCTTGATGAAACCTACACTCGGATGCTGAGAGCTATACTTACCATCTCTTGGAGACAACATCCAACTAAAACACTGCTCTATTCACTGGTCCCTGAGAGTTCTACAATCTTATGCGAACGCAGATTGCGCT
>CAHIKZ030002613.1:162500-180000 GCA_903632075.3 Acanthosepion pharaonis
CTTACTCCCTACTATCATATAATAACGACCTACTATATCCCTATTATACAAAACAATTCAACCAATCTCAACAATATCAAAATAATTTCAACATCCAAAACTATTAGATATATGTAAAATCATATATATATATATAAAAAAAAATATATATATATCTGTAAAGTACAATAGGAAAATATTTCTATACTGAGTTTCGTTCATTGAGAAACTTTTTGAGGGTAAATGTGTCACTGTTCTTTCGCTACTCGTATTTATACACAGAAGTTGAAGGAAAATATATCATTACGCTTTTACAGTATTAAATTGAAAAAGCTCTAAAATATTCTTTAAACTTACTGTGTATAAACAGAAATTACTAAATACAGTGTACACATTTATTTTAATAAAGTTCATCAATGAACGAAACGCGTTAGTATAGAAAAAGGTTTTGTCTCTTCTTTTCATATGCATCCCATTAAAAATATAAATTATTTACGAGACATATATATATATATATATATATATATATATATATATATATATATATATATATATATATATATGTATATATATTTATATATATATATATAGATAGATATATTTACAAAAATTACCATCACAAAGATTACAGTTATTATTGTCTTCGCAATTCACCCTGAGGATGATTTCGGGGAAGATCGAAAGTACTTCGGTTAACAAAAATACGTCGCCTTCCTTGATGGATTTCAGCTTGACATCAAGAAGAGAACAAAGAATGATTATTATAAAAATAAATAAGCATAACATGATTGAATGAAGATATACTGTATGTATATATATATATATATATATATATATATATATATATATATATATAGTAGGCAACACATACAAAAAGAATATTAGCTTTTTTTGCGTCGTTCAATCAGCCATACTTATAAAAATGTATCTGATGACTTTTATAGCCAGCAAAAAGAAAATTTTTTAAAAAAATATTATTTTGAAAGACGGCAAATGAAACAAAAAAAAACAAAAAACAAAACAAACAAAAACCAAAAAAAAAACACACGTACCAGTTAGAGAATAAGTCCCAGCCATATTAAGATTAATCCAACGACAAATTATCCGAGAAAAGAGAAATGTATCAACATGGAAGCAAAAAAGGAAAATGCTAGCTTCGAAAACGGCGCCGACGTACAAGTGAAGAAAGAAAAAGTTTGGGAAGGCAGAGAGAGAAAACTGTTGGTTATCAGAAGGATCCCACTTAAACACATGTTTTTAGGGTGCCCACGAAAAGTTTGCACACAAAGTATTTAACTCTGCCTGCCACCTCTCAACACACACACACACAAACAAATATTCTCTCTCGTGTTCTTAACTTGGTAAGGAGAATTGTAATGACAGAATCTAGAACACTCCCATGTATAGCGCATTTCAAGTAGGCCTTAAGAGTATTTCCTTATTACGAATTCATAATAGTAATGTTATTAAGGCCGTGAGGCAATTCAAAAAAAAAAAAAAATCAGTTCATATTACAATTTTAAATGAAATTTTAATTTTAAACAATAAATCGAAGTGAAAATCAAAGATATAAAGAAAAAAATATGAAGAGTTCGAGCAATCTGAAAAATTTGACAACATTTTTTTGAAAAAAACTAAAAACGACGCATTTTGTCGAAGGTTCTGCTGTCATATGTTTGTATATATATATATATATATATATATATATATATATATATATATATATATATATGTATGTATATGAAATATATATATATAATAGATATAATATAGATATTATATATATAATATATATACATTACATATACACATATAATGTATATACATATATATATTATATATGTATATATTATATATATATATATTATATATAATATATATATTACATATACACATATGTGTGTGTGTGTATATATATATATATATATTTGTCTGTGTGTGTTTTCAACAATAACAAATATTCAGATGTTAAAAAATTAAAATTTTCAGACACACTGGATTGTATATTAATTTTTTTTTTGTTTTATTATTTCAGTTAGATTCCTTCACAAGTTTCCGCCACTATGGCCATCATCAGGAGAGAAAAAAAAATATGCTTGTTAGTTGCAGTGAACTAAAGGAATGAATGTCTTTCTAAAAAAATGAAAATGTTCTTTTTTATTTTTAATTTTTCTCACTCCATGTGTGTTATATATATATATATATATATATATATATATATATATATCACACGGTGATTGAAAAGTAACTCCCTATTTTATGTATGACTGGCCAACCAGGCGTCCTGACTTACACCTTATGACTTTTTTAGGGTTGGTTAAAGGTAGAAAGTCTACTATATCAAACCAAGACTTTGGAAGAACTTGAAAGGCGAATACAAGAAGTTATGTCTTCCATAAGACAACAAGAGTTCCTGGTGAAATCAGTTGACGCGATCCCTGGTCGGCCCGGGAAGCTGAGAGAGAAATCTGGTCCCCATATCAAATTCTAAATAAAACCTCATGCTAAACGCTTTCCTCTCATATCCATTTCTTCTAAAAATTATACTTAAATAAACTATTAAGTATTTTAAAATGGGGAGTAAGTTTCCAATCACCCAGCAAACCTTCTTTTAAATATCTTTCATTAAATACGGCAGACAAGAAGATTTAATTCATTTTTGATTTAGTAAACGTAAGGATGCTGGAAAAACTGAATAAAAAAAATTGAATCTTCCTTGTATGTTGCATTTTATTATATATATATATATATATATATATATATATATATATATACACACACACACACACACACTTTTATGTTTTGGCATATTTATTGTACTATTATTAGTGCTCAATATCAGAGCTAAAACGTATGCAGATATAAAAATCCAAAAGTGGAAACTTTACACCTGAAGATTGCGATCAACAGACTGTCGCCGCTTAATGTTAGCCTCTGTTTCTACTTTTATATTTTTATATCTATTCATCTATCAAATTCACTCTCACTGTCTCTTGCAGACAACAGTCAAGGCACTTCGATAAAGTTTATTGTTTAACTGAATATATATTTAAATAAATATAAATATAAAAGTGAACATTGAAGTCAACACTCAGAGGCGACAGGCTGTTTCATGCTGGAAGCAATCATCGGGCAAATATATATCATATATATATATATATATATATATATATATATGAAGAAATATAGTTTTAAGGTGTGCTGTATTTATGGAATAAATATTGCGTCTAGCATGAAACAGCCTGTCGCCTCTAAGTGTTGACTTCAATGTTCACTTTTATTTACACACGCTCTATCTCTGATATTGAGCACTTTATCCCATAAATATAGCACAACTTAAGAGCACATTTCTTCATATATATATATATATATATATATATATATATATATATATATATTATATATTTATTTATTTATATATAGTTATATATTTATTTATATGTATGTGTGGATGTGTGTTTATGTGTGTGTGTGTGTGTGTGAAAATAAGTGAAGGAATCGGTGTGCAAGCCGTCGTGTGTGTAGATACATACAAAAGAATTAAATAAGTAGATAGATGTGCATGTGTGTGTGTGTGTGTGTGTGTGTGTGTGTGTGTGTACACTTCATGTGACTAAACACAATTATGATAACATTAAAAAATAACCTCACCACCCTTTATCTTTGAATAATGACGATATTGAAGCTTGACATTGTTTTCGAAATGATTACCGTACATTGTCCAGGAGAAACTCCATTACATTGACTGCCTTTGTAAAAGAAAAAAAAGCAATATCTCAAAACTGAAAAGTTGTCATTAAGATCGTCTTTGTTGTTGTTTATGTTATTATTGTCTCTGCATCTCTTGTTTTAGTTCTTGATATAAAAGGGCAAATCGATTTCGCCAGTTCCAGGAATGTTTCTCATTGTTCCGGTAGCAAAGGGACTCTTGCACTCTTCCCGTAGGAAAAACAGGTCCCACTAAATACCTTATGTCTGCAATATGTCTCTCTAAGAGAAAACAACCAGCAATCCAATGCTTAGTAGAGGTCATCCAACCTCAAGGGTCCTCTCTAGCAGCCTACTTACATCATCAACCCAATTATTATTATTATTATTATTATTATTATTATTATTATAGCTATGACTAAAATGCTTTAGGCATGGAATGACACTACTGTCTTGGAGAGAGCAGATGTGCCTAATTCCTAATATCAAAGAGTTACTTCCTTTATGGTTCATGATAGGAATGTAATATGTGTGTGCAAAAATAAAATTGTACAATATATATATATATATATATATATATATATATATATATATATATACACACATATAACATTTCACCTCATGCACGACAGTAAAGCTACAAGGGGTTACTGAGTGTGAAGAATAAGAAAAAAAAGACATTATTTATTAGCGAGAAAATAGAAATAAATGGAATCAATAAGACAGTAGATAATGATTGCCATTGCAAGTGTGTGTGTGTGTGTGTGTGTGTGTGTGTATGTGTGTATTATATATGTGTGTGTATTATATACATATGTGTGCGTGTGTGTGTATTAATATCTGAAACACAAGTGGAGAGGATAAGACAAAGTGTAAAAACGATAAACGACGCGTTTCGCCGAGAAAACGCTTGCTGTTTTGGCGTTTTCAGGTCAATAAAAGACAAAACGAGAATATAGGGGATTTTTGAGGATGAGAGGTGTCATAAATTAAAACACAACTTTGTCTTTCATGCTGAACTGAAGCAGCTGAAACCAACAGACGTTCGACGAAACGCGTCGTTTGCAGATTTTACACTTAGTCTCATATATATATATATATATATATATATATATATATATATATATATATATATATATATATATATATATATATAAGGACAATTTAGAAACTTTGTACTTTGACATGTTTCGGCGATTATCCAGCATCATCGGTAAATAAATCCCAAGTATTAATGTGTAGATAAACGTGTCAAAAAGTGATTCATCTTAAGTAGCTGAACGTGTGATTTTTACTTTAACTATATCTATATAGATCTATATGTAGATTTTAAAACTAATTTCAAATCTGTTTTCATTTTTACTTATTTACGTATTATTCTTTTACGTCTTATTCATCACACTCGGCATCAGTACAAATTTCTTTTCCTGAAGATGTCCTTTCATCGCCGAAACATGTTAAAGTAAAAATTTACCGAAATGTCTTACATGTTTACCATTCCGGTGGTTTCGCATTCCACTTTACTCACATTACATATATATATTTTAAATCAGTTAATTTTAAATCAGTTAATTTATAATATTTATGCCCTGTAAATTTACATTGAGCACTGTTTTTTAAAAATAAGAACACCGGATTATATCTTACTGTTCTTTCTTTTTATTAAAATGTATATATATATATATATATATATATAAAGAAAAATGGAAAACTATTATTTAACAAAGCGTTTCGTCCTCTGATAGATTTTATCAAGACAAATGATGGATTTTAATTTGCACCATGTATTTATTATTCTTACATTTGCCTTGATAAAGTCCATCAGAGGACGAAACGCGTTGGTAAAGAATAGTTTTCCTTTTTACTGATATTGTCTTTTTGCAATCATATATCTGAATTTTTACATACATACATACACACACACACATGCATACATATGTGTGTGGGTGGGTTGGTATTAAAATTTAGATATAAGCAGAAATATATACAAGGTAATTGAAAATAACTCCCTATTTTATATATGATAGACTCTCCCGTCTTGTAAAAATTATAGTTAGACAGGAGAGTCTATCATACATAAAATAGGGAGTTACTTTTCAATCACGCCCTTATGTTGTTGTTGGTGGTGGTGGTGATAGTGTTGGTGGTTGTGACAGTTATCGCAAAAGAAGAAAACCAATTCTTTTTTTTTTTAATTAAAAAATGAATTCAAATAAACAAATTCTTTGGAATTAGATCGAGCGGATTCAAAAACTTACGTGGATTAACTTGATATGAAGATACCATTTCTCTAGAGTAGGGTACACTCCTTTTTCAATTCCCCCGGTTTTGTCTTTTTGTTTTTTGTTGTTGTTGTTTTTGCGGTTTGTTTGTTTTTCCTCACTTTTTTTCTTTTTTCCTCCAGGAATATATTTTCCTTTATATTGAATTATTTACTGGAGATGTCTTCATGAGACGTCCCATAAAAACTAAACAAACAAACAAACAAAAAAAAAAACCTAAAAAAAAAAATATATAAATAAAAGGCCCAGTTGCGTCACACCTGTTGCCTATAGTTTCTATCACGTTCAAAATTTTACCTAAAAAGCTCCCCACAGAAAAAAAAGGTTTTAAATAAATAAACAAAACTGTCGAGTCCAAAATGTTAGGAAAAGACCAGTGTCCAAATCCTTAGAGTGTTTCTTTGTATTTGTTTGCTTGTCGCAGTCCTTAGACTTAATAGCTTACACTGCTAGTAGTTTGACTCGTAGACAACAACCAAAGTGGGAGGAGAAGTAGTTGTAGTAATAGTAGTAAAAAGAGTAATCAGTGTTGTTGGTAATAGTGGGATGAAGAGGGCAGAGTAAGGAGAAGGAAGAGGCTGCAATAATCTACTTGGGCTGTGTGATGGCCACCACCCAAATATTATAGTTCGTTTTAAAGCTACATCAGCTGACAGACATTATGGAAATAAACAAATAAATAAAATGATTAATATCAGGTTATTAAAATATAAAAGAGAATAAAGAGAGTTACTCAGGGCCTAAGAAATCCTGACTCTCCACAATTTCCTTCTCATTATTTGCGATGAATTCTTGTGAAAGTTAAGTGGTTTCCAGTTGCCTTGGACTTCAGAGTTTTATTTCTCTTAGACTGGTTACCAAACAAGGCTAACATAGGAAAAAAAAAAAAAAGGCCCGAGAAAATGAATAACAGAAATTGGGTCACTAATGCTTAAGATACGATGCCATTTTTACATGTATGGTCGCTGTGGAAGTTTGCCTTTAGATTGTTTTGTTTGAAGTCAGCACACACTTTAAAAATATCGAAGTGGCCGATATTGTAAACATGCTAAATGAATCTTGGCAAATAGAGTGAAATCTTTAGTATTCTCATATGTAGAGATTTCTTAATGGTAATGGGAATATTCGCCTTTTCCTTACAAGGAAACATTTGGTATTCATTGACAGAGTAGACAGTATTGCTTCAGGTTGAAATTTCTAAAATCTTTCTCTTAAAAGAATTTTCCAGGAAAACAGGTTTTTCAAGTCCAGTAGCTGTTATCGCTCTTTTCAGTAGTGACGTGGGTTTCCTCCCTAACCATTTCTTTTTTTTTTTTTTGCACTAGTCTGAAATGTTAACATGTTGATTATGTGCTATCCATTTTAGTTGTTACTGCTGTTGAAAATCCTTAAATAAGTGGTTTCTCTTACCTGGTACAGATTTTTGTGATTCTGTAGCGCCAATCCACGATGTTCAAAAATAATGATCTTTGCAAAGACCCCAAGACATAACTCACTCAAAGCCTTTTTGTTAACCATTGTCTTGTGAAAGTGAGTTGAAATGGTTTCCAAAGGCACAGTATGGAATTCAGAGTTTTCCTTCTCTTACACTGGCTACCACACAAGGCTAGAGCGTCTAATCTAACATGTTATTTAGTCCACAGCTCGTAATGGGAAAGGAGAAACGAATTCATGCCTTTCTCTGTGCGAGAATTGTGCAACAGATTAACCCGAAATTTGCTGCGCCGATATCCGTTATACTACCAGAACATTCAAAGGGGGATGTGAAAATACAGATATATAAAATACTACGAATTCAAAAATAAAAATTTAAAAAAAATTTAATGACCGTTCCCTACAGATCTTAAGAAAAAAAAAACGTCACCTGACAGTAACAACAGTCTGTCTGTACAATAATACTTCAGATAATGAGTAATCATAGTCTTCTACAACTTCTTGACCTATTACAGCAATGCTTGTTCCTTTGCGAACTCCTTTGTACTTTTGGGTATTTGTTCGTCAATCAATTTTATCAAACTTTCCACTGTTTATTTTTGTTTTCGATATGCCCTGTGAGAGTTAAATTCTCCAAGTCTTATTTCCTCATTATGTGTTCCCAGAATGGCTGAAGCCGAGATTACAGGTCAGGATCAGTAATATTGCAGATTCTTCTTTGGAATTTATCAAGGATTTTTGAATATATAGCAGGAGCATCAGACCAGATGTGGCGGCAATATTCAAAGCATGGACGAATGGTAGATTTACAAATATGTAAAATAGATTCTGTCAGGAAAAACTGTCTACCACGACACAGCGAAACAATTTTCTTAGCAACTCTTTCCACTTCATGCCTACGGAAAACGTTAGTCCGAGAAAACGCAATGAGTCACTTTCCTGGAGGTTAGCATCAGCTATGCTTTCATATGTTGGAAAAGTCGAAAATAATATCAGCTAAAGCCAGAGGGTACTATCTACCTCAACCCAGGCAGTAACTCTTTTTCGGGAAGGGGGTAAGGGTCATTACACGCCGCCTAAGATGTCCCCAAAAGGAGAAATACCGAAGAAGCTTGAGCAATTTTTGTACGGCTTTTCCGAAATCTCACATCAAATTCCGACCTTGTGTCACACATTGATGCGACGTGGGCGCACAAATAAATAACTACTCTGCGAAAACTGGGAGTCAATATTTGATAACACCTCTCTTGGTTACAATTGCTTCAGTTTACACTGAATGCTTATTTTGCATAGCATTTGACATTTATTTTCGTTCTGTGTAAAATAAGAGGCAAAGAAAGGAAGGAAAAGAAAATATGGCGACTAGGACTAGTATTGATGTGAAGAGAGTATATGCCCACCTTACAAGAAACACAGACGAAATGTTAAAAAAAAATGTCATGGGGTCCTCGCAAACTAACCAATCAGAGATCGGAGCCCAAAAACATTTTCCTAGATTTACTGATTCTTGCCTCTTTGCTGATCCAATTTATGTTAACACGAAAAGCATACAAACTGATTTTAAATGTCGTCAGCAGAACATTGCTGAACAACCCCAGCGGTTATACGATCTATATATATATATATATATATATATATATATATATATATATATATATATATATATATATATATAAACAATTTAGGATTGCTTAATTTTTAGCACAAGAATTAATAGTTCTTCTTTATGTGTCGCGTCCCCTCAGCAAGTAGGCGATCATGGCTCTCCCCAACTTCCTGTACCTTGTACCTCTTAAATTTTATCTTTGTTATATTTCGTAAACCCTATAGCTCACTAATTATTTATACGTTGTTTTCCTTTGTCTCTCTTGCCTTCAATCCGTCCTGTGAGTATCAGATTCTCCAAGACCTCCTTTCTCGTTATGACCACCAGAAATTCCAACTGTCTCTTCCTGATTTTAAGTATGAGTTTACTTTTCACTTCCCTTTTCTCTAAAACTTCGTTGTTGCTCACATGTTCGGTCAATGGCATTCTCAGCATCCTTCTGCAGAACCACATTTCTGTTGCTTCAAGTCTCTTCTTCGTCTGTGAGGAGATCGTCCAGATTAACTGAAGAGGATATGTACCTTGTCCCCTCGGGCGATCATGGCTCTCCACAACTTCATATCTCTTGTTGCTCTTAATAAATTCTGCCTTTCTGTTATTTCTTCAAAACCCTGTTTCGTGATCCATTTACTCAAACTCACTATATTATGCGTAGTTTTCATCTGTCCCTCTTTCCCTCTATCTGTCCTGTGAGTGTCAGATTTTCCAAACCATCTTCCCTTATTAGATGCCTTAGAAACATCAACTGTGTCTTCCTGATGTTAAGTATAAGTTTCCCTTTTGGTTTGACGTCTCCACGACTCCCTATTCTTTGCAGGACTTAGTAAAGTTTGTTTTTACTATATCTCCTAATCGCTATTCAGGTTCTCGTACGAACATCGAAGTTAAACAACGTCAAGCCCGCTCAGTAACTAGATGGGTGACTGCTTGTGAATACCAGGTTCTACAAGCTTCGGCGGGTGGTGTAATAGGTCAGTCAGTTAGTTATGTGCCATGCGTGATAGACGCTTAGGCGATCATGTATCTTTCGATACATGAGTGACGAGGCAGATTTTTTTCCCGCAGTAGGTTGTCATTTCTTTCTGCAGCAGACCAGTTGCCATCCAATGCTATAGAACCCGGTCTGTCGTGCTATTTACTCATAGGGGGAGAAGAAGAGGATTCATACCTTTCCCAAGTCCATTAGAACATAAGTTAATGTAATGGATGCGACTGGAATATGAATTCGGCTCTCCGATTCATCAATCCGAGCCGCTAATGGTTCGGAATTAGAAATCGGGTTCGTTATATTCACGTTCGCGTAAATACCTTTGGGAAAGGTATGAATCAACCTCTTCAGCCCTCAGATATGGGTTTAATTAGCAGGACTTAACCCCCCCCCCCCACTACCCGAAATTCTGGTTTTAAATAAGCTGCAAAAGATTGATAAACACAAACAATCAATTAAACTTATTCCCTGCTCTGCCAACCATTTACACAACACTTGTTAGGCAGGTCATGAGCTGTTCTCCTCTGTCCTTCTTGCCTTCAATATGTCCTGAGAGTGTTACATTTTCCAAGCCTTCTTTCCTCGTTAAGTGCCCTAGAAATCACTATTGTCTCTTCCTGATGTTAAGTATTAGTTTCTTTTTTGTTTCCATTTTCTCGAAAAACTTTGTCGTTGCTCACTATTTCAATATAACTAAACGAATAGAATTCTAACTAAACTAGTAGAATTAGTAGAAATAAATGGCAAAAAATAATAATATAATTTATTTCATTTTAATATAATACGTGATATTTCATTTATCGTAATAAAATATATTTTAATAAGTTGATAAAGCTAGGTACTTACAGCAATAAAATAAATATTTCATTTTGAAGTTACTACAATATAACTTATTTAACTACTCTAAATTAAAAAAATAATTAAATGTGATATGTTATTAATAAGAAGATTATATATTCATCCTGTACAAGGCCCAAGTGACACTTAAAATAGAGGGTTACAGAGTAAGAGCCACCACCCCAGGCAAGGAGATAATGCCACCAAGACGCAAGGGAACACCGGAAGTGAAATAAAAGGAACCGGAAACCCAATCCTAAACAGGAAACAAGGGATAACCCTCTACTCCTATTTCAAGTGTGAACCGGAGTTGCTTATTTTAAAAATAAATGCGTGAAATTTATTCCCATTTGTTGATGGGTAAATGCAAAATAACCTAATTCTATAAGCATATTCGGTCATACATCAGGGTGTGCCTACTGGCCCTACACTTCTTAGGGTAGAAAAGAGAAAGTGATTGGTAGACAGTACCATAGATAGTAAGCATTCGGCCATTTCTTTTTATTTACTTACTTCGCTAAAGACAAGCCTGTCAGAGAACCAACCTGGAAATTGGTTGTTCTTTCAAAGGAAGACACAATTGCCAATACACTAATTAGAATCAAACTACTCCCAGTAACACCTGTAACCCCGACGATTTCCTAATTTTTCGTTGAGTTGCTATCTTGCTTTTATTTATGGCCGTTTTCTTAGCGAATTGACAGTGTCCCTTGTCGTTAACAAATTGGTTTCGCAGATTAGTACGTTAGAATAGTAGGTTCGATTCTCACTTGGTGTTTCATGCTTTTGATTTTGTACCAAAACTAAGCTAGTTTTAGTCAATAAATATAACTAATCAAGAATTGTTTGGCATAATCTAATATTCACAGTTGACATAAAGTCATAAGAATTATTATTGTACATTTAATTGTTCAATTAACATTGGAACAAAAAAAGGTTTCAATGTGCGATGTGGACATTGTTTAGGAAACACATAATAGAAGTAACTTAAAGCAGATTAGAATGAATATTATATTTGGAAAAATAGTTTGTTGTTTTTAAAATTTAATTGCCTTTTCATGGGTCAGAACTTGACACAAGGCTTTAAAGGATGTTTTGTTAACTAAAATTGTAATTGTGAGACGAGATATTTGCGTTTTTAGACTGTAACCAAAATTTCGAGGAAAAACAGAAACACTAAACGCATTCGATTAAACCAGGGGTCCCCAAACGTTTTAGATCATCAACCTCTTCATGGAATCCTTGACACCCTCATCATACCTTAGATATCTACGAAAAATATCAATGATATTATTTTTTTTATTTAAGGTTGTATATTTATTTGCACTTTTCTTATTGTTTTTCGATAAGATTTCGTTCTTTTACATTGACGTTTTCTTAAAACTTTTTAAATTTCCATTTCTTTTCCGATCCTAGACTTGTTTGTTCGATCAAAAATAATAATAATAACGTGAAAAATAGTCGCAAATAATACTGGTAATAATAAATACAGTAAAAATAAATTAATATACCCTTTTTATTGGATTTATTAACCTCATTAATGGGAAGGAAAGCTTTTAGAAGTAACAAAAACATTGATATTTGGTTATAAACGAGTTATAAGACAAATTAATATTTGGATGAAAATCTGACGGAATGGGAAATATATAAGATAATATATATATATATATATATATATATATATATATATATATATATATAGGAAGCTCTTTTTCGCTATTGTCAAACTGAGAAAAATGGAGTTGTTTTGACACATTACAAGGCCCGAGAGCCTGTGCAAGACTATCATACAAGTCACCGTTGAAGGTGAACGTAGGAGAGGACGCCAACGCAAAAATGGTTGGACAATGTCAAACAATGGACAGGTATGACTACACCAGAATTTCTGATGGCTGCTGTTAATAGACTGTTGCGGAAAAGTGTGCATCCGGATCCGCCCTACGATTACAAACGTCAAGGAAATGATGATGAAGATTATATATATATATATATATATATATATCTTATAAATATAAGTAAGTATACTCGTCCGGAAAAAAACTTTAGTTGTATTTGCTTGAAAATGAACGAATCAATACCTAAGGAAAAATAAGGAATAAAAAAAAGAAAGAACTAAGAACATGTAATTCAGGCGAAAACAATCGACCAGAATCCAAGATCAGAACCCCCCCCAAAAAACCTCCGACACGAGTAAAATAAAAATAACTAAGGAAAGTGCTCAATACGCTAAGTAGAAAAAAATTAACTATGAACCTAAATAGCCACGCAAACCTACCTTGGGTATCACCTACGCGGATCGCCAGGGTACGCTTGGCATACCCTGACGATCCGTAGGTTTGACTGCTTTTTCAGGTTCATATAGTCATATATATATATATATATATATATATATATATATATATATGTATGTATGTGTGTGTGTGTGTGTGTAAATGAAATGCATGTATACAAGCCTTAAGACTTCGAAATGTTCCAACTAAATAAGTGTGATAACTGAAACTTATTTTGCTGTTATGGCTTATCGTAGCTTAATGGGGAAGCAGCATAACTTGAAAGTTGCGCTCCGATTAAAGCTGAAATATACTTTCTTTATTCGATATCGAGGCCGGATGATATTAATCTCACTATTTACAAAAAATAGGAATGTACAATCAAAATATAACGTCTCCAGTAATAAAAAAAATAATATTTTATTAAGAAAATTCATCAGTTGTTTATAGATAGATATTCTTGTACAGCAAATCCGACCCACTTTCAAAGGATTTGCTAGCGTAATGATTGATTCATTTTCTCCGGATTATCAGCCCATTACGGATTATTTAAAGCCAGAAAATATTTTTACATTACAAGAATATTTTGAGATAGTAGTCATTTACTGATACAAGTTTTACTAATTAACCCATAGCTGGAGAGAGAAGAAGTAGATTCGCACTTTTCCCAAGGGTATTTGCGCGAAAGTGAATATAACGAACCCAACTGGAATTGAAACTCGGCTCTCCGATGAACAATTCCGAGCCATTATCTATTACACCACCCACACATCCAAACTTACAGCACCTGATATTTCCAATCGGTCATCCATCAAGAAGTGCGATGGGTCCATCACCAGTCTCGACGTTGCTTAACTTCGGCACATCATATTTATTAGACTGTTTTCCAACTAAGACTTTCGAGACCAATATATCCTGCTTTGTAGTCTATAGTTAGTGCACGGGAGAGATAGATTCATGCCTTTCAGATTACAGGGGTAGAGGCGATTTCACTTTCCGCGCGGATAGCTGTTATACAAGCCGAGCGTCCAAAATTTAGGCTAATGGAGTACAAAATAAAAATAAAAAAAACAAACATAGCTGCTGGTATGGCACACCCTGTTTCCTGGCTTGGTGCCCGGCTTTAGAAATATATTCCAGGGCAAGGTGCTCTCTTTTGTAAGATACACCGGAGCGTGGAACGAAACTCAATAATGTATTTCACAGTGAGGCGCACCTTAATTCGGGAATTATCGATATTTATTAATCTTAGTTTAATAAAGCAGAAGGCCAGACGTGTGATGAGAGAAAATAGGATTTTGGACGGTAACACAGTTTAAGGGAAACACTAGCCTGAATTTAAGACTGTGCAGCGTGCAGCATGCAGCGTTCCCAAGATGTCATGGTAATTTGCAGATAATAAAGAAAAATTAATCTGTAGACAGCCCTCATTGCCAATGTCCGGAAGAGACACATAGACATGGCATTAGGGAAAAAAAAATCTAGGATTCACTACCATTTAACGGGACCAAAATTACTAGACTCCGCGGCAAAAAAGCAAGACCGGAAGTGCGATGGGTCCATATCGGTTTGAGACATTCCTCCACAAGAACAGAATATGGCAAGCAAGGAAAGTGAATACCGCATTTACCCATAGTACCTAGTCTTTTATTTTAAATTGAAATTATTATTATTTAACATATCACCCCATGCAAGGCAATAAAACCACTAAGACACAAGGGGGTTACTGAGTGTGAAAGAATAAGAGAAAAGAGAAACATTAAGAAGGAGCGAGAACAAAAGAAGTGGAATGAAGAAAACAGTAAGTACGGGTGACCATAAAATAAGAGCGATGACTATAGTAAAGCCAAAATTTCTAAACTTCAATAAAACTTTAGATTACGGAGAATATTTTCCTACATTTTTAAGATTACCGAGTACTTAATTACTGAGAAATTTTTTTCCGGAGCAGCCATTATCATCGACAATTAACTTTTTATTGAGAAAAAAGTTTGAACAAAGTAACTATAAACAATTTGTTTTGCTATCCTCTGCCAGCCGCAATGATGAAGAAAGCATTACCTCGAACCATCGCCAGTGAGACACGCTGCAAGAGCCACTCCGTTTCACGAGGCTCGTCCCTTAATCGAGACGCAATCGCGCCAATCCTCCGAAGGAACACCATCGAACAGGGGCCAATAACCCCAGAAGTCTCCACTGCCACAGGAGTAAAAAAAAAAAAAAAAACTACCAGCAAGAGAAGAATATTTAATTTTTTTTTTGTCTCTGCAAACCGGGCGACGGACCCCGGTTCAACCGCGGATCTGATCAAATTACCGATCGAAAATGTATAATAATAATAATAATTTGTGTCACAATTCCCATCTGAAACAATATTGCTATTTACATGAAAAGTGCTCAGACCAACTACATTCCTTAGTTCTCACCATCACGACTAAGACCCGCCATGCTACGCACATTGTAGCAAATCACCTTCATTTCCTTTGTATTCCATTGGTGAGATGTAATTTCCACTTGAACAGCTCATTCAAACACACCACTGTGGAACCGACTCCCAAGAGGATACTTTTTCGCTCACTACAATTTTAACCTGTTCAAATCTAGAGTTAATCGTTTTCTTCTCATACATATCCGCAAAAACTGTACCTCTTTTTTGTAACCCTCTACCTCCCGAGGTTTGTGCAATGTAGACAGAATCATCATCATTTCAACACATATATCGTGTGCAGTATAATAATATATATATATATATATATATATATATATATATATATATATATATATATATATAAATTTAAACACTAATATTTCATGCATTCATAATTTATTCCATTGGAAGTAATACGATCCAATTCATCAGACTACAAATTTGTAGGTCTGATAAATTGGATCGTATTTACGATTCCAATGGAATAAGTTATGACCATGGAATATTAGTGTTTAAGCCTTTTTATTATATCCTTACTCTGTCCTGGACATTGGGTTCTACCTGGATTCTATCCTCTTGGATTTTTTTATTCAAAAATATACATGTATGTGTATGCATGTATGTATGTATATTTATATATTTTACATATGTATGTGTATATTTATCACTAATATTATATATATATATATATATAATCATAAATATTGATTTTAACAAGATTCAACAGTTTATACAAAGTTATATTAAAAATTTTGTGTTATACAAACTTTTGAAAAACATTGAAATTTACGTGGAAAAACTAGTTGATATTGGCTACTTTTTGAACGTTAAACACAGTTGTTTGAAAATTTAATTTGGTGTTTGAAAACATTAGAGAACCAATAAAATTATTGAAAATTGGTATGGTATCGATCGAAAAATATTGATTTTACAAAGTTTCAAACAGTTTACACAAAGTTAAAAATTTTAGACATTTTGAAAAAACATTGAAATTTACGTAGAAAAACTATTGATTTGGATACAATATATATATATATATATATATATATATATATATATATATATATATATATAATGGACTATCTCGACGCATGAGGATCCGACAACCTCATTTATGTCGTATGTGAGTGACACTTCTGTTCTGTTAGCGACCTGCATACAAGTCGCCATATTGTGCAGCAGTGAGGCTCTCGGGACATAGCCACAGAAATATTTGCCGACGCAAGAAAAAAAAATATGTGTGTGCGTATGTGTGTCTCCGTTCAAACAAACGTTCATGTTTTTGTTTGTGTGTTTGCTTGTTTTGCTTTTCCAATTTTGACCCAAAAAATCGATATTCAAATCTCACAATGTCTGATATCTCAATCATCCTAACCTAGGGCCCCGTTGAAAATCGATTGAATGATTGATTTGTTTGTTTACGGTTTATCAACCCCTTTGTGGTTTATTTAAAGCCGAAAATCTATTTTGAATTGCAAGAGGGTCGCTTCCAATACGCAGTGTTTCCGAAGAGATCACTCATTTTAGTATTGAACGGAATCGATGCTACACAATTGACAAGAACACGAAAACCCATTTACAGGTTGACACAAGCCATGTGAATTTAATTAGACGAAAATATTAGGAAGTTAACGATGGTTGCCATATGATGAAATAACAAGTAATCAAGAATAGGGTTTTTGAGTTCACTAGCATGTTCGACTTCTGAGATCGACAGCCTATACGATCTCATTGGTAATTAGCTAGCCAACATTTTAGACCGACATACTAATGGCCAGCTATTATATTTAAAAAAAAAAATAGTTATGACGAATTTACAGAGAAAGATGGAAACAAAAGAAATTATCAGAAAAGTTTGTACCATTTTGTTGTTCACTATGTTTATCTTATCACCTTTGCCTATATTTGGTAAAATAGAACAAAATGGTGTCTGATTTTGCAACACCCACGATCCATAAAACGCATCTG
>CAHIKZ030002613.1:182500-212500 GCA_903632075.3 Acanthosepion pharaonis
GTGTTCATACAACTGAGAAAAGAGGAATAAAAGATGCATAAATAAATAATTTTATATCAAACTGTTTCGCCCCCCCACCCCGCACTCCGACTACAAAAAAAAAAAGAAAGAAAAAAGAAACGACTTTTCTATTCCCCCTATTACATTTAAAAAAAAATCTAACCTCACCACCGCTTATTTCAAAACCTAAACTTTACACTATTTGCATTATTCGAACTATTGTCCTCATCTTTGTCGCCATGTTTATCACAATGTTTCGGCCGTCGTACGCTCTGTCCTTCTACAGGAGGTTCGAATGCCGAACTGAACACTTTATTTCGCTCACTGGGGTAGACTGTTCTAGTTCCACGTGCCATGTTTAATGGATGTCAGTTATCTCCTGTTAATTCCCCTCTCTAAGTTCTCCACTGCCTTAACCGGGTATTGAACACACACGCTTTTGGGTCCTGTCACTGGATCTAACTAACGCCTCTATGCACAGTGCAATGTGCCCTTGAAGATGAGGACAATAGTCCGAATAATGTAAATAGCGTACATAATACCTCATCACAGAAATATAGACAGATACTGAAAGGCCGAGATGTTGTAATAAATATGGTGACAAAGATGAGGACAATAGCCCGAATAATGTAAATAGTGTACATAATACCTCATCACAGAAATATAGACAGATACTGAAAGGCCGAAACGTTGTGATAAATATGGCAACAGAGATGAGGACAATAGTCCGAATAATGTAAATAGTGTACATAATACCTCATCACAGAAATATAGACAGATACCTAAGGGCCGAAACGTTGTAATAAATATGGTGACAAAGATGAGGACAATAGTCCGAATAATGTAAATAGTGTACATAATACCTCATCACAGAAATATAGACAGATACTGAAAGGCCGAAACGTTGTAATAAATATGGTGACAAAGATGAGGACAATAGTGAATAATGTAAATAGTACATAATAGACAACAGAAATATAGACAGATACCCGAAACGTTTAAAAAATATAAAGATGAGGACAAATCCGAATAATGTAAATAGTGTAATACCTCATCACAGAAATATAGACAGATACTGAAATCCGAAACGTTGTAATAAATATGGTGACAAAGATGAGGACAATAGTCCGAATAATGTAAATTTGTAAATACCTCATCACAGAAATATAGAAGATGAAAGGAAGGAAACGTTGTAATAAATATGGTGACAAAGATGAGGACAATAGTCCGAATAATGTAAATAGTGTACATAATACCTCATGACAGAAATATAGACAGATGCTAAACTTTACAACATTCCAGAATGGAGTGTACGTAAATACGCCTAAAATAATTTTCATTATGAAAGCTTCTGATCATCTGGATCACCGAAGTCAAGCAACATCGAGCCTGGTCAGTACTAAGATGGGTGACTGCTTGGTAATACCAGATACTGTAAGGTTGAATGTACGTGTGGAGTAATAAATAATGGCTCGCAATTGTTAATCGGAGAGCCGAGTTCCAATTCCAGTTGGGTTTGTTGTATTCACTTCCACGTAAATACCCTTTCAAAAGGCATGAATCCACCTTTTCTCCGTCCACTTAATTAGTTTAGACTTGTATCCCTAAAATCAGTATTATCTCCAAAAAAATTCTCACAATCTAAAAATATTTTTCTGGCTTTAAATAACCTGCAAAGGGTTGATAAGCTGTAGAAAATGAAATAATCAATACTGATCATCTGGTGGAAAGGGATTATCAGTGCTTAGGAATTTATGTAAATAATTAGTCAGTTATGTGCCATGCGTGATATACGCTTAGGCGATCATGTATCTTTCGATACATCACGGAGGAGTCAGTAGGTTGCCATTTCTTGCAGTAGACCAGTTGCCATGAAAAGATATAGAACCCGGTCTGTGCTGCTATTTACCCATAGCTCTGGGGAGAAGAAGTGGATTCATACCTTCCAAAGTGAATATAATGGATTCGACTGGAATTCGAACTCGGCTCTCTGATTAATCAATCCGAGCTGATATACTCCAACGTGCCTCCATGTGAATATTATTGGGATAAAATCTATTATATGTTTTATTATATTTATTAAAATAATCAGAACGCATGAAAAGAAATAAACATGATCTATTTATAATAAGTTTTTTTTCAAAAATATTTCATTTTTTATTGTTTATTGAATTAACAGTTTAATCTTAAAATATTTTATTTTAGAAAATAAAAAAATTTAAAAATGGATCCCAACTATTTTGAAATTGAATCCTATGAAGGCAACACTGCGCTAATTCTCAGAAGAATTGTCTTATATTACAGAAACATCTTCGTGTTTCTCCTCCTCGAGTTGTTAAATTTAGATTCCAGATTTCAGTGGAGAGTGCACCTGATTCTACAAGGTAATCGTGTATCTATTCGACTTCACGCCGCCCCCAGAGATATGGAATAAAAACCAAGAAAGCATGCCAATATTTGGCAATACGAACTTAGCACAAATTTGGGTTATTTTTACCGGCATCTTGAACTCCGTTATAATTTTTTTTTTATCGCTGGAATTTTCTCCATAGAACGAAATGAGCGTTTTATTATTACAGTGGTACCAAATATTTCAAACAAATTCAGTGATTTGCCATTTCTTGTTTTGTTTTTTAGTATTTGATATTGTTTGTTTCCCTAATAAAATTTATGGAAAATAACCTAATAGTAAATGACAAAATTATTTTAAAAGGTTAACCAAATGTATACGTGTGTTTGTATGTCCCTCCCACACACACACACACACAGAAACACATGATGTGTTGCTGAAAAATTTGTGGCCCACCCCATTTATTCATATCGTTGTATTTACTCATTTTGCCTATTTTGGGACAATGAACATTTATTTGTCCCGAAGCTATTTCAGATTGATTATTTTACGTATTCACACACACATACACACACACACGCACGCACACACACACACGATGAGTTGATGAAAAATACTTGGCCCACTCCACACTCACGAAGAAAACTTAGAGTCAAAACACAAAGCAGTTGGCCCGACGATTGCGTTTCAGCATGAAACGGACCTTCGTCGCAGGGTGGTGACTTCAGTGTCCACACACACAGACACACACACATATTTCTAGAGTTCTTCCTTGTCTGTTCTAAATAATTCAGGCTGCAACACAAAATAACCGTTACATCTGAAACACAAAACAGAAGAAAAGAAAAATTTGACAAAAAAGAACAGAATTTAATATATTGTACAATAAGTGAAATTGAAATTGGTTAAAATAATTTTTAAAAATCTTCTCTCATTTGGATTTATCTTTCTTTCTAGATTTGAAATGTGATAATAGATTTACATAGACACCCACTTATTCGATTCAACCGACAAGGTCTCTCTGTTTCATTTTTAATATATTTTATCCGTTTACAAATAGACGTGGTCAGCAAAATGAGAAAAATCTACCTGAATAAAGGGTTCAGTTCGAACTTCCCTGAAGGTGACTCGTATTGACAGACACCGAAAGAAGGCTAAAGAGTAAAAAGCTGTGATAATAACAACAGAGATAAGGATATTAGTCCGACTGTAAATAATTGTAACTCCTCATCCCAGAAATTCAGACTGAAATTCCCAAAGTATTCTCCATGGTTATGAAAAGAGAGTACAAATGATCATTTCATGAAAATATATATTTTTTTAGCATTTATTTTATTTATTATTGTTAAAAAATGTATATTTTTCTCATTACGTAGCGATGAAATTTAATGCTAACTTATTTCGATCCAAGAATATTACAACACACCTGACCAAACAGACCCCAAACTACCGCCAGTCACGATAAACGGATGTCTCCACTGGGAGTTCCCGTGCTTTAAGAGGATACTGGGCCTCAATAACACACCCGACTTCAAGTGGAACTCCTATATACGATCCTTCGCTAAAGATGCAGATAAAATGATCGGCTCTCTGTACGGCGCTAGTAAGCTACCTGACTCCTCATTCTATTCTATGCCTTTATAAGAGCCAGATTATGGCCGAAAGGGGAATACGGTTGACGTATTTGGGGCGGGAGCTGCCTGATCCTCACTTTTCAGTCTTGACAGAGTCCAAAAGCGTCTCCGAGTTGTTTGTTGGAGGTGAATGATTTTCCACCCGTCAATTTCTCTCTCACTGCTACTTCCATGGAAAGTGCTCGAACGAAATAAATTCCTTGGTTCTGCCAGGTGTAACCTTTACGGCCAGGACCCGCCATGCCACTTACATTGTAGCAAACCACCCACATTACCTCCGTATTCCATCAGCGAGGAGTAAGTTTCACAGCTTCCTGTGAACTACTTCCCTGTGGAACAGACTTCCAAGAGGATTTTTCCCCGAACACTACAATCTTCAATTTTCCTGTTCAAGTCTAGAGTTATCTGTTATGTAGGAATAAAATGTCGCTGCCAACACTTGAATTTGAACATAGATCGCCAGTGATAAAACACAGGCGATCCCATTATTGAATTAAGTGGATCACGTGACCATAGATGAAACGCATAAGTAAAACGTATCAAGACGACTAACGATCGCCATTTCTAGTCTATGCCCTATTACGATACGGATTTGCACTTCTATTCTGTTCTCAGAGAGGACTCCCAGACAAGGCTATGTCGAAGGGCAGAATCTCGTCTCGGGAGACAGCTTTTGACCCTTTTTTTACGGGTCTCAGGGAAATCTTTGAGCGAGCCTACGGGCTCGGATACCCCACTATAAACTTGGTCTTGTGCTGCATCCGACCGCGTGGGGCGGTTAGTGAATATCTCACTATATGCATTATTATTCGAGCAAGTACTATTAGTGCGAGTGTTATTCGAAGGCGTCTGACACCAGTATTGTTGAACGGCGTTATTATAGTTGTAGCTGCGATTACTAAGTCTCTACTACAACGAGTATTATGAAAGTGAAAACGAGTATTCGTTGACATTAAAAATGATCTCACCTCCGCCGATCCATATAAAGTACCTCTTAACTTAAACCCCTGCCTCAAGTTGCCCCCGGGCCTTGTAGAGGGAGTAACCTTACCATGAGAAAAAAAATTCACGGAAATATTTTTTTGTACTAAATAGAGGCACCGTCTAGAATAGAATTTTCCGTTTATGAAGTAAGAGAATAAATTTAATAAACTGAACACTTCGCTAGATTAATTATGACTGACTAATAAGTTAGATTCTCACTGGATGCCCATTATTTTATGCCTTGTGCCACATCTAAACTTTGCTTAATCACTATAGTCACTTCAAAGTGGCGTAATTTTAGTAAGCTTGACTCGTTAGATCAATTACGACTGAGTAGTGAGTTAGATCCTCACTGGGTGCGTTGTACTTTCGGCCTTATGCCACATCTAAGCTACGCTTAGTAAATCGCTACAAATTTAATAAACTGGAACCAAATAATCGTGCCGCGGAGAAAAATATTTTAAGAAATGATAAACGTAATCTGTCAATAAGCCCTGTGCTGGGTGAGGGTGGAAATTCAAGGGTATGATTTAATCTTGCCGGCACTGGTACTGGGTACAGAACAGTATCTCAAAGATATATGCTTAGAGTTACACGGTACAAGAGGCCATGATCGCTTATATCCTGGAGAGAGAGAGAGAGAGAGAGAGAAAGAGAGAGAGAGAGAGAGAGAGAGAATCCACACAACAAAGACACAGAGAACTCGGGGGTAAGATTTTCTCTCCTTTTAGGTTTAAGTAACCTATCTGGGAACTGCAGTTCATGCCATTATCCGTACCATATCTATCTTGGCACGACGTATCATGTGACATAGAAATTTGAAGACGAATCGGAAGGGAAGCGCCCTTGCTTTTCAGAGAAAACGGCATTAAAGTATTAATAAAATCTACGTGGAAATAAATAAAGATACAATTTCAATGCGCTTTAAAAAAAAAAAAAAAAAAAAGTGTGTATTCCTGTTAAGAACGCTAGGGTTAAGTTCGTTAATTCCGTACTAACTCGGCCCAGAGAAAGACCACATGACCATTAATATGTTGAAGGTACATTTTAGTAGTGCGATAGTTGTGAAATAGAATCGGTAACCTTAGTTCGAGTTTGTATCTTAAACCAATGCCTACTACCCTTGAATAATTGCCGGCCCTTGACACTGCTTTGTGACTCTCGCTATCTTTATCAACATTTTTTTTCTGTTTTTTATTTATTTTTTATTTTTATTTTTTTAATCATTTCGACCCAAGCAACTATGCCATTAAGATGCAAGGAGATAGTGGGAGTAAAAGGCAATGAAAAGAATTTAGAAGGAACCAGAAACCCAATCTTTAGCAGGAAAGAAGGGATAAACCTCTACTCCTGATTAAAAGACTGGGGGAATGTTTGAATCGAACGATAGGTGAACTTATCTACTCCGAGTAAACATTTGTTTGTTGTTTTTTTTTCTACCTACATTTATATACATTACAAATTAAACAAAGCACAACTGGCAGTTAAACGATTCAAGATTTTCGCAGATTTCGATGCCATTCTGATCGTTTTTTCATTTATTTTTTTTTCAAATTCCTGAATTTATTTTGTTCAAGCTAAGTCTCGAAAAATAACACTATATAAAAATAGCCATATTTTTTATCCATAATGTTGAATGTGTTAAAATTCTTCAACTTTTTAACAAGAAAAATCTCAGGTTGATGTTAAAATTGCCGCAAAAGATTGTTGATTTTTTTAAGATAGAACGAAATATAGGTGAACAATACAATTAGAAAAAACTGAAATAAATAAAATGTATCTAAATACAAATTAGAGACATGTCATAATAGATCATTCATCTTCAATAAATCAACAATGATTTACGGTAATTTTTCAGATATATTGAATTTATTTTCAATTTTTCTATTTGAATCGTTCACCTCTATTGCATATGATCCATTATTGTACATAATTAAGTTACAATAACATTTGTATTTTTTTATGAATATTACCTTCTGAAAATTGAGATGTGTGGGTGCCCCGTATGATAAGTTGGGAGCGGCAAGAGACCTTTGAAACAGCTGTGCTTGTATCCATTTCACATACTTACTCTAGAGAAAGGCATGAGTCTAATCCTCCCTGAACTTTGGATACGTGAAAACAAATTTTAAGTCTACTGAGGGAAAAACTATTTTCTTCTAACGCTTTTACCTTCCAGATAAGGTATTCTTCTTTTATGTGCCGTTTCTTTTGGTCAGTCATGGCTCTCCACAATTTCTATCATTTTCTCAGCAGTGTTTGTCCGGTTACTATCGATGTTTTGTCATCCATTTACACAACCTCGTTAGGTATGTTACTAGCTGCTCCATACAATAGTAGCAGTAAAAAAGCTGCTACATCCACTTGAAATCTTGACTAGGATACAAGGTTTATATATATATATATATATATATATATATATATATATATATATAAAAATGGATAGTAATGAAGTGGAGACAACCGTTTTGATTATTTTACATTTAAAGTTTTAAAAAAAAACAACTATTCGCGTACCCATTATTCAAGGGAGAGAACTCTCACTGAAAGCCGATAAAACCAAACGCGGTTATCTTCATGAAATGTAAATACCTCCTGGTAAACAGAAATGTGAATAACGACATTTGTTTCATATTTTTGCTCAATAAAACAGAACCGGCGGCCAACAGGAACTTAACTTCCAAATAAGTTGAGCTGTCCTCGCAAAACAATCTAAATGGCACAGCCACTCGTATCCGAGGATGCCTGTCTACAAGGGCGGTTAGCCAATCCCCACTGCAGACACATGCTCAGGCACATTTGTGTTGGTTCAACACCCACAGAGCCTACCTGTGGTTTATACCGCAATTATGACGAGCGGACTTTAGTTACAGCTTCTGGAAGAAAGCGTATTATCTGGCGTGGTCGACAGTTTGAACAAGGCCAGCACGCTCAAAGACTCGGTCATGATGACTTGCGACCTCGTGCTAGCACTACCATCGACGGATCTGAAACAGTTCCGTCTACACAATTTCACTCACAAGGCTTGGGTCAACGGGAGGTATTGTTTTGAGGCACTTTTCAAAGGTGCCACACACCGGGATCGCCTCCTCCAGATCGATAACATCAAGAAATCACTTTTTTGACAAATCGATCATGATAAGATTCGAACCAAAGTTAGAAATCAAACGTTCTAACCAATCTGCTATGTGCCCATAATGTCAATAAAAGAATACCAACAAAATAGCATAATACATGTTTTTTAATCATTTCACCCCAAGCAAGGAAATAAAACCTATAAGACACAAGGGGTTACCGAGTGCTAGAGAATATGAAAAAAAATATACTAAGGAGGGAGAAAAATAAAACAAGAGTTCTGGCACATGCCGGTTAGGTTATTAACATCTCTCTGTTGCCCCTCTGTTTGCCGGCAGAGTGCAACTCAGTTGAGGCGCTGTCCGCGGTTAGAAATGCAGCTGTGGAAGATAAATATTGTGTCAGGTCGCGGGGGACAGCTGCCAGAGGCTGCACTACCCATTGCACTAGACAAGGGAGATAGTTAGTCATACCGATGCCAGTGTAACCGACGGCTGCGGGTGCTGACCAGTTTTTGTACTTGGCCCGGGTGTACTCGCTCGGGTTCCCGCGTTAAACCCGACCTTGTATCACATCCAATCCCAGTGGGAGACCAGGGTAAATAATATTAAGAAAACAGAAAGTAACATTTGATACCGCATTTAAATTTTTGAAGATCAAATCTGAATGAGAAGCAAGACGCCGAAAAAGAGTTTCACAAACGAGAAGTGTAATAGAAGAAACTATTAGCATAGAACTTGCGGTTACATCCAGCCATTTCAACTGCAAAAGGTTTTGCCGCTATTCTAGTACTGCGCTTAAATTCATAAATTTTCTGTATCATAGAGGAAAGTAATATTTATTTTAAAGATACAAAAAAAATGGCACAAGGCCAAAAGGGGGGGTAGGGGAATGCTGGTTTTCAATCTGTCTTATCTGAAACTTATCTAGCCACAAATACTAACCCCCTAACATACCACAGTATTCCTTACAGCAAAAAGACACATTCTTACTTACCATTCTTACTACAGCCACCATATATTACTTCAAAGATTCTATAAAGTCCTAACTAGTTCCTATATATATAATTTGTCTCTGGGATATAAAAAATAACAACTTTTCAAAATAAAACAGAAATGAAATAGAAGAAAGTTAATCCGAAAAATTACCATATTTATAGAAAAGGTAGAGGGAAGCTCTGTTACCTCGTCAGGAAAGTGACTGAAGCCGAGATGCCAGGTCAGGACAAATATTATTTCAGATTCTTCTTCAGATTTTATCAAGAATCTCTCAATATATAGCAGGGGCACCAGACCAGGTGCAATATTAAAAACAAGGATGAATAGCAGACTTATACATTCTGGCTAGAAAAAACTGTCTAGCATGACACTGTGAACCAATTTTCCTCGCCGCAGACTTAGTCATTTATTGAATATACACTTTCCATTTGATGTCAGCGGAAAAGGTTAGTCCAATAAAGTCCAATGGGTCACTCTCCTGGCGGTTAGCATCAGCCATGATGATGGAAGGTTAAAATAAATACATTAAATTAATTCTAACGTTTTCCACAACATCGGGTGTTTCTGATATGTATCTGAAGATTCTTAACAAAATCCAAAAAAAGAAAGTACAATATCATCGGTCCTAACCTGGCATCTCGGCTCCAGTAACTTTCACAACGATAGTTCAATACTCTTTTCTTTTTTATCCTAACGAAACTTCCCTGTTTCTTAATACTTTGTTTAGATTTTGGAAGGCATCTTTTGTTTTCCCAATGCGAGTTCAAATTTCAGTATCGCACATTCCGTCCTCTGTAAAACCACTTCCCAGATATGTAAATATTTGTATTTTTAATTTGTAATTTGCATGTTGGGCTGTTCCTTTTGCTAAAAACCATGAATTCTATCTCCTGCCATATAAGAGGTTTTATCAAAAAGTGTCAGAAATGTTGCTATGGTAACTGAGCTTATGCTGGATAAAGCCGCTTGGCACAGATTGACCTTGACTTCTGTTGGGCATGCACACTAAGTTATAACGTTTTCGTTTACTTCTGTTGTTTAAAGCAGTGCTTGGAAGGGAAGTGTGTAGAGTGTAGTCGCCTCACCATACAACAGAGGTTCCATCAGTAAACATGGTTTGTGCAGCAGTTTGGGGCCAAATATTTGCCAGATCCGACAACCACCAGATCTTGCCTCTTGCGACTGTTTCCTCTTGAAAAACCAAATCCCACTTGAAAGGAACTAGATTTCAAGACATTGAGGAAATCCAAGAGAATCCGACAAGACAGCTGCTCGCTTATCCCCAGAAAGGAATCCCAGGGATGTTTCCATCAATGGAAATGATACTAGGTTTCAGAAATTGATTATTTCAAAGGAGATTAAATGCCGAATTGATATGTGTTGTAGTTTTCTTTTTATAACACTAGTCCCGATACCTTTTGATCAGACCGTTTCTCCCTCATGAAAGGGAATAATTACGATACATTTCAGGCTGCTTTGTTGAGAGGGAAAATATGAAAAGTGTGGGAGAAAAGCCTTTGAGGAGATCGTGAAGGGGAGGAGTGTAAATTACTAAAATTTGCCTTGCACAGAGATAAGCAAAAAAAAAACAAAAAAAAAACTGAAAATTAAATTAAAAAAATGAAATAGAAAATAGCGTAAGTTGAAACAATTCTAAAAACTGAAAGTTATTTAATGATAGGCTGAGAGGGAAAAGATAATCTAGTCAAGTCACTGACGGTAAGTCAGTAAAAGATAGATATTTGAAAGCGGACAATCATTGTATCAAATACCTTATGGGAAGAAAAAGAAACTAAAAATGGCGTATATTCTTCATCTTCTATAAGCCTTGAGTCTTCATGGCTCTCTACAATTCCCTGTCCTTTCCAGCGCTTAATAATTTTTCTCTTTTGTTATCTTAGCCATTTGCCATCCATTCGCTCAAGCTAGAAAGGGAAGTTGTACGATGCTTTCCTCTATCCATCTTCCCTTCAATCTGTCCTGTGAGTATCAAAGTTTCCTAGCACGCTTTCCTCATTATGTGCCGCTGAAATTTCAACTGTCGCTTCCTGATGTTAAACGTAAGTTTCCTTTTTGTTTCCATTGTTTCTAGAACTTCATAGTTGCTCATATGTTCGGTCCATCGTATTCTCAGCATCCTGTAAAATGACATTTCCGTTGCTTCAAGTCTCTTCTTCATCTGTGAGGAGATTGTCCAGCATTCATTCACATATAGGAGGACTGATGATACATAAAAGTCCAATATTTCGTTATACTCTGCTTAGCTTATGGAAGGTGTCTTTGGGTATTTCAAGGTGGATTTGAAATATTAAATACTTCTAAATCGAAACTATTTTCCTATTCTTAGCTTTACTTATCCTCCTGGACCCTCTTATCTTCTTATTGGGCAAATGAATTGTTCCAATATTACAACTGCTACCCACGACTCAAATTTGCTACCTACGATTCAAATTTACTACCCACGACTCAAAAATGCTACCTACGACTCCAAAATACTACCTACGACTCAAAAATACTACCTACGATTCAAATTTACTACCTACGACTCGAATTTGCTACCCACGACTCAAATTTACTACCTAGGACTCAAAAATTCTACCTACGATTCAAATTTACTACATACTACTCAAATTTACTACATACTACTCAAATTTACTACCCACGACTCAAAAATGCTGCCTACGATTCAAATTTACTACCCACGACTCAAATTTGCTACCCACGACTCAAAAATGCTACCTCCGATTCAAAATTGCTACCTACGACTGAAAATTAATATTATGCTATGTCTTAGATCCGATATTCCCAAACTTTTGACGTTGCCGTCTCCTTGGGTACAAACCATATCGTCTCCCAAATGTAGAGACAAACATTAACGTCTCCTCAGCCAAACTTTGGCTCGATTTTTTTGGTATTGGATGTCAAATAAGTATTTTAGTCTTTCCCATAATAACCCTTATATAAATGGGATGCACTATGAAGTGAAGGCAAGATCTACTTCAGGTGCAACGGGCGTGTGTGATGTATGTTATGGTTCACACGTGCCACTGCCACCCTTTTTTTTTCACACTGCTCCACCCCGGGATGTTTTCACCGCCCTCAGGCGTAATATATTGGGTTTTACTTAGTCGCTAGTTGTTGACAACTTTCTCAAATTAAAAGAGATGGGTTGAAATAAGTTACGATACACCATCAACAAGGAATAATCCCAGACCATGCATTTTAGGGGAAAGCAGGAATAAAGAACTAACCATCAATTATAAGAAGACAGAATTGATGTTCTTTAGTATTCAAGAAGTTCTTCAATGTAGACCGAATATTTCGTCATAAGGAAACGGCATTATCGCTAAAGAGCACTTGAATAAATGGCCGCTTTACGGGTCCATAGGAATAGCAAAAAATGCAGTGCAAATATAAACAAAGCATAAAAAAACAGGATATCTTCTTTAGAAACAAGAAAAAGAGCGCTGATTGATTGGTCCATTCATTTTTTACGGCTTATCAACCCTTTGCAGGTTATTTAAAGCCAGAAAATATCTTTTTAGGGGTAGAGATAATAATGATTTAGTGATACGGGTATTGCTAATTAACCCATAGCTGGGGAGAAAAGAGATGGACGCAAACCTTTTTCCAATGCTTATAAGTGAATATGACGAATCCAACGGGAACTGGAACTCGGTTCTCCGATTAACAATCCCGGGCCATTATCCATTACACCACCCGCACATCCAAGCTTACAACATCCGTTATTCTCAAACGGTCCCCCGTCGACGTAACGACCAGGCTCGACTTCGGTGATCGGATGAGAACCGAGGTTTCGACGTGATTTGGCCGTAAGCCATAAATTCATGGGCGGCGGAATGGTTAGAACATTCGGTTCTCCGATCATCAAAATTTTACTATGGTAGTTGTCAAGTAAGTGGTAATACCTAGATGTTATCGTTTTGGGGTGGTAATCCCAGCGTGCGGCCTGAAAGCAATACTTCAGGTTGATCCAAGCATTCTGATTGAAATTGGGTAGATGTAACTGTTTGGAAGCCGTCAATGGTTGTGCAAGCACCAAGTTATGAGTCTTCGTGACTCTAGCTACAGAAATCTCTAATGAATGCTAATCTACAAAAATTAGCCCCTCCCCATGCACGCAAAAGTTTCCTTATTTTCTTTACAAGCGGACAAGTTAAATTCATTAAAGCCAAAATAGGTTCTTGAGAAAGAAGAATCAATAAAATTAACGAATAGGCTATTATTATAGACAGAAAGATTATTTTACTGATTTCGGTAAAATGGACTCCCAGGCTATTTTACTGGTTTCGGTAAAATGGACACTCGGGCTATTTTGCCGATTAATATTTTTATTATTAATAACAACACGTAGATTTAACACAGGGTTGTCAGCGTAGTGGCGGTGTGAGTTATATCGGCAGGACTTGAACAACAAGGTTTCTGTGGTCTGTGACTGTTGTCTCGACTGGGTGCAACTGAAGTGTATTGCCAAGAGAACCATACCCAAGTGCACGTTTTGGATTTGTAGACAATGTCTTGCCGGAAGTGCCTAAAATATTTAAAGACTTTTATATTTCTTTTATTGATGATGAATAAATGATTTTGTGTTCTAACAATTGATGGTGGAAAAGATTTTAAATTGTCTTAACAATTGATGGTGAAAATAAATAAACTTCTGTGTTGTTATTTTTAACATTTCCTGCCTTAATAATAATAAAAAATATTTACCGGCCAAAACGGCCTGGTGGGGTCATTTTTTTTTTTTTTTTTTTTTGTAAAATAAGCTTAAAAGTATGTGTGTCTGTTCTATCGGACTGGCAAAATTGCCTTTTCTAAGAATTAATTATAAAAAAAAATATCCTCAAGTCAAGCAATTAAATTGGTACCGGAAATATGAGTTAAAAATAATAAAACTAATCCGCTAAATTATCCGGAAGTTAGTGTAGAACAATGAACGTCTCTTTGTCTGTTAGCGGAAATTGTTTAAAATCCATTATTAAAACGGAAAGTAATGTCGTTGCGATAGAAATGAATAAACGTGAGAGATTCATCGAAGCTTAAAAATGGGAGATAAGAACCAATGGAATAAGTTCATTCAGCCTTAAGAGTTTTGAACACAGAACTGGGTAACAAGCGTACTTTATCTTGCAAAGTGTCTGGAACACGGAGGAAAAGAAGAAAGACTGCTACTTCAAAGATGATTCAAGATTGCTTCTTATTTTGTTTTTATCGTCAATAATTCAAGGTGGATGCCTCTTGGAAAATGTTTTATATTTCAGGAGCAGGGGAAAAGACAAATGATCTGCGATGATGAATCACTGCTTGTCATGCGTGGCCCTCGGCTACAGCTACTTGTTGCTTCGAACAACCTACAGCAGAGAAAACCTCGTTTACGTACAGGGAAACTCAACATATTAAGTACTGCCCAAATAAAAAAATAAAAACTTGTGGATTCAAGTCTCTTTTCTGATTGCTCGAGTACTAAGCTTGCTTTTCGTTTTTAACAACTGAAGCGGAAGCGTTACTAAACTTAAGTAAATATGTACGAAGATTAATCCCCAAAAACCTTAACAAATTTGATTATCAAAAAGATTAATGCAAATAATTTATTAAAAAATGAATGGCCGTTCACTTTAGGTCATAATATACGGATCAAATATTAGGGCATTCAAATTGTACGTCTTTCATCTCTATGAATTAATAATCAAACAACCAAAGCAGAATCACGGTTGAATGGTACGAAACTGAGGCTAGAATTAGTCTATCGTCTCTTCTGTTAGGTTGTTCGGAAAGTAATTACGTATTCAGTCGCTATGAATTATTTGTGACTCAGTCAAGGCAGAATCAAGGTGGTATGGTAGGAAACTACGTGTAGAATACCTTTTCCGTCTCTTCTATTAAGGTATTCGGAAAGTCAGGACGTATTTTGAAGTTATGAATTACGAGTTAAGCAACCAATACAGAACTAAGGTTGAATGGTCGGAAATTGCGGCTAGAATTAGCTTATCGTTTCTTCTGTTCGGAAAGTAATTACGTATTTCGCAGTTATGATTTATGAGTCAATCAAACAAGATAGAACCAAAGCGGAATGCTACGAGATTGCGTCTAGCACTAGTTTATCGCCTCTTTTATCCAACACTGTGTCATTTGTAGTACATTTCCGAGTTTAATTGGTAAAAAAAAAAAAAGAAAAAAAAAGGAATTTGGATTTCTCATGAGTTTTCGTCTGAAAACCAAACACAACGTTCCACCATCTGTAGCAATTTTTAAAAACAGGAATGATATATATAGTGCATTTCAGAGTTTAACTCCATGGAGGATTATAAATTGAAAAAGCAGCATATTTGCCATTGCTTACAGCGTGTGGTGAAGGCAACCATAGTTATCTCCCCCTGGAACTACTATCCTCTAAAATGGCCAAACCTCACATATGGTCAATGATCGAATTTCTTTGGATAAAGCTTCATTACAAGCTTAAAGGTTCGTCTGGTTTTCATTACACTGTGTGAATTTTAAAAATTGTAGCCCAACTTGCATTTTACAAATTGGAGATACGGAAATCAGACAAGCGCAACACTTTAGATATCTGCGAAGCGTATTAACAGAAGATACGGAAAAAGCGACACCGAAATCTGATATGGGCGATAAGATAAACATATTTGAATCTTACTTTGAAATACTTCTTCCAATTTTAGATGACGGGACCAAATATATTATCATACATTAATTTATTAAAACTATAGTGAAAGATGCCTTCCAAAAGCTGAGCAAAGTATTAAGAAAATATCGTTAGAAACAAAAAAAAAAGAGTATTGAGTTATGTAGCATCAGCCCTCCTCTATGGCAGTGAATACTGTACAATTTCTTCCCAGATGAAGAAGAGACGAGAAGCATCAGAAATGCGGTTCTACAGAAGGATGCTGAGAATACTGTGGACCGAACAGGTGAGCAACGATAAAGTTCTAGAAACAATGGCAACAAATCTGAAGACTTATTGGGATGGCCAAAGACGCATTCCAAAAGTTAGTCAAGGTATTACGAGACAAGATGATTTCGTTGGTAACAAAGAAAATAGTACTGAACTGCTACGTGATATCTGTCCTCCTTTAAGGCAGCGAATGCTGGACGATCTCCTCAAAGATGAAAAGGAAACTCGAGATAACAGAGGTATGGTTCTACAGAAGGATGCTAAGGATACCATGGGCCGAACATGTGAGAAACTATGAGGTTTTGGAGAGAATGCAAAGAGGAAAGTTATACTTAACATCAGAAAGAGGCAGCTGAAATTTCTGGGACACGTAATAAGAAAAGAGGGCTTGGAAAATCTGTTACTCACAGGGCGGATAGAGAGAAATAGGCACAAGGGAAATCAATGCATGACATACTTAATGGGCTTAAATAAGTGGATGGTAGAAATAACAAAAAGACAAAACTTATTGAAAGCTAAAATGTACAGGAAGAGATGGAGAACCATGATCACCTACGTCCTGAAGGGACACGGCATATAAAAGAAGAAAAATTGAGAATTCAATCGCTGGGCCGGACAGTCGGTGATACTTATAGTATAATATCTACCGAGACATTTACGACCTATCGTAAATGACGATGCGCGTCCTGGGTATGACGATAAACTACATCCGCATACTGGGTATGAACGTCCAACAGCAAGGCTTCTGATAATACGCTTTTGAAAAAATAATACTACCAGCTATACGTTTTCGGAAAAAATAATATTACCAGCTATACGTTTTTGAAAAAAAATAATACTACCAGCTATATATTTTTGAGGAAAAAAAATATTAATAAAAATAGATTTTTGACAAAAAAAAAAGAAAAGAAAAATTACAAAAAAAAAAAAAAAAAAAAGTTGTCAGCATTAAATGACCCATTGAGGTTGATATGCCGTAAAACAAACCAAACCAAACGTAAATGACGATGGACTCATTATTGCTGGATAATGCTCAGGAAAAACGATGACTTGTTTGCTCTTTTTTTTTATATGATATCAAATCAGTTTACAAACATTATAATCACTATCTGATGATTTTTCTTTTTTTTGTATAAAAAATTGTTAATGATTTTTTAATTCATAACCAGTTCATTGTTTACTGCCTTTAATCCTAACCCCTAACCTTAATATATTTCATACTTCCAACAGTTGGTGAATATCATACCATAGTAGAAAATGGACAGAAGATATCATACTATAGTAGCACCGGGCGGTGTATATTTGGAAATAAGGAAAGCAATAACTGAACCGTACTAAATAAGAACTGGACGAGATATCCCTGGACATGAACAGCAGAGCGAGAACAAACTGTCCCCGCTGACCGGTCTTCACTTTCCAGTCTCGATAGTCTCCAAAAGTGTCCCTGCGTCTTTGTGGGTGACAAATTATTTTCCATCCTACAACCCGTTTCCCCAGAGACGAAAAGTCGTATTTTCTAAGAATAAAAATCTTCATCTTTAGAGAAAAAAAAAAAGTGTTCAGACGAACCACATTTAATAGTTCCACCAGTTCTACCCACAATTTAATAGGATCCCCATGCTACAAAATAATTTCGAAGATTGCCCTCATTCCATTCGTATTCTATTAGGGAGATATAAGTTCCACACGAACAGCTTCTTCCAAGAAACAGCTGCCTTGTGTAAACGACTCCCAATTGACCCTTCCCCGATCGCTAAAATCTTAACCTGTTCAAGTCTAGGGTTAACTGTTGTCTTCCTATATCCCCTTAAAAAAATTTTACCTGTAAAAGAAAGAGTGGATCTAAGTCTTTTATACAGGATAATCATTATTGTAAAAAAAATGAAGAAGAAATTCATAATTAATTAAATCTAAAACAGTTTCCTCCAATCAGAGAGACGAAACCCGTCGTTTTAATATTATTTACTTAAAAAAAGCCACCGTATTCCATCAATAAGAAGTAATTTCCACTCGAGCAGCTTCTTCCTGCGAATCACTGCATTGTGGAACAGACATCCCAAGGTTTTGCTTCCCAGATCTCTATAATCTTATTTGAACAAGATTTCAAAATTTGTGTTATCTTCAAAACTTATCCACATAAACTGTGCGCTCTAAAAATTTTGAATTCTACCAAAAATGGCTCCTGGGGCTTTGAAGGTGAAATTTCACCGTGAAAAAAGGCAAAAGAAAAAAAAAATTTTTTGAATTGTTACCTGGATCGACAATCCCCTGATGACGACTGCCATTGCCTGAAACCTTGTTGATTGGTTGATTTTTTTTGGCGGCAACACCACCTGGGTTATTTAATGCCGAAATATAAATATTTTATTTATTTATTTATTTTTAGAGATAATAATGGTTTTAGTGATGCCAAGTCTTACTAATTAACCCATAGCTGGAGGGAGAAGAGGTGTATTCATACCTTTCCAAATGGTATTTGCGCGTAAGTCCCTAGTGAAAGAGAGGTTGGAGAGGTGAATTAACAGGAGATAAATGATATAATGACATCCATTAAATATGGTTGTGGAACTAAAACGTTCATGTGTTTAAAAGGGTTCAGTTCGAAATTCCAACCAACTGAACTTTTATTTACAATTACAACGGCCGAAAAAAAAATAAATATAAACAAAGATGAACAAAATATTCCGAATAATGGTAAATAGTGAATCTTCATTACCAAACCAGACGGAAATAAAGAATCTGATGACGACTGCCAATAAAAAACCTTGTTGATTGGTTGATTTTGTTTAGCGGCATATCAACACCGCTAAATCTTATCGTATCAATGCTTTGAGTTTCCATTCGTCAATAAATCGATCAAACTCTTATGAAATTAAGGATCATTGTTTTAGGGAGATGGAAAGTAAAAATCTTTTCATTTGTTTCCATGATTTTCTTCAGAGTTCAGTTCGTTATCTCAAAATATAATTTCATTTCTTTTTTCTTTTTTTTCCTTCATTTTGATTGTAGAACTTTTATCGTTTGAGAGGTATGAAGGACAGGGAGAAAATGTATATTTGTCTGAATTATGTTTTTTTTTTTTTTTTTCTTTAGACCTTCTTTAAAATATTATTTTTAATTAGTATTGATCCTATCTAGTCTGTACGGTAAACGAATTTCTAGAACACTTAGGCATGTTGGGCAGATTCCAAATTTCAAATTTCGACCTTAATAACGAAAGTCAGTATACATTAAAATTAAAAAGTAACCGATTTTAAAAACTTATAATTTATTTATTAACTATCCAATAATTTTTACAAGAAATTGGCAATGAGATTTTAGTTTTTATGATTTTTTATTTAAAATTCAAGAGACAGTGAGATTGAATTTGAAAACTTGAATAGATATAAAAATGGAAACTGAGGCTAACATAAAAAAGCGGCGACAGTCTGTTTAACGCTTGAACGCAATCTTTCAGGTATATAAACACTTTCATTTTTGCACTATTATACGTTTTAGCTCTGATATTGAGCACTAATAATAGCACAATAACACGCATTTAATTTAGATTTTTTTATTCAGTTTTCCAGCATTCCTTACGTTTACAAATTCAAAAATGAATAAAATCTTCTTGTCTGCCGTATTTAATGAAAAAGATTTTTTTCTCTTTTTGTCTGGGTGATTGTTATATTCACATTAAAAAATACTTATAAGTTATTTAAGTATAATTTTTTCAAAAGTAGATATGAAAGGAAAATATTTAGCGGAGGTTTTATTTAAAAAATTCCATACGGGCACCAAAATTTTCGATTCTCAATCTTTCTTGAGTCGCCCAGAAATCGCGTCGACTGATTTCAACAGGAATGTTTGTGATAGGGAGACATAAATTGTAGAAAATATAAAAATTTCTTCCAAAGTCATGATTTGATTATAGCAGATTTTTTCTTTAACCAACTTTAAAAAAAAAAAAGGCAATTAAATAACAGTTATCAAAAAGACATCCTTAAACTAAAATTGAATTTAAAAAGTTCCTGTTTTCAATCATATATAAATTAATATATATATATGTATATATATATATATATATATATATATATATATATATATATATATATATATAACCAATAGATTTTATTCAACAGATTTGAAAAGAGTTGTGAGTTCAATATCAGGTTACATCAGTGGTGGTAAACCAAAACTTGGAGAGTTGAGTTAAAAGGAAATAACTGAGACATCCGGAAGAGGTAATGGTCCGTTTGGAACTAGAACAATGCTAGATCAATCCATGAGTTTGGATCGAATTTCCAATCACCTGACGAAGATCTATTGAGCTAACAACGGCCAAAACGTTGTGAATATGGCAATGAAGATATTTATAAAATTGCGAATAATTACTGGTTTAAACATGATAACAATCCGAACATGATGTTTGAGAAAATGCAAAGCTCGATTAGGTTGAAAAGAAAATTTGCATTACAAAATGACAACAATGAATGTAAAAAATATCTTCTGATTTGAACCATGACTGACGGGACCGCTATCTTCACATGGAATGAAAAAGAAAATGTGGACGACAGAGTGTGGCTAGGGTAACATTGGTGTTGTTGCGGGCAGAGTTTGCATATCGATGAACCACCCCGTTTTATTATATAACTGTGAATGCGTGTTTAGACCAAATATTTTCTAGGACTTAGGATGGGACGACGCGGACCATATGAATTTATATCCATGAAATTTTATTTGGTTATACACACAAAAATTAATTAGAAGACAAACACGCGAACAAACACTGGAGGATTTAATGACACTGATTGAGGAAGTGATTAATGATATCCCAGGCGACGTCCTTCAGAAGGTTCTTCATTCCATCATTGACCTTTTGAGGAAACTGGTTGACGCCACCGGTGCTTACGTTGAAATATGAAGATTTACTTACATTTTTCCCATGTAATAAAGAACATGTATCATTTGCTTCAATAAATTTATAATAGGAATATGGATTTTATTACCAATTTTAATTATAATTACTTTTCACAAATGTAGATAGATAGATTATGTTTATAAATTGAGATAGATAGATAGATAGATAGAAAAATAGATAGATAGATAGATGAATTCTGGATACCCCTCCTGAGATAGATAGATAGATCTTTTAGATAGATAAAAAATATATAGATAGATAGTATATAGAATAAAAGAATGATAGATAATAAATAGACAGAAGAAGAGAGAGATTAAGTCTTATTATATGAAATGAATGGTTTTTGAATACAAAATTTTAATGCCTACTTAATTTTCAACAAACATTTTTAATGTCTCATTTATGTTTTATCTATATATATATATATATATATATATATATATATATATATATATATATATATATACAGTAGCGTCCAAAACTAAGGGACAAAATTTTAAAACCTAATATTTGTTAGAAATAACAACTGTGAAAAGCTGAAATTTTGACAACTGGTAGTCGTTATCATCCATAATAACATACTAAAATTTGAATCATTTGCAAAGGATAGAAAAAGAATTATAACAATTATTTATTTATTTTCAAAATAGGATCGTCCAAAAGTAAGGGACAAAATTGAGAAAAACAATGTAAACAGTATGCTATATTCAAATTTTTGATTTCCTCTAAAGAATAAGTCTTACTTAGTCATTTGTAAACGTTGCATCAGCCGGCACCATGGCGAAACGCCAAAACTTGATTACTCTGTGAGACAAGCTATTGTGAAGCTACACAAGGAAAAAGCACACCATTAGAGAGATTTCAGAGAAAGTGAAACGTTCCAAGAGTGTTGTAGGCAGGGTTGTTTAAATCCTACAATGATACTGGCAAAATAGTTAGTGCTTTTAAAACCGGCAGACCCTGCAAAACTTCGGCAAGAGAAGATCGAATAATGCAGCGTATGTCATTAAAGGACCGTTTTAAGTCTTGCACAGAAATTAAAAGGGTTATGAATAGTACCTCATGTGTTAATGTGTCAAGACAGACTGTTTGTAGACGACTGCAAGAAATAGGGCTGTTTAATCGAACCCCAGGGAAGAAACCAGTTGTTAGTTCGAAGAATAAGAAGAAGAGATTAGAGTTTGCAAACAGGTATGTAATTTGGACATATGAAAATTGGGCAAAAAGTATTTTTTCAGTGATGAAAGCAAGTTTAATTTATTTAAAAATGATGGGAAAAACAATGTAAAAGAGACGTATTGGTGAAAGATTAAGTGCAAAGTGTACTAAGAAAACTGTCAAGTTTGGGGGCGGAAGCGTCATGGTATTTGGAATGTTTTCTAGCCAAGGTACAACGCCTCTTGTCCGGTTACAAACTCGTAAACGCGCAGATCTATAAAAACATTGTTCAAGATCATGTTGTTAATTTACAGAATTCAGGTTTCGATAGGGCTACCTTTATGCAAGATAATGCCCCATGTCACGAGGCAAAGGTGGTAATGAGTTACCTTAGCGAGCAAGATTTGGAAATTATGGATTGGCCACCGCAAAGTCCAGACTTAAATCCAATAGAAAATCTTTGGAAGACCTTAGGAGTGAAAGTTATGGAAAGAAATCCCACTAACACGGAGGATTTCCTGGATAGGATTCAAGAAGAATGGTCTAAAATTAGTATCGAGGATTATCAAGTTTTTATAGGTTTAAACAATTTTAGGATTTTGCAGCTTTCATTGAGAGCAAGGGCTCGACTAAATATTGAATCATGTTATTTTCATTGAATTTTTTTGCTTGACAAACATTGTAGTAAGAAGAAATTTTGTCCCTTATTTTTGGACGTTCCAAATTTGAAAATAAAATAAATAATTGTTATAATTTTTTTCTATCCTTTGCAAATGATTCAAATTTTAGTATGTTATTATGGATGATAACGACTACCAGTTGTCAAAATTTCAGCTTTTCACAGTTGTTATTTTTAACAAATATTAGGTTTTAAAATTTTGTCCCAAAGTTTTGGACGCTACTTTATATATTGTCTGTTATATAATATATATATGTCAGTCCTTTCTTCATCAATGTTATGAAGGCAATATGTCTTGGCAGTTAATGACCCTGATACACCGCTTCTCTATAAATAATTGCATCGGTTGCTGCTGCAATTATTCACGATTCCGGTATTATTAATTTAATTAAATGTTTAATTAATCGCCCTCGGTAATCAGGGTTCATTGTTGCAATCATATCTTGAATAAGGGACGATACTGGTGTTTCTAATAATTTGCCTTTCTCATTGGTTTTCCCAAATATTCCTCTCGAAATAAAACTTGTACTATATTACGGAATAATTGAATTTCATAGCCATGTCTGAGAAGCAAGGTGAAACTGCGGGTAATCTACTCAACGAGTTTGTGTGAATGGGTGACATAAATGATTAAAATAAGGTCAAATATTACTCAAAGTAACGACCACGGACAGGAGGTTGTGGAGAGCCGTGATCGACTACATCATGAAAGGACTTGGCAGATAAAAAAGGAAAGCATTTGACGTGCAGTTCAAAAGAACAGAAGCCACCCCCCCCCTAAAAAATGGTAGGAGAAAGAAAGTAAATTTAAATTGTTCAAGGAAAAGTGCAGATGATTTTGTTGTCTGCGGTTTTTCGAATTTGCAAAACCTTCTCAAGGTCATTTATTAGAGTCCTGTAACAACTTTGTTTAAACAATTACTTTGAAAGTAACACAGACAAGAACTGTAGGCGCTAAACTAATAGAATTCAGTGGGGGTGGAGGGGCATTTAAAAAGTTATTAACTTAGACTTAAATTAAATATCATCTTGACCAAGCATTTTTTGACCTCACCTTAATTATGTCGATCATCAAAGGATACATACGACATTTTAAAATATTTCATTATGTTAGGTTGCTTAATTTGACGATATATCAACACTTGTTAGGATATTTAGTATTGAATATGAGATTTATAGGGTAAAACTGAATGACTTAATAGAAAATTCGACATAGGTACTGTTTGTCACTCGAGTCGATACGGCAAACATAGGTCAGGATTGACACTACTGTCAAAAAGCGATAGATAGCTCTATTTGGCCCTAGGGTAATGGAAATATAGACATAGCTTTTGTTTAACACTAGAGGCCAAACGGTAGACACGTCTCCGGTTTGATACTAGAGTAAAAAATAGGTTGGTATAGGTCAGGTTTGACACTAAAGTAAAAAAAAGGTAATTTTGCAATAGCATTTATCAATTTTTTGCATATGTAATCTAGGGTTTTTAATCTTTATAATTGACTCAATTGTTGAACGTAAGAATGAATTTTGCTTTTTGAATCGCCAAATTAAAAACATATCAAACAAAAGCTAACGTTAAACAAAAGAAATGTTAGATTTAGTACCTTTGCTTAGTAATGAAATATTCCGTTATGATGATTATACGAGATGTGTTCATTTAAGTAAGTCAAGTAATGCCTCATTACTCAATAAGGAGGTCCAGGCTACGTGACGGGTACATAAGATAATATTGAGTTTTATATTATAGAATAGTTGACTAATTGAAATGAAGGTGTTAGCGACCTTTGTTTATTAATAATTTAGTCGTTTCTATTGTTTGATGATGAAAACCAGCCCCCAAAATATCATGGAACAGGAAAAACTAAAGGAGAAAAACAACAACAATGTATTAGCATAATTTATTCGCTTACAAATAAATTATTCCGTTGTTATGATAACATATAATGTGTTCGCTTATTGCGTCAAACAGTACGATCTGTTATGATAAAGAAATATTTCATTACTAAATAAGGAGGGTCAGGCTGCGTGACTGATACATAAGAGTTTTATATTATGGAATAGATGACTAGTTGAAATGAAGGTGTTAGCGAGGTTTTGTTTGTCGGTAATTTAGTTGTTTTTATTGTTTAATGATAAAGACCAGACGTAAAATGAAAGAAGAGTAAATAATTGATGTTGATTGGATGAATGTTTGCCAGCTGCAATATCTTGTGTTTCAGTTTCGTTGCATGCAAATTTGCGTCTGGTGTTTGAATCTTTGAAAAGAGTTTCCACGAATATTTATCATGTGTGCACTTTACCGTAATGGATTCAAACTGAATCATTCACTTATAAAACATCAAGTAATATTTCCGTTCTTTGAATGACTCATTCTGATCCGCGTCCCTGTTCCACTAAAACTACAAGACTGACAAAACCATTCACCGCTCTTGAGATTATATTAAATAATATGGCGGATGACACATTTGATTATGTGTTTGATGATGAACGTGTCGAACTTTATACAAACCCAGCAAATGAAAAAATTCTTCGATTAATGAAGGAAAATGACAGTCTGTTTAGCTCTATTTAGAAGGCACAGTGGAGCAATGGATAGAGTTCGGCTCGGATTGAGGAATGATTTGACAAATGAAAACTGAGTTCGAACCCAAACAAAAGACATTGAATCCATTAGATTTTACTTATATTTATTTTTAAGCGGTCTAATCCTCAGTATGCCGATTCTATATTTTTGTTGAGATTTAATTTTATTATGTAACACTGGAAACATTATTCGGACTATTGTCCTCATCTTTCATTCGCCATATTTACGTTTAGATCTGTATTTCGTAATAACAATTTAAAGTTCTCTTTAATTCCATTTTGTAGATTCTTCAAGAAGATCATCTAGTAACAATGAAAGTTCGATAAAAGAATAATGTTTGATAATTTGTACAAATTTAAATAGTTTTCCAAATGGGATTTCCTTTTATGAATCCTTTCTTAATTCCACCACCACCAGCTATGGGGTGCAGGACCGAAGGTTATAGCCTCGCGATGGCAACTGAAGTACCATCAGAAAGAAATAGCAACTTACTGCGGAAAAAATCTGCCTCGTCAGTCCTGTATCGGAAAATACATGATCGCCTAAGCGTGTATCACGTATGGCACAGAACTGATTTTTATTCAATCATTTCACACCAAACAAGGCAGTAAAAGCTACTGAGAGGGGGGGGGATAATCAGGACACTATAAGAACACGATTCAAGGAAACAGAAGCACTTTTCTTTTATAGAACAATAGCTTGTTTTCCTGTCAACTCGCTTCCAATCATTTCCAGTCTCAGTTGGTCCCGTACGTGATACATAAATTTCATGTGGCGATCATGTCTCTTTCGAGTCATGACTGACTCGGCAGAAGAGATTCCCACAGTTGGTTGCCATTTCTTTCTGCCGTAGATTGGCTGCCAACCAAGGCTATAGAACTCAGTCTTTATTGCTATTCAACCTATAGCTGGATAGAGAAGTGATGGGTTCATACCTTTCCCAAAGGTATTTGTGCGTAAAGAACTAATATATACATCCATCTAATATATGATATCCATCCGGCACTGAATGCACAGATAAAGAGAAAATTGGAGACAACTAAAATGTGGTTCTACAGAAGGATATTGAGAATTCCATGGACGGAGCGAGTATACAACGAAGAAATCTTAAAGAAATGATAACAATCATACTCACAATGAGAAAGATTTTATAAATTTAAATACACAGTAAGGTTAATTGTTTGGTTTGGTTTGATTTGGTTTGGTTTGGTTTGACAATGACAAAAATTTTGGTTTATATTAGAAGTTTGGTTTGGTTTTTTGATTTACAATTTTGGTTTGGTTTCGTTTATATTATCAACCTCAAAATTTTATTTTGCCGACAAAATTTTATTGTTGGTATTATGGCCCAAAAAAATCTATTTCATTGGTAATATGTTTTTAAAAAAAATCTATTTCTGGTAAGCAAATAAATTTTCTTTCAAAATATATATTGTATAAATTTTTTTTTTTTTTTTTTCAAAAATATATAACTGGTAAATTTTTTTCAAAATATATATTCGAATAATGCAATTTTTTTATTTTATTCAAAAATGTATTGCTGGTAATATATTTTTTACAAATTATTTCTGGCATTAAACGTATCATTTTTACATTTTGGCGTTTTCCCAGTTTGGGGTTAAGTATTTTCCATAGCTGGGATTTTAACAGGTGCTATTTTTTGTGAACCAGTGAACACCAGCAATTAAGATTTTGGTTTTTATTTTCCTCTCAAACCTCCTGATTTTATTTAAAAAATGTTGGATGTAGTTTATCGTCATACCCAGGACGTATTTTTTGGTCGGTGAATAACAAAATGTTTGTTGAATGGAAACAACAAATTCATCATATAAGAAGAACGATTACTGGCATAAATCTGAAATTATTTTCAAGTCGACAATTTCTTTGAGATTTTGGTTTGTTTATTTTATTTTTTTCTTCATCGACAGATCTTTCGAATCTCCTTGATGTTTAACAGAATTATATTATTTTTTGATATTTGTATTTATCACAAACAAGTATTCAAAAGAGTCTTTCCGATGAAAAAGCATTCTTTTTATGGCTTTGTCAATTCACTCTGACAGGTTAGCACAGCTACCACTCCAGGGGGAACATACAAAATCCTTAGGGAGAATCCCATAGGAAACATAGCGGTGTATTTCAAAGGATTTTTTATTAGAAAACATTTTAAAATAATTATTTCAAATTTTAAAGACAACGAACGGAACAGCCATACGTACATAATAATAATAGCTGGTCACTCGTATTCGAGGATATCTGTCTCCTAGGGCGGCCTCCCAATCCCTATAGCAGCCTCTTGCTCTGGCACATTTGTGTTTGTTCAAAACCCACCGAGCCAGCCAACTGTGGTTTATACTGCAACTATGCTGTTACAGTTTATATATACAGTAGCGTCCAAAACTAAGGGACAAAATTTTAAAACCTAATATTTGTTATATATATATATATATATATATATATATATGTATATATATATATATATATATATATATATATATATATATATATATATATATATATATATATATGTATATATATATGTATGTATATATATATATGTATATATGTATTATGTATATATATATATATATATATATATATATATATATATATATATATATATATATATATATATATATGTGTGTATGTATGTATGTTTGTATATATATATATTATATATATATATATATGTATGTATAAATATATATATATATATATATATATATATATATTTTATTTTAACCTTAAAAGATTTTTCCCTTTTGCTACTCTTAAAGATTTTTTCATTAAAAATTAAAAAATTGGTGTAAAATATCATTGGATACGAGGTTTTTCAATTAATCTCTCTATCATTATATATATATATATATATATATATATATATATATATATATATATATGTGTGTGTGTGTGTGTGTGTGTGTGTATGTATGTATGTATGTATGTGTGTGTGTGTGAAAATGATATATGAATTTGGATATGCCATAATTATTTTAGAAAAATTGAAGACAAAGTGGATTTTTTTTTTCAATGCATTAGTTGTTCGTTGTAAAATTGTATCTGACCATAATTTCGATTTAAAAAAATGAAACTTTAATTAAAAGCGAAAGTGATTTACTTAGAAGAAAGACCTCTCAGAAGAAATTGTTTTAAAAATAGATCATTCACAGTAAAAATTGTGTCCAAGGTTCTTATAACATTTTTCCATTCTTGTCAGATCGTCTATTATCACAATGTGCGACAATTAATAACAAAAATAAAAAAAAATAGAGAAAAAGAAACCAAATTAAACTGGCTAGACTCTATACCTAAACGCATGTTTTAAAGACATTAAATTTAAATGTCTGTATGTGTAATTACATGAACTTAAACATCATTTTAGTCCAGTGATGTCGTAAAGGACGAAACGCGTCACATGAATTTTTTCACCATTTTATCATTAATTAATTTGTATTGTGTGTGTGTGTGTGTGTGTGTGTGTGTGTGTGTGTGTGTGTGTGATAAACATTACTTTTGGTGGTTAAAAATGTTTGAATTATTATTTTTTTTCTTTTTTTTTTCTTAAACATTGTAATCAATAACCGACCTAGATAGAAAATTCATTCCAGAGAAAATATTTATATACCCGATACGATTCAAAAAAACTTTACCCTTTTTTCCGAAAAAGGAAACCGCTATATTATTGGGAAAAAAAAACACTATCAATGGATAATACGATATATATTGATTTCTCTTGTTTTTTCTTAGTTAGGTTCGATTTACTTTCGAGGGACAAAACTTTAGTTGAATTTCTAATAGTCATTGGTTGTTATTAGCATCACTGTTTATTATATATATATTATTTGAATAAAAACAGACCACTAAAAGGTTATATGTAATATTATATTTAATAAACCACATATATTTTATAGGGCTCTGATCATCAGACTTTATTTTCTTTCATTTTTCATTTCAATCTTTGGAAGTAAATTCTGATGATCCAGAGCCCTTTAAAAGGGCTGTGGTGAAATAATTTATTACATGGAACCTTAAAGTGGTCTGTTTTTATTCAAATTTATTTGCTCTGAATTTACATTGAGCTCTCTGGATATCATCCTCCTTATTTCTACCTATACGGATTACCTAGTTTTGCATAAACTATATATATATATATATATATATATATATAATTATATATTTCAATGAAACAGAAATTTTTCAAAAAACACATTATTATTTCTGTTCATCATGTTTAATATTTGTTAGAAAATGTAAATTTCTACTTTTATTTAGAATTTTTTAATTTTTTTTCTAATTTTATTTTCATTCTTTTAAAAGCCTATTAATAATGAATACACAAGAATAAATCTTTGTTGATCCCACCGCCGGATTTCTTTTGCATTGGGTTTCATCAAATAAAAGCTTTATCGCTAAAAATATCAATCGTTTAGCTGAATTTAAAGAACGCATTCTGTTAGGCATGAAGGAGATAATTCTTGATATTCTTCGAAATCTGTTTCGCAATGCTAAGGATTGATTTGAAATTTGCAGGGACACAAACGAAGCACATGTTGAAAATTTTCTGTAAACTTTTGGTGTAAGATTTATAAATCTATTTATTTTTTTTTTTTTGATATTTTTTTTTTATTTTTTTTTTAATTAACCCGATTTCATTGAAATAGGTAATTCCAAGACACCCTGTAGATATACATACGCACCCAGTTCAC
>CAHIKZ030002613.1:217500-221611 GCA_903632075.3 Acanthosepion pharaonis
TACAAAAAAGGCCGCGGTTTAAATTAAATATACATTTAAACTAGTTATATATTCTGAACTCTTTTTAAGCAATTTATTGTTCAAGGCATTAATTTTTTTTTTATATATTTTTCTAGCATTCTAATTCAATATTATTCTTTCAAAAAAAAAAAAACATGTGAATTTTTTTTTCAAGGCCAAGTTGAAAATAGCTTCACAAAAGACAAAAAAGACACAAGCACAAAAACAATTTACTATCTGGTTACAAACACAACATTGTTATTTAAGACACCACAAGTTGCAGGCCTCAGCAGAAGATTTTCGATTATGAAAAAGATTATTATTATTATGTTATAATTACTGATGTGATGATTTTGTTATTATTTTTTACTGCTGTTCACCTAATACAAGGCACAAGAGCCACTTAAAGACGATGTTTACTAAATGAAGTCATTGTATGTAAATAACGGTTGACCCTAGATATTAAGATTGTAGTGATCAGGTTTGGTTTGATTTGTTTTACGGCTTATCGACCTCAATGGGTTATTTAATGCCGACAAGATTTTTATTAATGGTAATATTTTTCCCCAAATTGTATTGCTGCTAATATTTTTTTCTCCAAAAATGCATTGCTAATAATATTTTTTTTTCATCCAAAATGTATTGCTGGTCATTTTTTTTCTATCAAAAATGTACAGCTGGTAATAATTTTTCCTCAAAAAATTTATTGCTAGTATTAAAACCTATTTTTACACTTTCATAGTGTTCCGACCCCAGTTTGGGGTTAACTATTTGCCCATAGTTGGGACCTAACAGGTGCTATCACTCCGGGTCAGGGCGAACCTGGGGACACCAGCAATTAAGAGCTGGTTCCACGCTCCTCAAAAGCTCCTGATTAGAGGCCTTGCTGCTGGACGTAGTTTATCGTCATACCCAGGATGGGTAGTAACTCGGAAAGCATCCTCTTGAGAATCTATTCTACAAAGTAACGATTCTTAGTTAGAAGCTGTTCGAAAGAAACTTCCTTCTTACTGATGGTACACGAAGGGAATAAAGGATGAATTCAATCATGTATACTTGGAATAACAGGTCATAGCTGTAAATATCTTTACCGGTGAATTTAAGGAATTTGGTATGTCAGAACATTTGCTATGGGACTAGCGGGAGAATAACGAGAGGCTTGTGATATTCCGTCTGTGGGGAAAGAGGTTGTAGAGTGGAAAATAATAAAAACGCCCACAAGGCCACGTAGATGCTTTTCTGCTCTATCAAAGCTGGAAAATAAGGACTAAGCAATGCAGTCTGGGGAGTTAGGTGTTCAGATATAAGTGGTCGTAGAAATTGTCTGACAGCCATGATTGGGTTCTCCTGCTACTGTAGCATGGTGCAGAGTCCCGTTGCCAGACATAGGTTGTTCTAGCAGCCACCATCTCGACTCAGGGCAACACTACTTCCTGAAGGCACTTGATGTAGGCTTCCGTGTTGAGTCTAAGGCCCTGTGGGAAAATGAATGAAGACATAACGTTGCCATCACAAGTGATCCTTCCAAACACCATGACGTTGACTGGATATATCATCCAACTCTTTCCGATTACTCTTCATTGTCATCAGATTGATACTCAAACACTTTGAAATGTTCGTATCGGAGCTTCCGGTGCGAATGCCAAGCAGTACAGCATACTGTTTCCAAATTTTTGGTAGAGTGAATTGCGTCATGGTGCTCCTTCCTCACAGTGCCCAACTGACCCTACTATACTTGCGCATTCCACAAAATAATATAAAAAAACAAAAAACAACGCACGTGCGCGAAATTAATATAAAAATTGCGACAATTTACCCATCGCACCCTGTATAATATCGTGTAAAAGTTTTCGTTCATTAGAAACTGTTGTAAATCTTATATAATAAATGCGAAAATGTGTGTCACACTTTTTCAATTAAAGGGACACAACTCTCAATAGCTCATCTTCGTCGAACTTTTAAAATGTAAGCTTAAATATTAATGGAATGCTTAAATGCAGCGATTAATTTTGAGTTCTTCTGTAGTTTATTGTTGCCTATCGCATCTGCTCCTCCCTATTGTGATGAAGGCCCAAGAACTCTCCGCAGGAGGATGTATTTGGCAATATTTAAACTAACGTCAGTTTTAATCAGTTTTCTTTACACCCTTTTTTATGCGGAGCTAAAACATCAGACTTTTACCCCCCCACCACCACGCAGAAAAAAAACTGTTTTCGTTGTGTAACGTGGGTCGTTTCGCTTTTTTCTGACAAATTCACACTTATAAGAATTTAGCTTCATCGCTGAACGTAATTTCATCCCAAGTATCTGCATCTGACAGTTCATACCATCACTTTTCTAGCAGTTTTCTTTTGCTGAGCTTTTTACAGTCCTGTTCAGTCTCCGTAATATGTTATTCTGCGACAATCGAAGGCGATCAGATTTTGATCGATTCGAAAACACTTCCAGCGCTTTGAGACTTCAAGAAAAATTCTGAAATGCCGCTTTTGATCATTCCAAGTTCCTTAGCGGTTGCTCACCAGTGTTTCTTCTTGATCATCTTCATATTTTTAATCGGTATCACCCCCCCCCAAAAAAAAAACAAGGCCGTATAGCCACTAGTATATAAGGGCTTACAGAGTGTGGAGGAATTAGGAGCAGAAACATTAGTAATGAATAAGAAGAAAAAGCGATAGATAGCGATTGACATTGCATTTAAATTTTTGCAGAAAGCATGCGACTGGGAGAGAGTTCCACAAGCGAGAAGTGCGGGATAAGAAACTGTTAGCATAGAAGTTACGGCTATGTCTCGATAGCTCAACTGTAAATTATTGTGATCTCGCCGCCAGTCCAGTACTGCGCATAAATTCATACAGTCTAGATACCATAGTGGAGAGCTCATCCAAACAATTACCATGAAAATATTTATAAAAAAGGCACAGCGGTTGGAAAGTGAATGAAGCCGGGCCGCGAGATCAATACGAATAATATTGCAGAATCTTCTTTGGATATTATCAAAGAGATCTAGGTAAATAGCAGGGGCATCGGTCTATATGTGGCAGTAATATTCTGAGCATGGACGAATTGTAGACTTATAGATATGTAGGATAGATTCCTAAGAGAAAAATTGTCTTACTCGACACAGTGAATCGACTTTGTCATCATCTGATCTAGCAATGCATTCAATGTAGTCTTTATTTAGAAATTTTAGCCATGATGTCAAATAATAAAAGAATGCAGGAATTCGATATCAGAATTTACCGTATATGTAAGGAAAAAAAACCTGTCCCTCTGCTTCGAAAAAAATATTTAACTTTTTCTTATAATTATGTGACTATATAGGACTGGTTGAATCCATGACATTATTTTTTTTTCTTCTTGCGTCTTCATTCCACTTGGACCAGCCCATTACGAAGATACCTGACGACGATTTGATCCTGGTCGATCTTATGCTCAAAACCAATCACAACGTGGGATAATACAAGGCCTGGATCGAATCGATCACTTTATTGATCTGCCTTAGGTATTGTCTTGTCTTGTAACGGCATTCACCCGGGGTGGGTTGAGCCGGTTCCAATATTGAAGTTTCATGGGAATTTGGAATATTCAAGCGGTCCATCAAACCCGCATGTATAGGCTCAAACAGATCAGTCCCCAGAAACCGACAGCCCGACAACAGCACATGAGATTTGATTATAGTGGTGAAGGTTTCGTGCAGGACCATCCACACTTTTTGAAGGGCCGATTACAGACACCTGGTGCACTACGTGCAACAAGGTCCCCAAACGACCCCCGCAGGTTTTGAATTCAGAGTTATTAAGTATTGGACACTTGAACGACTAGGAAAGGATTTGAGAGCGACAGTTAGTTGCCGTGGTGCAGGATGAAACGGAAGGCGACATTCAAACAGAACACTGTTGGGCATTGCTGAGCAAATTTTTCAATTTTATATATTTTCTACTTCCTGGTCAAATTACCTTATATTTTTCATTCTCCATCATGATTATTTAATTAGATTTTTCGTTGTATTCTCTTTTCCAGATAATATTTTCATAATTACGTGACTATATGTGACCTCCATGGAATTATTGCTTTTTTTTTTTTTTTTTTTTTTTACTAATATACAATTGTG
>CAHIKZ030002614.1:5000-226764 GCA_903632075.3 Acanthosepion pharaonis
TGGTGACCACACTGATGAAAATGACACCTCGCTTTTCACCAGTGAAATCAATGGTGACCGCAGTGGTGGAAATCAAACCTGATTATACTTACTTGCAGCTGAATCTATGGTGACCGCAGTGGTGGAAATAATGGCTCACTTTTGCATTGAAATCAATGGTGACCGCAGTGGTGGAAATCAAAACTGATTTTACTTTCTTGTCGCTGAATCAGTGGTGACCGCAGTGGTGGAAATGACAGATCGCGTTGAGTCCAATGAAGTCAATTGTGACTGCAGTGGTTGAAATAATAGCCGATTATACTTTCTTGCAGCTGAATCAATGGTGACCGCAGTGGTGGAAATTGAAACTGATTATACATTCTTGCAGCTGAATCAATGGTCACTGCAGTGGTGGAAATCAAAACTGATTATACTTTCTTGTAGCTGAATCAATGGTGACCGCAGTGGAGGAAATAATAGCTCACTTTTGCATTGACATCAATGGTGACTGCAGTGGTGGAAATCAAAACCGATTATACTTTCTTGTAGCTGAATCTATGGTGACCGCAGTGATGGAAATCAAAACTGATTATACTTTTTTGTAGCTGAATCAATGGTGACCGCTGTGGTGGAAATAATAGCTCACTTTTGCTTTGAAATCAATGGTAACCGCAGTGGTGGAAATCAAAACTGATTATACTTTCTTGCAGCTGAATCAATGGTGACCGCATAGTGGTGGAAATAAAAGCCGATTTTACTTTTTGAAATGAATGGTAACCGTAGTGGTGGAAATCGAACCTGATTATAGTTTTCAGCAGCTGAATCAATGGTGACCGCAGTGGTGGAAATCAAAACTGATTATACTTTCTTGCAGCTGAATCAATGGTGACCGCAGTGGTGGGAAATCAAACCTGATCATAGTTTTTGCATTGAAATCAATGGTGACCGCAGTGGTGGAAATCAAAACCGATTATACTTTTTAGTAGCTGAATCAATGAGACCGCGGTGGTGGGAAATCAAAACAGATTATACTTTTTGCATTGAATCAATGGTGACCACAGGTGGGAAATCAAATAGTCACTTTTCACCAGTGAAATCAATGGTGACCGCAGTGGTGGAAATCAAACCGATTTTACTTTCCTTGCAGCTGAATAAATGGTGACCGCAGTGGTGGAAATGAATAGCTCACATTTTGCATTGAAATCAATTGTGACCGCAGTGGTGGAAATAAAACTGATTTTACTCTTGCAGCTGAATCAATGGTGACATGATGGTGGAAATGATAGATTCGCTTCTGAGCAAACTGCATTTGAAATAAAAACCGAACTTTCTGTGAACAATGGTGACAGTGGTGGAAATTGAAGCCGATTATACTTTCTGCAGCTGAATCAATGGTGACCGCAGTGGTGGAAATCAAAACTGATTATAGTTTTTTGCAGCTGAATCAATGGTGACCGCAGTGGTGGAAATCAAAACTGATTATACTTTCTTGTGGCTGAATCAATGGTGACCGCAGTGGTGGAAATCAAAATAGATTATACTTTTTGCATTGAATCAATGGTGACCGCAGTGGTGGAAATAAACCTGATTATAGTTTCTGTAGCTGAATCAATGGTGACGCAGTGGTGGAAATCAAAAACCGATTATACTTTTTGAATCAATGGTGAATCAATGGTGAAATCAAACTGAGGACTTTCAGGAAGGAATCAAATGGTGACCGCAGTGGAGGAAATAATAGCTCACTTTTGCATTGAAATCAATGGTGACTGCAGTGGTGGAAATCAAAACTGATTATACTTTCTTGTAGCTGAATCAATGGTGACCGCAGTGGTGGAAATCGAACCTGATTATACTTTCTAGCAGCTGAATCAATGGTGACCGCAGTGGTGGAAATCAAAACTGATTATACTTTCTTGTAGCTAAATAAATGGTGACCGCAGTGGAGGAAATAATGGCTCCATTATTTTCTTTTGCATTGAAATCGATTATACTTTGTAGTGAACAATGGTGACGCAGTGGTGGAAATCAAAACTGATTATACTTTCTTGCAGCTGAATCAATGGTGACCGCAGTGGTGGAAATCAAAACAGATTAGCGTTTTTAGCATTGAATCAATGGTGACCGCAGTGGTGGAAATCAAACCCGATTATACTTTCTTGCAGCTGAATCAATGGTGACCGCAGTGGTGGAAATAATAAACATTTTGATTATACATTCTTGCAGCTGAATCAATGGTCACTGCAGTGGTGGAAATCAAAACTGATTGATTATATGGTGACCTTTCAAAACCTGATTATGGTTTCTTGTGAGCTGAATCAATGGTGATTATACTTTCGCAATGGTGGTGGGAAATCAAAACTGATTCACTTTTTGCAGCTGAATCAATGGTGACTGCAGTGGTGGAAATCAAAACTGATTATACTTTCTTGCAGCTGAATCAATGGTGACCGCAGTGGTGGAAATCAAAACTAAAACGATTATACTTTTTGTAGCTGAATCATGGTGACCGCAGTGGTGGAAATCAAAACTGATTATACTTTCTAGCTTTTGTAGCTGAATCAATGGTGACCGCTGTGGTGGAAAACCTGATTATAGCTCACTTTTGCTTTTGAATCAATGGTGACCGCAGTGGTGGAAATCAAAATTATAATCGAACCGAACCTGATTATCAGTTTGCAGTGGTGGAAATCAAACAATGATTATACTGAATCAGGAAGCTCAATGGTGACAATGAGTGGTGGAAATCAAAACTGATTATACTTTCTTGCAGCTGAATCAATGGTGACGCAGTGGTGGAAATCAAACCTGATTATACTTTTTTGGCAGCTGAATCAATGGTGACTGCAGTGGTGGAAATCAAAACTGATTATACTTTCTTGTGGCTGAAATGGTCACTGCAGTGGTGGAAATCCTGATTATAGTTTCTTAACAGCTGAGTCAAACGCTGAAATAATAGGAAATGATTCAAACTGATTATACCTTTCTTGTAGCATGGTGACTGCAGCGGTGGAAATCAAACCTGATTATACTTTCTTGTAGCTGAGTCAATGGTGACTGCAGTGGTGGAAATCAAAACTGATTATACTTTCTTGTAGCTGAGTCAATGGTGACTGCAGTGGTGGAAATCAAACCTGATTATACTTTCTTGTAGCTGAGTCAATGGTCACTGCAGTGGTGGAAATCAAAACTGATTATACTTTCTTGCAGCTGAATCAATGGTGACGCAGTGGTGGAAATGAAACTGATTATATTTTCTTCCTGAAATGGAACCAATGAACCTGATTGACTGCAGTGGTGGAAATCAAAACTGATTATACTTTCTTGTAGCTGAGTCAATGGTCACTGCAGTGGTGGAAATCAAAACTGATTATACTTTCTTGTAGCTGAGTCAATGGTCACTGCAGTGGTGGAAATCAAAACTGATTATACTTTCTTGCAGCTGAGAGCCAATGGTGACTGAATCAGTGGTGGAATGGAAAAACCTGATTATACTTTCTTGTAGCTGAGTCAATGGTGACCGCAGTGGTGGAAATCAAAACTGATTATACTTTCTTGTTGAATCAATGGCTGAATCAATGGTGATGGTGACGCAGTGGTGGAAATCAAAACTGATTATACTTTCTTTCTCAATGGTGACTGCAGTGGTGGAATGAAACTGATTAATGGTGCAGCTGAATCAATGGTGGTGGTGGAAATCAAAACTGATTATACTTTTTGCAGCTGAAATGGTCAATGGTGACCTTGAAGTGGTGGAAATCAAAACTGATTATACTTTCTTGCAGCTGAATCAATGGTGACCGCAGTGGTGGAAATCAAAACTGATTATACTTTCTTGCAGCTGAATCAATGGTGACCGCAGTGGGGAAATCAAAACTGATTATACTTTCTAAATAAAGCTGGAGTCAATGGTGACTGCAGTGGAGGAAATCAAAACTGATTATACTTTCTTGCAGCTGAATCAATGGTGCAGTGAGTGGGGGAAATCAATGATTATACTTTTTTGCAGCTGAGTCAATGGTGGTGATGGAAATCAAAACTGATTATACTTTTCATGGTGGCGGCAGTGGTGAATCTGATTATATGGTGACCAATGGTGACCGCAGTGGTGGAAATCAAAACCTGATTATACTTTCTTGTAGCTGAATCAATGGTGACCGCAGTGATGAAAACTGATTATACTTTCTTGAATCAACAGTGGAATAAAACCTGATTATGAAGCTGAATCAATGGAACTGCAGTGGTGGAAATTACCGATTATACTTTCTTGCAGCTGAATCAATGGTGACCGCAGTGGTGGAAATCAAAACTGATTATACTTTCTTGCAGCTGAATCAATGGTGACCGCAGTGGTGGAAATCAAACCTGATTATAGTTTCTTGTAGCTGAATCAATGGTGACCGCAGTGGTGGAAATCAAAACTGATTATACTTTCTTGTAGCTGAATCAATGGTGACCGCGGTGGGAAATCAAAACTGATTATACTTTCTTGCAGCTGAATCAATGGTGACCGCAGTGGTGGAAATCAACCTGATTATACTTTCTAGCAGCTGAATCAATGGTGACGCAGTGGGGGAAATCAAAACTGATTATACTTTCTTGTAGCTGAGTCAATGGTGACTGCAGTGGTGGAAATCAAAACTGATTATACTTTCTTGCAGCTGAATCAATGGTGACCGCAGTGGTGGAAATCGAACCTGATTATACTTTATTGCAGCTGAATCAATGGTGACCGCAGTGGTGGAAATCAAAACTGATTATACTTTCAGGGTGACCAGCTGAAATCATGGTGACGGCAGTGGTGGAAATCAAACCTGATTATACTTTCTTGCAGCTGAATCAATGGTGACTGCAGTGGTGGAAATCAAACTGATTATACTTTTCTTGCAGCTGAATCAATGGTGACTGCAGTGGTGGAAATCAAACCTGATTATACTTTCTTAGCAGCTGAATCAATGGTGACCGCAGTGGTGGAAATCAAACTTTTGATTATACAGTTTCTTGCAGCTGAATCAATGGTGACGCAGTGGTGGAAATCAAAACCTGATTATAGTTTCTATCAGCTGAATCAATGGTGTGGTGGTGGAAATCAAAACTGATTATACTTTTTGTAGCTGAATCAATGGTGACCGTGGAAACGAACCTGATTATAGTTTTTGCAGCTGAATCAATGGTGACGCAGTGGTGGAAATCAAAACTGATTATACTTTCTTGTAGCTGAATCAATGGTGAGTGATGGAAATCAAACCTGATTATAGTTTTATTGCAGCTGAGTCAATGGGCAGTGGTGGAAATCAAAACTGATACTTTCTTGTAGCTGAATCAATGGTGACTGCAGTGGTGGAAATCAAAACTGATTATACTTTTGTAGCTGAATCAATGGTGACACTGCAGTGGTGGAAATCAAACCTGATTATACTTTCTTGTAGCTGAGATCAATGGTGACTGCAGTGGTGGAAATCAAAACTGATTATACTTTCTTGCAGCTGAATCAATGGTGACGCAGTGATGGAAATCAAACCTGATTATAGTTTATTGCAGCTGAATCAATGGTGACCGCAGTGATGGAAATCAAAACTGATTATCCTTTCTTGCAGCTGGGTGGAAATCAAAACCTGATTATAGTTTCTTGCAGCTGAATCAATGGTGACCGCAGTGGTGGAAATCAAAACTGATTATACTTTCTTGCAGCTGAATCAATGGTGACCGATTATAGTTTCTGGTGGAAATCAAAACTGATTATACTTTCTATCAGCTGAATCAATGGTGACCGCAGTGGTGGAAATCAAAACTGATTATACTTTCTTGCAGCTGAATCAATGGTGACCGCAGTGGTGGAAATCAAAACTGATTATACTTTCTTGCAGCTGAATCAGTGGTGGAAATGAACCTGATTATACTTTTGCAGCTGAATCAATGGTGTTGTGATGGAAATCAGTGGTGGAAATCAAAACTGATTATACTTTCTTGTTTCAATTGTGAGCTCAAAAATCAATGGTGAACCGCAGTGGTGGAAATCAAAACCTGATTATACTTTCTTGCAGCTGAATCAATGGTGACGCAGTGGTGGAAATCAAAACTGATTATACTTTCAGCTGAATCAATGGTGTAGCAGTGGAATCAATGGTGAAATCCTGACCAGTGTGGTGGAAATCAAAACTGATTATACTTTCTTGTAGCTGAGTCAATGGTCACTGCAGTGGTGGAAATCAAAACTGATTATACTTTCTTGTAGCTGAGTCAATGGTCACTGCAGTGGTGGAAATCAAAACTGATTATACTTTCTTGTAGCTGAATCAATAGTGGTGGAAATCAAAACTGATTATACCGATTATAGCTTCTTCAATGGTGAGTGGTGAAATCAAAACTGATTATACTTTCTTGTGCTGGAAATCAAATCAAAACTGATTATACTTTCTTGTAGCTGAGTCAATGGTGACTGCAGTGGTGGAAATCGAAACTGATTATACTTTCTTGTAGCTGAATCAATGGTGACCGCAGTGGTGGAAATCGAACCTGATTATACTTTATTGCAGCTGAATCAATGGTGACTGCAGTGGGGAAATCAAAACTGATTATGGTGGAAATAAAACCTCATTATACTTTATTGACTGAATCAATGCAGTGGGGAAATCAAAACTGATTATGGTTTCTTGTAGCTGAATCAATGGTGACGCAGTGGTGGAAATAAAACTGATTATACTTTCTTGTAGCTGAATCAATGGTGACCGCAGTGGGGGAAATTGAAACTGATTATACTTTCTTGCAGCTGAATCAATGGTGACTGCAGTGGTGGAAATCAAAACTGATTATACTTTCTTGCAGCTGAATCAATGGTGACCGCAGTGGTGGAAATCAAACCTGATTATACTTTCTTGCAGCTGAATCAATGGTGACCGCAGTGGTGGAAATCAAACCTGATTATACTTTCTGAATCAATGGTGACTGCAGTGGTGAATCAATGGTGACTGAATCAATGGTGGCAGTGGTGGAAATAAAAAACTGATTATACTTTCTTAGCAGCTGAATCAATGGTGACCGCAGTGGTGGAAATCAAACCTGATTATACTTTCTTGAATCAAATGGTGCTGAAATCAATGATTATACTTTGACTGAATCAATGGTGGTGGGAAATCAAAACTGATTATACTTTCTTGCAGCTGAATCAATGGTGACCGCAGTGGGGTGGAAATCAAAACTGATTATACTTTCTTTCAGCTGAATCAATGGTGACCGCAGTGGTGGAAATCAAAACTGATTATACTTTCTTGCAGCTGAATCAATGGTGACTGCAGTGGTGGAAATCAAACCTGATTATAGTTTAGCAGCTGAATCAATGGTGAATGGTGGAAATCAAAACTGATTATACTTTCTTGCAGGAATCAATGGTGACGGTGGAAATCAAAACCTGATTATACGGCAGTGGTGGAAATTTGATTATATACTCAGCTGAATCAATGGTGACCGCAGTGGTGGAAATCAAAACTGATTATACTTTCTTGCAGCTGAATCAATGGTGACCGCAGTGGTGGAAATCAAACCTGATTATAATTTCTAGCAGCTGAATCAATGGTGACCAGTGGTGGAATCAGGGTGGGAAATCAAACTGATTATACTTTCTTGCAGCTGAATCAATGGTGACCGCAGTGGTGGAAATCAAAACCTGATTATAGTTTCTAGCAGGTGAAACAATGGTGACCGCAGTGGTGGAAATCAAAACTGATTATACTTTCTTGCAGCTGAATCAATGGTGACGCAGTGGTGGAAATCAAAACTGATTATACTTTCTTGCAGCTGAATCAATGGTAGCAGTGGAAATCAAAACTGATAGTTTCTTGCAAGCTGAATCAATGGTGACCGCAGTGGTGGAAATCAAAACTGATTATACTTTCTTGTAGCTGAATCAATGGTGACGCGTGGTGGAAATCAAAACCTGATTATACTTTCTAGCAGCTGAATCAATGGTGACCGCAGTGGTGGAAATCAAAACTGATTATACTTTCTTGCAGCTGAATCAATGGTGACATGATGCTAACCTGTGGTGGAAATGGCACCGCAGGGGAACAAAACTGATTATACTTTAGCAGCTGAATCAATGGTGACCGTGAGTGGTGGAAATCAAAACTGATTATACTTTCTTGCAGCTGAATCAATGGTGAATTAGTGGGGAAATCGAACCTGATTATAGTTTCTAGCAGCTGAATCAATGGTGACCGCTGATCAATGGTGGGTGGAAATCAAAACTGATTATACTTTCTTGCAGCTGGAATCAATGGTGACCGCAGTGGTGGAAATCAAAACTGATTATACTTTCTTGCAGCTGAATCAATGGTGACCGCAGTGGTGGAAATCAAAACTGATTATACTTTCTTGTAGCTGAATCAATGGTGACCGCAGTGGTGGAAATTGAACCTGATTATAGTTTCTAGCAGCTGAATCAATGGTGACCGCAGTGGTGGAAATCAAAACTGATTATACTTTCTTGTAGCTGAATCAATGGTGACCGCAGTGGTGGAAATCAAAACTGATTATACTTTCTTGTAGCTGAATGAATGGTGACCGCAGTGGTGGAAATCAAAAACTGATTATACTTTCTTGTAGCTGAATCAATGGTGACCGCAGTGGTGGAAATCAAAACCTGATTATACTTTTTGCAGCTGAGCAATTGGAATCAAAACTGGTGACTGCAGTGGTGGAAATCGAAACCTGATTATACTTTCTTGTAGCTGAATCAATGGTGACCGCAGTGGTGGAAATCGAACCTGATTATACTTTCTTGCAGCTGAATCAATGGTGACCGCAGTGATGGAAATCAAAACTGATTATACTCTTTTTCATTGCAGTGGTGAAATCAATGGTGACGCAGTGGGAAATCAAAACCTGATTATAGTTTCTTGCAGCTGAATCAATGGTGACCGCAGTGGTGGAAATCAAAACTGATTATACTTTCTTGCAGCTGAATCAATGGTGACCGCAGTGGGGGAAATCGAACCTGATTATAGTTTCTAGCAGCTGAATCAATGGTGACCGCAGTGGTGGAAATCAAAACTGATTATACTTTCTTGCAGCTGAATCAATGGTGACCGCAGTGGTGGAAATCGAACCTGATTATACTTTCTTGCAGCTGAATCAATGGTGACGCATGGTGGTGGAAATCAAAACTGATTATACTTTCTTGTAGCTGAATCAATGGTGACTTGCAGTGGTGGAAAACCTGATTATACTTTCAGCAGCTGAATCAATGGTGACTGCAGTGGTGGAAATCAAAACTGATTATACTTTCTTGCAGCTGAATCAATGGACCCCGACCGTGGGGAAATTGAACCTGATTATAAAATTGAATCAATGGTGACCGCAGTGGTGGAAATCAAAACTGATTATACTTTCTTGCAGCTGAATCAATGGTGACGTAGTGGTGGAAATCAAAACTGATTATACTTTCAACAGCTGAATCAATGGTGACCGCTGATTATTATACTTTCTTGCTGAATCAATGGTGACGCAGTGGTGGAAATCAAAACTGATTATACTTTTTGTAGCTGAATCAATGGTTGCAGGGGTGGAAATCAAAACTGATTATACTTTCTTGAGCTGAATCAATGGTGACTGCAGTGGTGGAAATCAAACCTGATTATACTTTCTAGCAGCTGAATCAATGGTGACCGCAGTGGTGGAAATCAAAACTGATTATACTTTCTTGCAGCTGAATCAATGGTGACCGCAGTGGGGGAAATTGAAACTGATTATACTTTCTAGCAGCTGAATCAATGGTGACCGCAGATGGTGAAATCAAACTGATTACTTTCTTGCAGCTGAATCAATGGACCGCAGTGGGGAAATCAAAACTGATTATAGTTTCTAACGCTGAATCAATGGTGACCGCAGTGGTGGAAATCAAAACTGATTATACTTTCTTGCAGCTGAATCAATGGTGACCGCAGTGGGGGAAATCAAAAACTGATTATACTTTCTAGCAGCTGAATCAATGGTGACTGCAGTGGTGGAAATCAAACCTGATTATACTTTTATAGATTATACTTTCTAGCAGCTGAATCAATGGTCACTGCAGTGGTGGAAATCGAAACTGATTATACTTTCTTGTAGCTGAATCAATGGTGACCGCAGTGGTGGAAATCGAACCTGATTATACTTTATTGCAGCTGAGTCAATGGTGACCGCAGTGATGGAAGTCAAACCGATTATACTTTCTTGCTGTGATGAAAAACGTAGTGGGGGAAATCAAATTATACTTTCTTGCAGCTGAATCAATGGTGACTGCAGTGGTGAAATCAAAACTGATTATACTTTCTTGCAGCTGAATCAATGGTGACGCAGTGGTGGAAATAAAACTGATTATACTTTTTGCAGCTGAATCAATGGTGACCGCAGTGGGGAAATCAAACCTGATTATACTTTCTTGCAGCTGAATCAATGGTGACCGCAGTGGTGGAAATCAAGTGGTGGAACCTGATTATACTTTCTTGCAGCTGAATCAATGGTGACCGCAGTGGTGGAAATCAAAACTGATTATACTTTCTAGCAGCTGAATCAATGGTGACCTGCAGTGGGGAAATCAAAACTGATTATACTTTCTCAATGGTAGCTGGAAATCAATGGTGACCGCAGTGGTGGAAATCGAAACTGATTATACTTTCTTGTAGCTGAATCAATGGTGACCGCAGTGGGGGAAATCGAACCTGATTATACTTTATTGCAGCTGAGTCAATGGTGACCGCAGTGATGGAAGTCAAAACTGATTATACTTTCTTGTAGCATGGTGACGGCAGCGGTGGAAATAAAACCTGATTATACTTTCTTGTAGCTGAGTCAATGGTCACTGCAGTGGTGGAAATCAAAACTGATTATACTTTCTTGTAGCTGAATCAATGGTGACCGCAGTGGTGGAAATCAAAACTGATTATACTTTCTTGTAGCTGAATCAATGGTGACTGCAGTGGTGGAAATCAAAACTGATTATACTTTCTTGCAGCTGAATCAATGGTGACTGCAGTGGGGAAATCAAACCTGATTATACTTTTAGCAGCTGAATCAATGGTGACCGAAATGAACCTGTGGTGGAAATCAAAACTGATTATACTTTCTTGCAGCTGAATCAATGGTGACTGCAGTGGTGGAAATCAAAACCTGATTATAGTTTTAGCAGCTGAATCAATGGTGAGTGGTGGAATCAAAACTGATTATACTTTCTTGCAGCTGAATCAATGGTGACGCAAATGAAAACCTGATTATACTTTCTTGCAGCTGAATCAATGGTGACCGCGCAATGGTGGAAATCGAAACTGATTATACTTTCTAGCAGCTGAATCAATGGTGACCGCAGTGGGGGAAATCGAACCTGATTATAGTTTCTAGCAGCTGAATCAATGGTGACCGCAGTGGTGGAAATCGAAACTGATTATACTTTCTAGCAGCTGAATCAATGGTGACCGCAGTGGTGGAAATCAAAACTGATTATACTTTCTAGCAGCTGAATCAATGGTGACCGCAGTGGTGGAAATCAAAACTGATTATACTTTCTTGCAGCTGAATCAATGGTGACCGCAGTGGTGGAAATTGAACCTGATTATAGTTTCTAGCAGCTGAATCAATGGTGACCGCAGTGGTGGAAATCAAAACTGATTATACTTTCTTGCAGCTGAATCAATGGTGACCGCGAACCTGATTATGGGGATGAATCAAAGTGACGATTGGAAATCAAACTGATTTCTTTCAGCAGCTGAATCAATGGTGACCGCAGTGGTGGAAATCGAACCTGATTATATACAGCTGAATCAATCTTGCAGGTGAATCAATGGTGACCGCAGTGGTGGAAATCAAAACTGATTATACTTTCTTGCAGCTGAATCAATGGTGACCGCAGTGGTGGAAATCGAACCTGATTATAGTTTCTAGCAGCTGAATCAATGGTGACCGCAGTGGTGGAAATCAAAACTGATTATACTTTCTTGCAGCTGAATGACTGCATGGTGACGATTATACTTTCGCAGCTGTGACGCTGGGGAAATAAAAACTGATTATACTTTCTTTGCAGCTGAATCAATGGTGACCGCAGTGGTGGAAATGAAACTGATTATACTTTCTTGCAGCTGAATCCATGGGAAACCGCAGTGGTTGCAGGAAAATCAGTGGTGGAAAAACTGATTATACTTTCTTGCAGCTGAATCAATGGTGACCGCAGTGGGGAAATCAAAACTGATTATACTTTTTAGCAGCTGAATCAATGGTGACCGTGGTGGTGGAAATCAAAACTGATTATAGTTTCTTGCAGCTGAATCAATGGTGACCGCAGTGGTGGGGAAACTGATTAAGTTTCTAGCAGCTGAATCAATGGTGAGTGGTGGAAATCAAACTGATTATACTTTCAGCTGAATCAATGGTGACCGCAGTGGGGAAATCAAAAACTGATTATACTTTCTTGCAGCTGAATCAATGGTGACCCAGTGGTGGAAATCAAAACCTGATTATAGTTTCTAGCAGCTGAATCAATGGTGACCGCGGTGGTGGAAATCAAACTGATTATACTTTCTTGTAGCTGAAAATGGTGACGCAGTGGTGGAAAAACCTGATTATACTTTCTAGCAGCTGAATCAATGGTGACCTGATTATAGTTTGGCAGGAAATCAAAACTGATTATACTTTCTTGCAGCTGAATCAATGGTGACCGCAGTGGGGAAATCAAACCTGATTATAGTTTTTCTTGCAGCTGAATCAATGGTGACCGCGAGTGGGGGAAATCAAACCTGATTATAGTTTCTAGCAGCTGAATCAATGGTGACCGCAGTGGTGGAAATCAAAATCTGATTATACTTTCTTGCAGCTGAATCAATGGTGACGCAGTGGTGGAAATCAAAACTGATTATACTTTCCAGCAGCTGAATCAATGGTGACCAGTGGTGGTGGAAATCAAACTGATTATACTTTCTTGCAGCTGAATCAATGGTGACCGAAAAGTGAATGGAAATCAAAACTGATTATACTTTTTCTCTGTAGCTGAATCAATGGTGACCGCAGTGGTGGAAATAAACCCGATTATACTTTCTAGCAGCTGAATCAATGGTGACCGCAGTGGTGGAAATCAAACCTGATTATAGTTTCTTGTAGCTGAATCAATGGTGACCGCAGTGGTGGAAATCAAAACTGATTATACTTTCTTGCAGCTGAATGGTGGTCACTGCAGTGGTGGAAATAAAAACTGATTATACTTTCTTGTAGCTGACAATGGTCAGTGGTGGAAATCAAAACCTGATTATACTTTTTGCAGCTGAATCAATGGTGACCGCAGTGGTGGAAATCAAAACTGATTATACTTTCTTGCAGCTGAATCAATGGTGACCGCAGTGGTGGAAATCAAAACTGATTATACTTTCTTGCAGCTGAATCAATGGTGATCGCAGGGTGGAAATCAAAACTGATTATACTTTCTTGTAGCTGAATCAAACAAGCAGGGGGAAATTGAAACTGATTATACTTTCTTGCAGCTGAGTCAATGGTGACCGCAGTGGTGGAAATCAAAACTGATTATACTTTCTTGTAGCTGAATCAATGGTGACCGCAGTGGTGGAAATTGAAACTGATTATACTTTCTTGCAGCTGAATCAATGGTGACCGCAGTGATGGAAGTCAAAACTGATTATACTTTCTTAGCACTTTGCTGAATCAATGGTGACTGCAGTGGTTGAAATAAACCTGATTATACTTTCTTGCAGCTGAATCAATGGTGACCGCAGTGGTGAAAAAACTGATTATACTTTCTTGCAGCTGAATCAATGGTGACCGCAGTGGTGGAAATCAAAACTGATTATACTTTCTATGCAGCTGGAATCAATGAATCAATGACCGCAGTGGTGGAAATCAAACTGATTATACTTTCTAGCAGCTGAATCAATGGTGACGCAGTGGTGGAAATCAAAACTGATTATACTTTCTTGTAGCTGAATCAATGGTGACCGCAGTGGTGGAAATCAAAACTGATTATACTTTTCTTGCAGCTGAATCAATGGTGACTGCTGTGGTGGAAATCAAAACTGATTATACTTTCTTTTAGCGAATCAATGGTGACGCAGTGGGGAAATCAAACCTGATTATACTTTCTTGCAGCTGAATCAATGGTGACCGCAGTGGTGGAAATCAAAACTGATTATACTTTCTTTTCTTGCAGCTGAATCAATGGTGACCGCAGTGGTGGAAATCAAAACTGATTATACTTTCTTGCAGCTGAATCAAGCAGTGGTGGAAATAAAACTGATTATACTTTCTTGTAGCTGAATCAATGGTCCTGCAGTGGTGGAAATCGAAACTGATTATACTTTCTAGCAGCTGAATCAATGGTGACTGCAGTGGGGAAATCAAAACTGATTATACTTTTGTAGCTGAATCAATGGTGACCACAGCGTTGTAAATCAAACCTGATTATACTTTCTTGTAGCTGAATCAATGGTGACCGCAGTGGTGGAAATCAAAACTGATTATACTTTCTTGTAGCTGAATCAATGGTGACCGCAGTGGTGGAAATCAAAACTGATTATACTTTCTTGCAGCTGAATCAATGGTGACCGCAGTGGTGGAAATTGAAACTGATTATACTTTCTAGCAGCTGAATCAATGGTGACCGCAGTGGTGGAAATCAAAACTGATTATACTTTCTAGCAGCTGAATCAATGGTGACCGCAGTGGTGGAAATCAAAACTGATTATACTTTCTTGCAGCTGAATCAATGGTGACCGCAGTGGGGAAATCAAACCTGATTATACTTTTCCAGCAGCTGAATCAATGGTGACTGCAGTGGTGGAAATCAAAACTGATTATACTTTCTTGCAGCTGAATCAATGGTGACCGCAGTGGGGAAATCTGATTATAGTTTCTTGCAGCTGAATCACCGACCGCAGTGGTGGAAATCAAAACTGATTATACTTTCAGTTAAACGCTGCAGCTGAATCAATGGTGACGCAGGTGGTGGGAAATCAAAACTGATTATACTTTCTTGTAGCTGAATCAATGGTGACCGCAGTGGTGGAAATAAAAACTGATTATACTTTCTTGCAGCTGAATCAATGGTGACGGAGTGGTGGTGATTATACTTTCTTGCAGCTGAATCAATGGTGACTGCAGTGGTGGAAATCAAAACTGATTATACTTAGCTGAATCAATGGTGACTGCAGTGGTGGAAATCTGAATTAATGTAGCTGAATCAATGGTCCCAGTGGGGAAATCGAACCTGATTATACTTTTCTAGCAGCTGAATCAATGGTGACCGCAGTGGTGGAAATCAAACCTGATTATACTTTCTTGCAGCTGAATCAATGGTGATCAAAACTCGATTATGGTGGAAATCAAAACTGGAAATTATACTGATTTACTTTTTGCAGCTGAATCAATGGTGACCATGAGTGGTGGAAAATGAAACCTGATTATAGGGCACCGATCATGGAAATCAATGGTGACGCGTGGTGGAAATCAAAAACTGATTATACTTTCTTGCAGCTGAATCAATGGTGACCGCAGTGGTGGAAATCAAAACTGATTATACTTTCTGAATCAATGGTGCAGTGGTGGAAATGAAACTGATTGGTGAGCTGAATCAGTGGTGACCGGAAAATCAAAACTGATTATACTTTCTTAGCAGCTGAATCAATGGTGACCGCAGTGGTGGAAATCAAAACTGATTATACTTTCTTGCAGCTGAATCAATGGTGACCGCAGGGGGAAATCAAAACTGATTATACTTTTGTAGCTGAATCAATGGTGGAAATCAAACCTGATTATGCTTTCTTGCAGCTGAATCAATGGTGACGCAGTGTGAAATCAAAACTGATTATACTTTCTATCAGCTGAATCAATGGTGACTGCAGTGGGGGTCAAACTGATTATACTTTCTAGCAGCTGAATCAATGGTGGTGGGAAATCAAAACCTGATTATACTTTTTGCAGCTGAATCAATGGTGACGCAGGTGGAAATCAAAACTGAAATAGCAAAAATGATTGGAAATCAAACCTGATTTCTTTCTTGCAGCTGAATCAATGGTGACCGCAGTGGGGGAAATCGAACCTGATTATAGTTTCTAGCAGCTGAATCAATGGTGACCGCAGTGGTGGAAATCGAAAATTATGAGCTGAATCAACTTTCTTTGCAGCTGAATCAAATGATTGACTTTCAGTGGTGGAAATGGTGACTGCAGTGGTGGAATCAAAACTGATTATACTTTTTGCAGCTGAATCAATGGTGACCGCAGTGGTGGAAATCAAAACTGATTATACTTTCTGCAGCTGAATCAATGGTGAGTGGTGAAGTCAAACTGATTATACTTTCAAAACTGATTATCACTTTCTTGCGAGTGGCTGAAATCTAACCTGACAGCTGAATCAATGGTGAACCGTGGTGGAAATTATAGTTTCTAGCAGCTGAATCAATGGTGACCGCAGTGGTGGAAATCAAAACTGATTATACTTTCTAGCAGCTGAATCAATGGTGACCGCAGTGGTGGAAATCAAAACTGATTATACTTTCTTGCAGCTGAATCAATGGTGACCGCAGTGGTGGAAATCAAAACTGATTATACTTTCTAGCAGCTGAATCAATGGTGACCGCAGTGGGGAAATGAAACCTTGATTATAGTGGTTTCTGAGCAGCTGAATCAATGGTGACCGTCAGTGGGTGGAAATGAAACTTGTAGCTGAATCAATGGTGACCGCAGGGTGGAAATTATACTTGTCAATGGTGACCGCAGGGTTGCAGCTGAATCAATGGTGACCGCAGTGGTGGAAATCAAACCTGATTATACTTTCTTGCAGCTGAATCAATGGTGACTTTTACAGCTTGCAGAATCAATGGGGGAGTGGTGGAAATCAAAACTGATTATACTTTCTGTAGCTGAATCAATGGTGACCGCTGGAATCAAAATGGTGACTTTCGCAGCTGAATCAATGGTGACCGCAGTTGTGGAAATCAAAACTGATTATACTTTCTTGTAGCTGAATCCATGGTGACCGCAGTGGTGGAAATTGAAACTGATTATACTTTCTAGCAGCTGAATCAATGGTGACCGCAGTGGGGGAAATCGAACCTGATTATAGTTTCTAGCAGCTGAATCAATGGTGACCGCAGTGGGGGAAATCGAACCTGATTATAGTTTCTAGCAGCTGAATCAATGGTGACCGCAGTGGTGGAAATCAAAACTGATTATACTTTCTTGCAGCTGAATCAATGGTGACCGCAGTGGTGGAAATCAAAACTGATTATACTTTTTCTTGCAGCTGAATCAATGGTGACCGCAGTGGTGGAAATCAAAACTGATTATACTTTCTTGCAGCTGAATCAATGGTGACCGCAGTGGTGGAAATCAAAACTGATTATACTTTCTTGCAGCTGAATCCATGGTGACCGCAGTGGTGGAAATTGAAACTGATTATACTTTCTAGCAGCTGAATCAATGGTGACCGCAGTGGTGGAAATCAAAACTGATTATACTTTCTTGCAGCTGAATCAATGGTGACCGCAGTGGTGGAAATCGAACCTGATTATAGTTTCTAGCAGCTGAATCAATGGTGACCGAAGTGGTGGAAATCAAAACTGATTATACTTTCTTGCAGCTGAATCAATGGTGACCGCAGTGGGGAAATCAAACTGATTATAGTTTCTAGCAGCTGAATCAATGGTGACGCAGTGGTGGAAATCAAAACTGATTATACTTTCTAGCAGCTGAATCAATGGTGACCGATGGTGGAAATCAAACTGATTATACTTTCTAGTAGCTGAATCAATGGTGACCGTAGTGGTGGAAATCAAAACTGATTATACTTTTGAATCAATGGTGACCAGGTGAAATCAATGGTACTTTTGCAGCTGAATCAATGGTGGTGGAAATCAAACCTGATTATACTTTCTTGCAGCTGAATCAATGGTGACCGCAGTGGTGGAAATCAAAACTGATTATAGTTTCTTGCAGCTGAATCAATGGTGACCGTGAGTGGTGGAATCGAACCTGATTATACTTTCTAGCAGCTGAATCAATGGTGACACTATGGTGGTGGGGAAATCAAAACTGATTATACTTTCTTGCAGCTGAAATGGTGACCAGTGGGAAATCAAACTGATTATACTTTCTTGCAGCTGAAAATGGTGACCGGTGGTGGAAATCGAACCTGATTATAGTTTTTCTTGTAGCTGAATCAATGGTGACCGCAGTGGGGGAAATCAAAACTGATTATACTTTCTAGCAGCTGAATCAATGGTGACCGCAGTGGTGGAAATCGAACCTGATTATACTTTCTTCAGCTGAATCAATGGTGACCGCAGTGGGGAAACCGAACCTGATTATAGTTTCTAGCAGCTGAATCAATGGTGACCGCAGTGGTGGAAATCAAAACTGATTATACTTTCTTGCAGCTGAATCAATGGTGACCGCAGTGTGGAAATCAAAACTGATTATACTTTCTTGTAGCTGAATCAATGGTGACCGCAGTGGTTGGAAATCAAACTGATTATACTTTCTTGCAGCTGAATCCAACTGCAGTGGGTGACCGAATCAAGTGGTGGAAATCAAAACTGATTATACTTTCTTGCAGCTGAATCAATGGTGACCGACAGTGGTGGAAATCAAAACTGATTATAGTTTCTAGCAGCTGAATCAATGGTGACCGCAGTGGAAATGAACCTGATTATAGTTTCTATGCAGCTGAATCAATGGTGACGCAGTGGTGGAAATCAAAACTGATTATACTTTCTTGCAGCTGAATCAATGGTGACCGCAGTGGTGGAAATCAAACTGATTATACTTTCTTGCAGCTGAATCAATGGTGACCGCAGTGGTGGAAATCAAAACTGATTATACTTTTCAATGGTGCAGTGGTGGCTGAATCAATGGTGACCGCAGTGGTGGAACCTGAAACTTTCTTGCAGCTGAATTGGTGACCGAGTTGGAAATCAATGCAGCTGAATCAATGGTGACCGCAGTGGTGGAAATCAAAACTGATTATACTTTCTTGCAGCTGAATCAATGGTGACCGCAGTGGTGGAAATCAAAACTGATTATACTTTTTGTAGCTGAATCAATGGTGACGTGCAGTGGTGGAAATCAAAACTGATTATACTTTCTAGCAGCTGAATCAATGGTGACCTGAGTGGGGAAAATCAAACCTGATTATAGTTTCTAGCAGCTGAATCAATGGTGACCGCAGTGGGGGGAAATCAAAACTGATTATAGTTTCTAGCAGCTGAATCAATGGTGATTAGTGGTGGAAATCAAAACTGATTATACTTTCTTGCAGCTGAATCAATGGTGACCGCAGTGGGGAAATCAAAAACTGATTATACTTTCTTGCAGCTGAATCAATGGTGACTGCAGTGGTGGAAATCAAACCTGATTATAGTTTCTTCTAGCAGAATCAATGGTGAATCAAGTGGTGGAAATCAAAACTGATTATACTTTCTTGGCTGAATCAATCAGTGGTGGAAAAACTGATTATAGTTTCTTGCAGCTGAATCAATGGTGACCCTAGAGTGGTGGAAATCAAACTGATTATACTTTCAGCTGCAGCTGAATCAATGGTGACCGCTGATTATGGTGGAAATCAAAACTGATTATACTTTCTTGCAGCTGAATCAATGGTGACCGCAGTGGTGGAAATCAAAACTGATTATAGTTTCTTGCAGAATCCTCTGAATCAATGGTGACCTGAATCAATGAGTGGTGGAAATCAAAACTGATTATACTTTCTTGCAGCTGAATCAATGGTGACCGCAGTGGGGGAAATCGAACCTGATTATAGTTTCTAGCAGCTGAATCAATGGTGACCGCAGTGGTGGAAATCGAAACTGATTATACTTTCTTGCAGCTGAATCAATGGTGACCGCAGTGGTGGAAACTGATTTAAACTGAATGATTATGACTTTCTGGAAATTGAAGCTGAATCTTTGGTGAATCAATGGGACCAGTGGTGGAAATCAAAACTGATTATACTTTCTTGCAGCTGAATCAATGGTGACCGCAGTGGTGGAAATAAAAACTGATTATACTTTCTTGCAGCTGAATCAATGGTGACCGCAGTGGTGGAAATCAAAACTGATTATACTTTCTTGCAGCTGAATCAATGGTGACCGCAGTGGTGGAAATAAAAACTGATTATACTTTCTTGCAGCTGAATCAATGGTGATGCAGTGGTGGAAATCAAAACTGATTATAGAGCACTTGAATCAATGGTGCAGGTGGAAATCAAAATGATTATACTTTGAGCAGCTGAATCATGGTGGTGGAAATTCAAAACTGATTATACTTTCTAGCAGCTGAATCAATGGTGACCGCAGTGGTGGAAATCAAAACTGATTATACTTTCTAGCAGCTGAATCAATGGTGACCGCAGTGGTGGAAATCAAAAACTGATTATAGAGCAGCTGAATCAATGGTGACCGCAGTGGTGGAAATCAAAACTGATTATACTTTCTTGCAGCTGAATCAATGGTGACCGCAGTGGTGGAAATCAAAACTGATGATTATACTTTCTTGCAGCTGAATCAATGGTGACCGCGAGTGGTGGAAATAAAACTGATTATAGTTTCTAGCAGCTGAATCAATGGTGACCGCAGTGGTGGAAATCAAAACTGATTATACTTTCTTGCAGCTGAATCCATGGTGACCGCAGTGGTGGAAATCAAAACTGATTATACTTTCTTGCAGCTGAATCCATGGTGACCGCAGTGGTGGAAATCAAAAACTGATTATACTTTTCTTGCAGCTGAATCAATGGTGACCGCAGTGGTGGAAATCTGAAAAACTGAAATTTATACTTTCTTGCAGCTGAATCAATGGTGACCGCAGTGGTGGGAACTGCAGCAGCTGAATCAAACCCGCAGTGGTGAAATCAAACCTGATTATACTTTCTTGCAGCTGAATCAATGGTGACCGCAGTGGTGGAAATCAAAACTGATTATACTTTCTTGCAGCTGAATCAATGGTGAGATTAGTGGTGGAAATCAAAACTGATTATACTTTCTTGCAGCTGAATCAATGGTGGTGACAGTGGTGGAAATCAAAAACTGATTATACTTTCTTGCAGCTGAATCAATGGTGACCTGCAGTGGTGGAAATCAAACCTGATTATACTTTCTAGCATTGGAATCAATGGTGACCGCAGTGGGTGGAAATCAAAACTGATTATACTTTCTTGCAGCTGAATCAATGGTGACCGCCAGTGGTGGAAATCAAAACTGATTATACTTTCTTGCAGCTGAATCAATGGTGACCGCAGTGGTGGAAAAACTGAAACCAGCTGAATCAATGGTGACATGGAAATAAACCTATTATACTTTCAATGGTTGCGAAGCTGAATCAATGGTGACTGAATCAATGGTGGCAGTGGTGGAAATCAAAACTGATTATACTTTTCTTGCAGCTGAATCAATGGTGACCGCAGTGGTGGAAATTGAAACTGATTATACTTTCTTGCAGCTGAATCAATGGTGACTGCAGTGGTGGAAATCAAAACTGATTATACTTTCTTGCAGCTGAATCAATGGTGACCCCAGTGGTGGAAATTGAAGCTGATTATACTTTCTAGCAGCTGAATCAATGGTGACCGCAGTGGTGGAAATCAAAACTGATTATACTTTCTTGCAGCTGAATCAATGGTGACCGCAGTGGTGGAAATCAAACCTGATTATACTTTCTTGCAGCTGAATCAATGGTGACCGCAGTGGTGGAAATCAAAACTGATTATACTTTCTTGCAGCTGAATCAATGGTGACCGCAGTGGTGGAAATCAAAACTGATTATACTTTCTTGCAGCTGAATCAATGGTGACTGCAGTGGTGGAAATCAAAAGCTGATTATACTTTTGCAGCTGAATCAATGGTGACTGCAGTGGTGGAAATCAAAACTGATTATACTTTCTTGCAGCTGAATCAATGGTGACCGCAGTGGTGGAAATCAAAACTGATTTACTTTCTTGCAGCTGAATCAATGGTGACCGCAGTGGTGGAAATCAAAACTGATTATACTTTCTTGCAGCTGAATCAATGGTGACCGCAGTGGTGGAAATCAGTGGTGGAAATCAAAAACTGATTACTGATTACACTTTCTTGCAGCTGAATCAATGGTGACCGCAGTGGTGGAAATCAAAACTGATTATACTTTCTTGCAGCTGAATCAATGGTGACTAGAGTGGTGGAAATCAAAACTGATTATACTTTCTTGCAGCTGAATCAATGGTGACCGCAGTGGTGGAAATCAAAACTGATTATACTTTCTTGCAGCTGAATCAATGGTGACCGCAGTGGTGGAAATCAAAACTGATTATACTTTCTTGCAGCTGAATCAATGGTGACCGCAGTGGTGGAAATCAAAACTGATTATACTTTCTTGCAGCTGAATCAATGGTGACCGCAGTGGTGGAAATCAAAACTGATTATACTTTCTTGCAGCTGAATCAATGGTGACCGCAGTGGTGGAAATCAAAACTGATTATACTTTCTTGCAGCTGAATCAATGGTGACCCCATGGTGGAAACCAAACAGATTATACTTTCTTTGCATGGTGACCAATGGGTGTGGTGGAAATCAAACCTGATTATACTTTCTTGCAGCTGAATCAATGGTGACTGCAGTGGTGGAAATCAAAACTGATTATACTTTCTTGCAGCTGAATCAATGGTGACCGCAGTGGTGGAAATCAAAACTGATTATACTTTTTCTTGCAGCTGAATCAATGGTGACAATGGTCAGTGGTGGAAATCAAACCTGATTATAGTGAAAATCTTTGGAAATTGCAGCTGAATCAATGGTGACCGCAGTGGTGGAAATCAAAACTGATTATACTTTCTTGCAGCTGAATCAATGGTGATTAGAGTGGTGGAAAAAACTGATTATACTTTCTTGCAGCTGAATCAATGGTGACCGCAGTGGTGGAAATCAAAACTGATTATACTTTCTTGCAGCTGAATCAATGGTGACCGCAGTGGTGGAAATCAAAACTGATTATACTTTTTGCAGCTGAATCAATGGTGACCGCAGTGGTGGAAATCAAAACTGATTATACTTTCTTGCAGCTGAATCAATGGTGACGCAGTGGTGGAAATCAAAACTGATTATACTTTCTTGCAGCTGAATCAATGGTGACTGCAGTGGTGGAAAATCAAAACTGATTATACTTTCTTGCAGCTGAATCAATGGTGACCGCAGTGGTGGAAATCAAAACTGATTATACTTTCTTGTAGCTGAATCAATGGCAGCTGAATCAATGGTGACCGCAGTGGTGGAAATAATCTTATTGATTATACTTTCTTGCAGCTGAATCAATGGTGACCGCAGTGGTGGAAATCAAAACTGATTATACTTTTGCAGCTGAATCAATGGTGACGCAGTGGTGGAAATGAAATGATTGACAGCTGAATCAATGGTGACCGCAGTGGTGGAAATCAAACTTTTTCTGATGAATCAATGGTGACTGCAGTGGTTTCAAACCGATTAGCTGAATCAATGGTGACTGCAGTGGTGGAAATTGAAACTGATTATACTTTCTTGCAGCTGAATCAATGGTGACCGCAGTGGTGGAAATCAAAACCTGATTATACTTTCTTGCAGCTGAATCAATGGTGACCGCAGTGGTGGAAAATCAAAACTGATTATACTTTCTTGCAGCTGAATCAATGGTGACCAATGGTGAGTGGTGGAAATCAAAACTGATTATACTTTTTGCAGCTGAATCAATGGTGACCGCAGTGGTGGAAATCAAACTGATTATACTTTTAGCAGCTGAATCAATGGTGACTGCAGTGGTGGAAATCAAACCTGATTATACTTTCTTGCAGCTGAATCAATGGTGACCGCAGTGGTGGAAATCAAAACTGATTATACTTTCTTGCAGCTGAATCAATGGTGACCGAAATCAAAAATGAAAATACTTTTTGGAGCATCTGAAATCAATCAACTGATTAGCAGTGGTGGAAATCAAAACTGATTATACTTTCTTGCAGCTGAATCAATGGTGACCGCAGTGGTGGAAATCAAAACTGATTATACTTTCTTGCAGCTGAATCAATGGTGACAATGGTGAGTGGTGGAAATCAAAACTGATTATACTTTCTTGCAGCTGAATCAATGGTGACTGCAGTGGTGGAAATCAAAACTGATTATACTTTCTTGCAGCTGAATCAATGGTGACGCAGTGGTGGAAATCAAAAACTGATTATACTTTGAAATCAATGGTGAATCAATGTGGTGGTGAAATCAAAACTGATTATACTTTCTTGTAGCTGAATCAATGGTGACTGCAGTGGTGGAAATCAAAACCTGAATTATACTTACTTTTGCAGCTGAATCAATGGTGACCGCAGTGGTGGAAATCAAAACTGATTATACTTTCTTGTAGCTGAATCAATGGTGACCGCAGTGGTGGAAATCAAAACTGATTATACTTTCTTGCAGCTGAATCAATGGTGACCGCAGTGGTGGAAATCAAAACTGATTATACTTTCTTGTAGCTGAATCAATGGTCACCGCAGTGGTGGAAATAATAGCTCACTTTTGCATTGAAATCAATGGTGACTGCAGTGGTGGAAATCAAAACTGATTATACTTTCTTGCAGCTGAATCAATGGTGACTGCAGTGGTGGAAATCAAAACTGATTATACTTTCTTGCAGCTGAATCAATGGTGACTGATTATACTTTCTGCAGCTGCAGTGGTGGAAATCAAAACTGATTTTACTTTCTTGCAGCTGAATCAATGGTGACTGCAGCAGTGGAAATGTGACTGCAGTGGTTGAAATAATAGCCGATGATACTTTCTTGCAGCTGAATCAATGGTGACCGCAGTGGTGGAAATCAAAACTGATTATACTTTTTTTCAGCTGAATCAATGGTGACGCAGTGGTGGGAAATAAAAACTGATTATACTTTCTTGCAGCTGAATCAATGGTGACCGCAGTGGTGGAAATCAAAACTGATTATACTTTCTTGCAGCTGAATCAATGGTGACCGCAGTGGTGGAAATAAAAACTGATTATACTTTCTTTGCTGAATCAATGGTGACCGCAGTGGTGGGAAATCAAATTTGATTTTTATGGTGACTGAGCTGAAATCAATGGTGATTGCACTTTCTTGCAGCTGAAAACCTGATTGGTGGAACTTAGGGATGATTTTGCAGCTGAAATGACAGTGGTGGAAATCAAAACTGATTATACTTTCTTGCAGCTGAATCAATGGTGACCGCAGTGGTGGAAATCAAAACTGATTATACTTTCTTGCAGCTGAATCAATGGTGACGCAGTGGTGGAAATCAAAACTGATTATACTTTCTTGCAGCTGAATCAATGGTGACCGCAGTGGTGGAAATCAAAACTGATTATACTTTCTTGCAGCTGAATCAATGGTGACCGCAGTGGTGGAAATCAAACTGATTATACTTTCTTGCAGCTGAATCAATGGTGACCGCAGTGGTGGAAATAAAAACTGATTTACTTTCTTGATGAATCAATGGTGACCGCAGTGGTGGAAATAAAACTGATTTTACTTTCTTGCAGCTGAATCAATGACCGCAGTGGTGGAAATAAAAACTGATTATACTTTCTTGCAGCTGAAAATGGTGACTGCAGTGGTGGAAATAAAAACTGATTATACTTTCTTGCAGCTGAATCAATGGTGACCGCAGTGGTGGAAATCAAAACTGATTATACTTTCTTGCAGCTGAATCAATGGTGACTGCAGTGGTGGAAATAAAAACTGATTATAGCTTTCTTGAGCTGAATCAATTTTGGATTGAAATAAAAACTGATTATACTGACTGCAGCTGGTGGTGACCAGAGTGGTGGAAATCAAAACTGATTATACTTTCTTGCAGCTGAATCAATGGTGACCGCAGTGGTGGAAATCAAAACTGATTATACTTTTTTTGAATCAATGGTGACTGCAGTGGTGGAAATTAAAATGATTTTACTTTTGCAGCTGAATCAATGGTGACTGCAGTGGTGGAAATAAAACTGATTATACTTTCTTGCAGCTGAATCAATGGTGACCGCAGTGGTGGAAATCAAAACTGATTATACTTTCTTGCAGCTGAATCAATGGTGACCGCAGTGGTGGAAATAAAACGATTATACTTTCTTGCAGCTGAATCAATGGTGACCGCAGTGGTGGAACAGAAAACTGATTATACTTTCTTGCAGCTGAATCAATGGTGACGCAGTGGTGGAAATAAAAACTGATTATACTTTCTTGTAGCTGAATCAATGGTGACTGCAGTGGTGGAAAAAACTGATTATACTTTCTTGCAGCTGAATCAATGGTGACTGCAGTGGTGGAAATAAAAACTGATTATACTTTCTTGCAGCTGAATCAATGGTGACTGCAGTGGTGGAAATAAATCCTGATTATACTTTCTTGCAGCTGAATCAATGGTGACCCGCAGTGGTGGAAAAAAAACTGATTATACTTTCTTTGCAGCTGAATCAATGGTGACCGCAGATGGTGGTGGAACTTTAAAAACTGAATTATACTTTCTTGCAATGGTGATGCAATGCATGATACTTTCTTGCAGCTGAATCAATGGTGACTGCAGTGGAAATAAAAACTGATTATACTTTCTTGCAGCTGAATCAATGGTGAAATAAAAACCATTATGGAAAGCTGAATCAATGGTGACCGCAGTGAAACTGATTATACTTTCTTGCAGCTGAATCAATGGTGACGCGGTGGAAATGGATGGAAATGAAAAACTGGGAAATAAAACCTGATTATACTTTTTGCAGCTGAATCAATGGATACTTTCTTGCAGTGGTGGAAATAAAAAATGATTAGCTCACTTTGCATTGAATCAATGGTGACTGCAGTGGTGGAAATCAAAACCGATTATACTTTCTTGTAGCTGAATCTATGGTGACTGCAGTGGTTGAAATCAAAACTGATTTTACTTTCTTGCAGCTGAATCAATGGTGATTGCAGTGGTGGAAATAAAAACTGATTATACTTTCTTGCATATTGAATCAATGGTGACAAAAGTGGTGGTGGAAAAAACTGATTATACTTTCTTGCAGCTGAATCAATGGTGACCGCAGTGGTGGAAATCAAAACTGATTTTACTTTCTTGCAGCTGAATCAATGGTGACTGCAGCGGTGGAAATGATAACTCACATTTTCTCCTGTGAAATCAATTGTGACTGCAGTGGTTGAAATAATAGCCGATGATACTTTCTTGCAGCTGAATCAATGGTGACCGCAGTGGTGGAAATAAAAACTGATTATACTTTCTTGTAGCTGAATCAATGGTGACCGCAGTGGTGGAAATAAAAACTGATTATACTTTCTTGCAGCTGAATCAATGGTGACCGCAGTGGTGGAAATAAAAACTGATTATACTTTCTTGCAGCTGAATCAATGGTGACCAGATTACATTGCAGTGGTGGATGAAAAAAACTGATTATACTTTATTGCAGCTGAATCAATGGTGACCCCAGTTGGTGGAAATGGAAAAACTGATTATACTTTCTTGCAGCTGAATCAATGGTGACTTTAGTGGTGGAAATAAAACTGATTATACTTTCTTGCAGCTGAATCAATGGTGACCGCAGTGGTGGAAATAAAACTTTCTTGATTATATCAATGGTGCAGCTGAATCAAAACTGATTATACTTTCTTGTACTGAATCAATGGTGTGGTGGAAATGGAAAACTGATTATACTTTTTTTGAATCAATCAATGGTGAAATAATGATTATAAATGCAGCTGAAAACTGATTATACTTTCTTGAAGCTGAATCAATGGTGGTGGAAATAATACAAAGTGGTGTGAAATCAAAGTGGTGGAAATCAAAAACTGATTATACTTTCTTGCAGCTGAATCAATGGTGACCAGTGGTGGAATTAAAACTAGATTATACTTTCTTGCAGCTGAATCAATGGTGACCGCAGTGGTGGGAAATAAAAACTGATTATATACTTTCTTGCAGCTGAATCAATGGTGACCGCAGTGTGGTGGAAATAAAAATTGATTATACTTTCTTGCAGCTGAATCAATGGTGACGCAGTGGTGGAAATAAAACCTGATTATACTTTCTTGCAGCTGCAGTGGTGGAAATCAATGTTGAACGCAGTGGTGGAAATAAAAACTGATTATATGAATTCTTGCAGCTGAATCAATGGTGACATGCAGTGGTGGAAATGAAAACTGATTATACTTTGACCAGCTGAATCAATGGTGAACAGTGGAGAAATCCAAAAAATAAAAATGTGAATTATACTTTCTTGCAGCTGAATCAATGGTGACCCCAGTGGTGGAAATAAAAACTGATTATACTTTCTTGCAGCTGAATCAATGGTGAAATAGTGGTGGAAATACCAAAAAAGTTTGATTATATTTTGATTATTTTTCTTGCAGCTGAATCAATGGTGACTGCAGTGGTGGAAATAAAAACTGATTATACTTTTTGAAGCTGAATCAATGGTGACCGCAGTGAAATCAAACCTGTGGAAATAAAAACTGATTATACTTTCTTGCAGCTGAATCAATGGTGACTGCAGTGGTGGAAATAAAACCTGATTATACTTTCTTGAAGCTGAATCAATGGTGACTGCAGTGGTGGAAATCAAAACTGATTATACTTTCTTGTAGCTGAATCAATGGTGACCGCAGTGGTGGAAATAAAACTGATTATACTTTCTTGCAGCTGAATCAATGGATGACCCAAAAGATTATGGTGGAAATCAATGGTGACTGATTATAACTGATTATCTTGCATTTGCCTGAATCAATGGGTGACCGCAGTGGTGGAAATCAAAACTGATTATACTTTCTTGAAGCTGAATCAATGGTGACCAGTGGTGGAAATAAAACTGATTATACTTATCTTGAAGCTGAAAAAAAATGGTGACCCAAGTGGTGGAAAGCAGAATTGATAATCATTTTATTTATAAGCTGAATCAATGGTGAATCAATGGTGCAGTGGTGGAAATAAAAACTGATTATACTTAAATTTGAAGATGAATCAATGATGACGCAGTGGTGGAAATAAAAACTGATTATACTTTATTATAGCTGAATGGGATTAATCAATTGATGACAACGGTGATAGTAGCAGTGGTGGAAATAATTCAGATTATATTTATTTGCATTTGAATCAATGGTGACCTGCAGTGGTGGAAATGAATTCAGAATATATTATACTTCAATTTGCAGAAATAATTCAGATTATAATGAATCAATGGTGACCGCAGTGGTGGAAATAAAACTGATTATACTTATTTGAATTTGAATCAATGATGACCGCAGTGGTGGAAATGAAAACTGATTATACTTTATATTGAATTTAATTAATGATGACCGCAGTGGTGGAAATGAATTCAGATTATATTATATTTGAATTTAATTAATGATGACCGCAGTTGGTGGAAATGAATTCGAATATATTATATTTGAATTTAATTAATGATGACCGCAGTGGTGGAAATGAATTCTGAAAATATTATATTTGCAATTTAATTAATGATGACGCAGTGGTGGAAATGAATTCAGAATATATTATTTTGAATTTAATTAATGGTGACTGCAGTGGTGGAAATGAATTCAGAATATTTTTTTCCATTGAATTAATGGTGACTGCAGTGGTGGAAATGAAAACTGATTATATTTCTTGCAGCTTAATCAATGGACCGCAGTGGTGGAAATAAAATTCAGATTATATTTTCTTGAAGCTGAATTAATTGGAAATGACTGCAGTGGTGGAAAAATGGAAATGAATAATGATTATATTTCTTTGAATCAATAATGACTGCAGTGGTGGAAATGAATTCAGAATATATTATATTTGAATTGAATTAATGATGACCGCAGTGGTGGAAATCAAAACTGATTATTACTTTTTGAATTGAATTAATTATGACCGCAGTGGTGGAAATAATTCAGAATATATTTATTTGAATTTAATTAATGATGACCGCAGTGGTGGAAATGAATTCAGATTATATTATATTTGCAGCTGAAATGAATGGTAATAAAAACTGATTATAGTGGTGGAAATGAATGAACCAGTGGTGGAAAAAAGCTGATTATACTTGAATTTGAGCTGAATCAATGGTGACCGCAGTGGTGGAAATAAATTCAGATTATACTTTCTGAATTTAATCAATGACCGCAGTGGTGGAAATGAATTCAGATTATATTTATTGAATCAATTAATGACTGCAGTGGTGGAAACAAAATGAATTATACTTTCATTATATTGAATTTAATTAATGCTGAATCAATGGTGACCGCTTGGTGGAAAATATTATATTTGAATTTAATCAATGGTGACCAGTGGTGGTGGAAATTCAGAATATATTATATTTGAATTTAATTAATGATGACGCAGTGGTGGAAATGAATTCCATATATTTTATTTGAATTGAATCAATGGTGACCGTAGTGGTGGTGAAATTCAGAATATATTATATTTGAATTTAATTAATGATGAATACTTGTAGGAAATGAATTCAGAATATATTAAATTTGAATTTAATTAATGAAATCAATACCAGTGGTGGAAATAAATTCAGGATTATATTATATTTGAAATTTAATAATGACCGCAGTGGTGGAAATGAATTCTGAATATATTTTATTTGAATTTAATTAATGATGACCGCAGTGGTGGAAATGCTTTCAGAATATATTATTTTTGAATTTGTAATTAATGATGACTGAGTTGGTGGGAATTTGATTATATTTTCTTGAGCTTAATTAATGATTTGAAATTTAATATATTATGATTTGAAAATTAATGGTGACCGCAGTGGTGGGAAATGAATTCCAATATGTTGCAATGCAGTTGAATTAAAAATTAATTCCATTTTTGCAGCTGAATCAATGACCGCAGTGGTGGAAATGAATTCAAAGATTATATTTATTTTTTAATTAATGGAGTGGACTTAAAAGCTGAATGGTGTTGGTGGAAATGAATTTGGATTATATTTATTTGAATTTAATTAATGATGACCGCAGTGGTGGAAATGAATTCAGATTATATTATATTTGAATTTAATTAATGATGACGCACTGGTGAAAAATGAATTTTTTGAATATATTATATTTGAATTTAATTAATGATGACTGCAGTGGTGGAAATGAATTTTTTTTATATTATATTTGAATTTAATTAATACTTTCTTGTAGCTGGAATGGAAATGAATTCAGAAATACATTATATTTGAATTTAATTAATGATGACCAAAGTGGTGGAACAAAATTCAGAATATTTATATTTGAATTTAATCAATGATGACCGCAGTGGTGGAAACTCTTCATTCAGAATATATTATATTTGAATTTAATTAATGATGACTTGAGTGGTGGAAATGATTTCAGAATATATTAAATATTTGAATTGATTTAATGATGACAAAGTGGTGGAAATGAATTCAGAATATATTTGTATCTGAATTTAATATGACCGGAGTGGTGGAAATAATTGGAAACTTGACAGATTGAAAGCTGAATTAATGATTATTGATTGAAAAATAAATTAATGATGATCAAGGAAATTTGAATTTGGAAATGACTGGAAATGAAATAATGATTATATTTGAATTTAATTAATGATGACCGGGTGGTGGAAATGAATTCAGAATATATTAAATTTGAATTTAATTAATGATGACCGCTGGAGTGGTGGAATTCAGAATATATTATATTTGAATTTAATTAATGATGACCAGATTAGTGGTGGAAATGAATTCAGAATATATTATATTTGAATTTAATTAATGATAACCAGTGGTGGACCACTAAAAAAAAATTGAATTCAGGACAGATGGTGGGAAATAGAATATTTGAATTTAATTTAAAATGATTTTTTTAGTGGTGGAAATGCCGCCAGCCGGATATTTGAATTATAATATGGTTTGCAATGGAAATAAAGATTGATTTGAATACGCTGGAAATGGGACTGGTGGAAATATATTGTATTTGAATTTAATTAATGATGACCGACTGCAGTGGTGGAAATGAATTCAGAATATATTATATTTGAATTTAAATTAATGAGACAAATGGTGGAAATGAAGAATTGAAGACATTATATTTGGAAATGAAATTTTTAATTAATGATGAGGCAGTGGTGGAAATGAATTCAGAATAAATTATATTTTTTTTAATTAATGATGACATGATGGTGGAAATGGAATTCAGAATATGTTATATTTGAATTTAATTAATGATGACCGCAGTGGTGGAAATGAATTCAGAATTGGGAAGATAGATTCTATTTGAATTTATTAATGATGTATGCAGTGGATGGAAAAAATTCAGAATATATTATGGAACCCAAGAATGATGATTAATGGTGCCTCTGGACATTCAGAATATATTTTGAATTTAGTGAGGAAATGAATAATCAGAAATGAATACAGAATATTTGAATTTAATTAATGATGATAAAAAAGTGGTGGAAATGAATTCAGAATATATTATATTTGAATTTAATTGTTGTGAAACCGCTAGTGGTGGAAAATAGAAGGAATTCAGAATATATTATATTTGAATTTTTAATGATGACCGCAGTGGTGGAAATGAATTCAGAATATATTATATTTGAATTTAATTAATGATGACCGTAGTGGTGGAAATGAATTCAGAATATATTATATTTGAATTTAATTAATGATGACCGGGAGTTGTGGAAATGAATTCAGAATATATTATATTTGGAATTTAATTAATGATGAAATGAATTTGAATAAATGGAAATGAATTCAGAATATATTATGAATTTGAATTTAATTAATTAATGACCGTAGTGGTGGAAATGAATTCAGAATATATTATATTTGAATTTAATTAATGATGACCTAGTGGTGGAAATGAATTCAGAATATATTATATTTGAATTTAATTAATGATGACCGCAGTGGTGGAAATGAATTCAGAATATATTATATTTGAATTTAATTAATGATGACCAATTAATGATGTTGGTGGAAATGAATTCAGAATATATTATATTTGAATTTAATTAATGATGAATGAGTGGTGAAATGAATTCAGAATATATTATATTTGAATTTAATTAATGATGACCTCAGTGGTGGAAATGAATTCAGAAATATATTATATTTGAATTTAATTAATGATGACCGCAGTGGTGGAAATGAATTCAGAATATATTATATTTGAATTTAATTAATGATGACAGAATAGTGGTGGAAATGAATTCAGAATATATTATATTTGAATTTAATTAATGATGACTGCAGTGGTGGAAATGAATTCAGAATATATTATATTTGAATTTAATTAATGATGACCACAGTGGTGGAAAAAATTGATATTTTGAAGAAAATATTATATTTGAAATTTAATTAAGAATATATTTGACTTCAATTAAGTGTGTGGAAATGAATTCAGAATATATTATATTTGAATTTAATTAATGATGACCACAGTGGTGGAAATGAATTCAGAATATATTTATTTGAATTTAATAATGATTTAATGATGAAATGAATTGGTATTTGGAAATGAATGATCAGAATATATTCGGAATATATATATTTAATTTAATTAATGATGACGCAGTGGTGGAAATGAATTCAGAATATATTGGTGGAAATTTGAATATATTATATTTGAATTTAATGATGACCGCAGTGGTGGAAAATGAATTCAGAATATATTATATTTGAATTTAATTAATGATGACCTAAGTGGTGGAAATGAATTCAGAATATATTATATTTGAATTTAATTAATGATGACCGCAGTGGTGGAAATGAAGAATAGATTTGAATATAATTATATTTGAATTTAATTAATGATGACCAGTGGTGGAAATGAATTCAGAATATATTATTATTTGAATTTAATTAATGATGACCTAGTGGTGGAAATGAATTCAGAATATATTATATTTGAATTTAGTTAATGATGACCGCAGTGGTGGAAACGAATTCAGAATATATTATATTTGAATTTAATTAACGATGACCGCAGTGGTGGAAATGAATTCAGAATATTTTATATTTGAATTTACTTAATGATGACCGCAGTGGTGGAAATGAATTCACAATATATTATATTTGAATTTAGTTAATGATGAATGTGGAAATGAATTCAGAATATATTATATTTGAATTTAATTAATGAAATGAATTGAAATGAATAATATATTATATTTGAATTTAATTAATGATGACCGAGGTGGTGGAAATGCATTCAGAATATATTATATTTGAATTTAATTAATGATGACCGCAGTGGTGGAAATGAATTCAGAATATATTATATTTGAATTTAATTAATGATGACCGCAGTGGTGGAAATGCATTCAGAATATATTATATTTGAATTTAATTAATGATGACCGAGTGGTGGAAAATAAATTCAGAATATATTATATTTGAATTTAATTTGATGACCGCAGATGGTGGAAATAATTCAGAATATATTATATATTTGAATTTAATTAATGATGACCGTAGTGGTGGAAATGAATTCAGAATATATTATATTTGAATTTAATTAATGATGACCAAGTGGTGGAAATGAATTCAGAATATATTATATTTGAATTTATTTAATGATGACCGCAGTGGTGGAAATGAATTCAGAATATATTTGAATTTATTTTAATGATGAATATAGTGGTGGAAATGAATTCAGAATATATTATATTTGAATTTAATTAATGATGACCGCAGTGGTGAAATGAATTCAGAATATATTATATTTGAATTTAATTAATGATGACCGCAGTGGTGGAAATGAATTCAGAATATATTATATTTGAATTTAATTAATGATGACCGCAGTGGTGGAAATGAATTCAGAATATATTATATTTGAATTTAATTAATGATGACCGCAGTGGTGGAAATGAATTCAGAATATATTATATTTGAATTTAATTAATGATGACCGCAGTGGTGGAAATGAATTCAGAATATATTATATTTGAATTTAATTAACGATGACCGCAGTGGTGGAAACGAATTCAGAATATATTATATTTGAATTTAATTCACGATGAAATGGTGGAAATGAATTCAGAATATATTATATTTGAATTTAATTGATGACCGCAGTGGTGAAAAATGAATTCAGAATATATTATATTTGAATTTAATTAATGATGACCGCAGTGGTGGAAATGAATTCAGAATATATTATATTTGAATTTAATTAATGATGACCGCAGTGGTGGAAAATGAATTCAGAATATATTATATTTGAATTTAATTAATGATGACCGCAGTGGTGGAAAATGAATTCAGAATATATTATATTTGAATTTAATTAACGATGACCGCAGTGGTGGAAATGAATTCAGAATATATTATATTTGAATTTAATTAACGATGACAGCAGTGGTGGAAATGAATTCAGAATATATTATATTTGAATTTACTTAACGATGACCGCAGTGGTGGAAATGCATTCAGAATATATTATATTTGAATTTAATTAATGATGACCGCAGTGGTGGAAATGCATTCAGAATATATTATATTTGAATTTAGTTAATGATGACCGCAGTGGTGGAAATGAATTCAGAATATATTATATTTGAATTTAGTTAATGATGACCGCAGTGGTGGAAATGAATTCAGAATATATTATATTTGAATTTAATTAATGATGACCGCAGTGGTGGAAATGAATTCAGAATATGTTGTATCTGAATTTAGGTAATGATGACCGCAGTGGTGGAAATGAATTCAGAATGCATTATATTTGAATATAATTATATTTGAATTTTAATTAATTTGATGACAGTGATGGTGGAAATGAATTCAGAATATATTATATTTGAATTTAATTAATGATGACCGTAGTGGTGGAAATGCATTCAGAATATATTATATTTGAATTTAATTAATGATGACCCTTGATGGTGGAAATGAATTCAGAATATATTATATTTGAATTTAATTAATGATAATTAATAGTTATGGTGGAAATGAATTCAGAATATATTATATTTGAATTTAATTAATGATGACCGTGAGTGGTGGAAATGCATTCAGAATATATTATATTTGAATTTAGTTAATGATGACCGTAGTGGTGGAAATGAATTCAGAATATGATTTGAATTTAATTAAGGATGATTAATGATGACCGTAGTGGTGAAATGAATTCAGCATATATTTGAATTTATTAATCTGAATTTGAATTAATTTATTTAATGATGACCTCAGTGGTGGAAATGAATTCAGAATACATTATATTTGAATTTAATTAATGACCATGATGGTGGAAATGAATTCAGAATATATTATATTTGAATTTAATTAATGATGACCGCAGTGGTGGAAATGAATTCAGAATATATTATATTTGAATTTAATTAATGATGACCGAATAATGGTGGAAATGAATTCAGAATATATATATTTGAATTTAATTAATGATGACCTAAATGAGTTGTGGAAATGAATTCAGAATATATTATATTTGAATTTAATTAATGATGACCGCAGTGGTGGAAATGAATTCAGATATTATATTTGACTTTAATTAATGATGACCTGAGTGGTGGAAATGATTTCAGAATATATTATATTTGACTTTATTTAATGATGACCAGAAGTGGTGAAATGAATTCAGAATATATTATATTTGAATTTAATTAATGATGACCTAGTGGTGGAAATGAATTCAGAATATATTATATTTGAATTTTTAATAATGATGATCGAAATGGTATTCCTTTGGAAATGAATTCAGAATATATTATATTTGAATTTAATTAATGATGACTGCAGTGGTGGAAATGAATTCATAATATATTATATTTGAATTTAGTTAATGATGACCGCAGTGGTGGAAATGAATTCAGAAAATATTATATTTGAATTTAATTAATGATGACCGCAGTGGTGGAAATGAATTCAGAATATATTATATTTGAATTTAATTAACCATGACCAGAATATATTAGTGGTGGAAATGAATTCAGAATATATTATATTTGAATTTAATTAATGATGACCCCAGTGGTGGAAGCAATTCAGAATATATTATATTTGAATTTAATTAACGATGTGGTTTTAAATGAATTCAGAATATATTTATTTCAATTTAAATCGAATTCAGAAATGAATTCAGAATTATATTTGAATTTAATTAATGATGACCGCAGTGGTGGAAATGAATTCAGAATATATTATATTTGAATTTAGTTAATGATGGTGGAAAAAATGAATTCAGAATATATTTGAATTCAAAATATATTATTGGAAAATTTAACTTTAATTAATGATGACCGCAGTGGTGAATTGACTATATTTGAATTCAAAAATATATTATATTTGAATTTAATTAATGACTTTATTTAATGATGAATCAGTGGTGGAAATGAATTCAGAATATATTATATTTGAATTTAGTTAACGATGACCGCAGTGGTGGAAATGCATTCAGAATATATTATATTTGAATTTATTTAATGATGACCTCAGTGGTGATAACGAATTCAGCGTATGCTCTATTTGACTTTAATGATGACCGCAGTGGTGGAAATGAATTCAGAATATATTTGACTTCAGTTAATTATCACCGCAGTGGTGGAAATGAATTCAGAATATATTTCACTTCAATTAATGATGACCGCAGTGGTGGAAATGAATTCAGAATATATTTGACTTCAATTAATGATGATTATATTTGACTTTAATTAATGATGGTGGAAATGAATTCAGAATATATTTGACTTCAATTAATGATGACCTAAATGAATACAGAATATATTCTATTTGACTTTATGAAAATGATGAACTCAAAGTGGTGATTTGACTTTTATTTAATTCAGTGGTGAAAATGAATTCTATTTGATTTCAATTAATGATGACCGCAGTGGTGAAAATGAATTCAGAATATTGTATTTGACTTTAATTAATGATGATGGTGAAAAATGTGGTGGAAATGAATTCAGAATATGTTCTATTTGACTTTAATTAATGATGACCGTGGAAATGAGTGGTGGAAATGAATTCAGAAGATATTTGACTTCAACTAATGATGACCGCAGTGGTGGAAATGAATAAAGAATATATTCTATTTAACTTTAATTAATGATGACCGCAGTGGTGGAAATGAATTCAGAAGATATTTGACTTTAATTAATGATGACTGCAGTGGTGGAAATGAATTCAGAGTATATTTGACTTCAATTAATGATGACCGCAGTGGTGGAAATGAATTCAGAATATATTTGACTTCAATTAATGATGACCGCAGTGGTGGAAATGAATTCAGAATATATTTGACTTCAATTAATGATGACCGAAATGGTTCGAAATGAATACAGAACATATTCTATATGACTTTATTTAATGATGAACTCAGTGGTGATAAAGAATTCAGCGTATGTTCTATTTGACTTTAATTAATGATGACCGCAGTGGTGGAAATGAATTCAGAATATATGACTTTAATTAATGATGACTGCAGTGGTGGAAATGAATTCAGAGTATATTTGACTTCAATTAATGATGGCCACAGTGGTGGAAATGAATTCAGAATATATTTGACTTCAAATAATGATGGCCGCAGTGGTGGAAATGAATTCAGAAGATATTTGACTTCAATTAATGATGACTGCAGTGGTGGAAATGATTTCAGAACATATTGTATTTCACTTCAATTAATGATGACCGAAATGGTTGAAATGAATACAGAATATATTCTATTTGACTTTATTTAATGATGACCTCAGTGGTGATAACGAATTCAGCGTATGTTCTATTTGACTTTAATTAATGATGACCGCAGTGGTGGAAATGAATTCAGAATATATTCTATTTGACTTTATTTAATGATGACCCTCAGTGGTGAAATGAATTCAGAGTATATTTGACTTTAATTAATGATGACTGCAGTGGTGGAAATGAATTCTGAATATTTGACTTTAATTAATGATGACCGCAGTGGTGGAAATGAATTCAGAGTATATTTGACTTCAATTAATGATGACTGCAGTGGTGGAAATGAATTCAGAATATGTTCTATTTGACTTTAATTAATGATGACCGCAGTGGTGGAAATGATTTCAGAACATATTGTATTTGACTTTAATTAATGATGACCACAGTGGTGGAAATGAATTCAGAATATATTTGACTTCAATTAATGATGTCCGCAGTGGTGGAAATTAATTCAGAATATATTTGACTTCAACTAATGATGACCGAAATGGTTGAAATGAATACAAAATATATACTATTTGACTTTATTTAATGATAACCTTTGTGATGATAACGAATTCAGCGTATGTTCTATTTGACTTTAATTAATGTTGACAGCAGTGGTGAAAATGATTTCAGGGCATATTGTGTTTTACTTTAATTAATGATGACCGCAGTGGTGAAAATGAATTCAGAATATATGACTTCAGTTAATGATGACCGCAGTAGTGGAAATGATTTCAGAACATATTGTATTTGACTTCAATTATTGATGACTGCAGTGGTGGAAATGAATTAAGAATATACTGTATTTAACTTTAATTAATGATGACCGCGTTGGTGGAAATGATATCAGAACGTATTGTATTTGACTTCAATTAATGATAACCGCAGTGGTGGAAATGAATTCAGAATATATATGACTTCAATTAATGATGACAGCAGTGGTGGAAATGAATTCAGAATATATTTGACTTCAATTAATGATGATCGCAGTGGTGGCAATGATTTCAGAACATATTGTATTTGACTTTAATTAATGATGACCGCAGTGGTGGAAACGAATTCAGAATAAATTTGACATCAATTAATGATGATCGCAGTGGTTGAATTGAATTCAGAATATATTCTTTTTGACTTTAATTAATGATAATCGCAGTGGTGGAAATGAATTCAGAATATATTTGATTTCAGTTAATGATGACCGAAATGGTTGAAATGAATACTGAACATATTCTATTTGACTTTATTTAATGATGACCTCAGTGGTGATAACGAATTCAGTGTATGTTTTATTTGACTTTAATTAATGATGACCGCAGTCGTGGAAATGATTTCAGGACATATTGTGTTTGACTTTAATTATTGATGACCGCAGTTGTGGAAATGATTTCAGAATATATTTTCACTTCAATTAATGATGACCAAAATGGTTGAAATGAATTCAGAATATTTTCTATTTGACTTTAATTAATGATGACTGCAGTGGTGGAAATGGATTCAGAATATATTCAATCGTTGATGACAGATGTGATGGTAATGAATGTAGATTATATTCAGTATGACACTATTCTGTGATGACTGCAATGGTGGAAATGACTGCAGATTATGTTGAATATACTTTCAGTCTATGATGAGTGTAGTGGTCAAAATCAATTCAGAATATATTGAATATGCTTTCAATCTATGATGACATGAGGCTGGAAATTAATGTAGATCATATTCAGTATGACATCAATCTGTGATGTCTGCTGTGGTGGAAATAATGAATGACTGCAGCCAATACTGAACATGCTTTTAGTCTATGATGTCTGCAGTGGTGGAGATGAATTTGGAATATATTGATTATGCCTTCAACTTATGATGGCAGATGTGGTGGAAATTAATGTAGATTATATTCACTATGATACCATTGCAAGATGAGCGCAATAGTAGAAATGAATGAAAGTTATATTGAATATACTTTTAATCCCCGATAACCGCAATGGCTGGAATGACTGCAGATGATATTGAATATGCTTTTAGTCTATGATGACAGAAGGTGTGGAAATGAATTCAGAATATATTGAATATGCATTTAATCTATGACGACAGAAGGGGTGTAATTAAATGTAGATTAAATTCAGTAGGACATCAATCCATGATGACCGCAATGGGGGAAATGAATGAAGGTTATATTGAGTATACTTTTAATCTCTGATGGCTTCAGTGGTGGGAATGACTGCAGGTGATATTGAATATGCATTTAGTCTATGATGACCGCAGTGGGGGAAATGTATTTAGATTATATTGAATATGCTTTTAATCTGTGATGACTGCAGCAGTGGATTATATTTGATATATGTTTAATCAATATATGACCCTCATGGTGGTAATAAATTCTGATTCAATCAATAAACATTGGCAGTTGTGGTTATGAAGTGAGATTATCTTCAGTATGTTTTAATCAATGATGACTTCATCATTTGAAATGAATTCTCATACTCATTATTATTTTAATCTATCAGTTTTGTGGTGGAAATGAATTGAGATCATATTCAACATACTCAATGGTGAACGCTGAGATTCAAATTATATTCACTATGGCTGCATGATGACCTCTGTTGTGGCAGTTGATTTCAGATTATATTTAAGATGCTTTTAATTTGGGATGGTCTCAGTGGTGGAAATGAATGCAGATTATATTGAATATCTTTAATCAATGATGACTGCAGGAGTGGAAATGAATTTAAGTTATATTCAATATAATTTTAATCTATACTCAGCTTAGTGGTGGAAATGAATTCACATTATATTCAATATGAATTTCGTCAATAATTTCTGCAGTACTGCAAATGAATTCTGATTATATTCGGTATGACTTCAATCAATGCTGACTACAGTTGAGGAAATGCATTCAGGTTATTTCTTAATATGACTTTAATCAATGATGACCTAGGAGGTGGAAATAAATTCAGATTATATGGGGTATGATTTTAATCAACAATTCCATTAAAGGTGGAAAGGAATTCAGATCATATTTAGTACAACTTGAATTAATGGTTACCTCAGTGGTGCAAATGAATTCAGATCATATTAAATATGATTTTAATCTACAATGACTGCTGTGGTGGAACTGACTTCAGAATATATTGAATCTGACTTAAATCAGTGATGACTTCTGTGGAGGAAATTCACATTATATTCAATATGATTTTAGTCTATGAAGCCCTCTGTGGAGGAAATTGAATTTAGATTATATTCAGTTTGGTTTTTATCTATGATGATCACAGTGGCGAAAGTGTATTCAGATTATATTCAGAATGATTTTAATCTCTGATGACTGCTGCGGTGGAAATGAATTCAGAACATATTCCCTTTGACATTAATCAATGATGACTGCTTTGGCAGGGATGAAGTTAGATAATACTCAATATGATTTTCCTCAATAATCTCTCAGTACTGTAAATTAATTCAGAATATATTCACTTGGACTTTATTCTGTACTGACTGTGGTGGTGGAAATGTATTCAGATTACAATCAGTATGACTTTAATCAACACTGACAGCAGTGGTTGAAATGAATTCAGATTATATTCAGTACGAGCAGAGATACTGGTGTTGCTCAAGGTCTTAATCATAGCGATGTTTGTAAGATGTGACAGTTTAAGGAGAGACCTTGAGAGTGTAAAAATTAAATAGTTGCAGCTCTAGCAAGCGCTTGGCAACATTCTCTGTGCATGTAACAATCAAATTATAGCCCTAAAATAGGCTGGAATGTGTTACAGGTTAGAAATGGTAACGCTAAAAAGGGTATTTTTTTCGTTTATGCACAGCAAGACATGGTAGTATACTGGCGATATAGCAAGAGCTTCTAGTGAAATGTACACGGAATCTAATGCTGACAAAAGAGAAATACACACAATAAGTAAGAGTTAAACAAAGGAAAAAAAATGTGAAATGCATCACTCACTTAAATCATGCATGGAAACTGGGAGGAATCAGAAGTTTTTACAGAATTTGTAACTCCAGGCGGACATACAAAGAGTCTACAACATCTCTTTGTAGACAATATTTTTAGTTTTTCCATTTGAAGTGAAATTGAATAAATTTGTTTTGTTTACCACTCTAGAAGAATCAACATATAGCTGTCCATGGGAGAAGTATGGCTCACCTGAATGTAGACTTTGTGTGGAAAGTGTCCTTGAGACTTGTTGATTGACATTGTGAAACAAAATCTTAGTGGAAATTGGAGTCTGCGCAAAGCAAAGGGGATTTCCTCTCTTGATGTAGTGATGGAATCTTGGGTATGAATACATCCTCTACCATACCACATCCTGTGAGAATAGTGGCCTCAGTAATATGTGGCAGCAGTTTCTTAACCACAAGGTGGGTTCCATTGCAGCACCTTGGCAGTTCCAGGTTCCTTAGCAACATTACTGAGGAGTTATTCTTTGATTAGGATTCTGATGATGATTTTGAAGGCTTTACTCTAGTGGATATTGACTTTGAAGTGGTTGGAGATGATAATTGTTGCAGCCGCCTTTGCCGTTCCCTAAAGCAGAAGAAAACAGGACATTTCAACCTTGACCTTTGGATCGTGTTTCTTATACGCTGGTAATTTTATTTTAGAGATGAGCTAATTACCTTTTAGTTCGTTGGTATTACAAACCTACAGACCTTTTCGTGTAACAAATCTCAACTCATTTTTTTTAGAAAGATTTTTTAGCATTTTAGCGAGACCGTGTCTGTTGTTGGTCTCCCTTAGCATAATACAGCGACTTCTCGCAGAATTCAGGCTCGGCACCTGAAACAGTACACAGGCTCCTGTCCTTTTTGTGGCCAGGAAGCCGACACGAGCTGTGTATTAAGTTACGCTCACATTTTTTTTTTGTCTGCTAACTGGATGCGAGTTGGAACTACCTTTCTTTCTCTCTTTACTTTGCCTTCTTACTTCTGGCTCCTTGCTCATGTTTGACTCTCGGCATTCCATCCCTACTGGCTGCCCGCATGTCATCCATAACTTTCTTGTACACTACGGTTATGATTATTATGGGATGTTTCGATATCGGACTCGACCAGCAGACACGCAATGCCAGTACCGGATATTTGATATGCCCAACATCGCAACGCCAGCTACCTGTTCCTTCTCAACATGTCCAGTCCCAAAACAGACCAGCTAACCAGCATCAATCATCTACAGCGACTAACATCGATCACCTGCGATGACCAACTAACCTTTCCCATATACTATCGGTTGTAATTACTATGGGAGGTTTCGACACCGACCTCGACCAGCAATGCCTGCACTGCAACATCCAACCGTCGACATGGCCGGAGCGTCTGCACCTTTGACTCCAACCGTCGACACGGCCTGTGCGTCTGCACCTTTGACTCCAACCGTCGACACGGCCGGAGCGTCTGCACCTTTGACTCCAACCGTCGACACGACCAATCCAACCTTTGACTCCAACCGACGACACGACCAATCCAACCTCTGACACGACCAGTCCGACCACCATTACCATGATTGACAGACCAATATACCCCACTATCTCTTCTTTATATAATAAACTTAGCATTAATCATACATATCCTTGTTCTGTTGTTCATTTTGTTTCACCTTCTCAGATTTAACATCTTTAATATGAAAAACGTTAGCAGGCTTCTTGTGACCTCATCACTTAAGATGCAGGGGTGCTCCAGCTGCAGTTTCATATTGCGCACCCCCCCCTTTCCAGGTGGTCCGCTACATAATCATGCAAGTGACATGGAGGAAAGCAACAATGACCACTAGCGACTACTACCGTCCATGCCTGAGTAATTTTATGGAAGCTACTGGCAACCATCGATATATCTGAGAGGCTTTCTGAAGGTGAATTATTTTGTCTATTTATAAATGGTGAAATAATAACTTTATTTGTCAACAAGACAAAGAAATGAAGTCAGGTGAAAGAAAGAGCAAACAAATGCTAGTGTCTTCTCATATGTAAACACTGGGAGACACATCACTTTTTTGACAAAATAAGCCTTTTTAGCAATTTTGCTTCTTATTGCACCCCCAGGAGTAATAAAAGTTAAAGTACGTTGAATTATTTACGTATTTTTTAATGTATTTGTTTTTTATTTTGCGTTTCAATTTTTTTGTTTTAACACCAAAACATGCATGCAAAACATAATGCATTACATCAAAATATTACTAATTCATTCTTTTATTAGTGTACAAAAATTAAAATCTATACTCACAATACAAAGAAAGTTGTAACAATTTTAAGACAGTTGGTTTTCATGTTTTTGCACCCTCAAAAGAAAATGCAGTGGCAGTGGGGAACAATTCTAGAAAGAAATTAGTGTGGTAATGGTTAAGTTGTTGAAACACTTTGGATTTTTTGCCTCATGTTATAGAATCTGAAGGTAGAAACACTCTTGTTGGCTGGGGTGGGTGGCAATGGTCAAACTTGATGCCTAGATATCCATCAACAGTTTCTCCTACCTTTCTTCTTGTCCATCTGTTGTCTTTGCAAGTGTAGTATGATGGTACTTGAGGGTATAAAAGGGTCTGAACCAATGAAATTCTGTGAATTGATTGCATACAAATAGGTCACAGGTTAAGTGAGTAAACACAAAGGACATGATATAAGCAGATGTTCACATGAATTAAAGGTCTTAAAGAGGGCTTTATTAGTGTTTACATGCACAAGTCAAAGTTTTTGCTTGCAGTCATTCCCTTATCAGACAATGCACAAAATGTATTATGGAATATGGTAGTGAAAAGCGGGGGCATTATGATCGTGGGTATTAATAAGTGGGGAGGGGAAGTGAGTAAACACTAAGAACATGGTTAAAGCAGTAGTTTACACCAAATAAGATGCTGGAGGGTGGGGGTGCATTAATAATGTTCGCACACACATGTCAATGGTCATGCTCGCAGTTTATCCTGTGTTATCACACCACAGGCAGAGTAAAGTTTAATCAAATAAATCACAAATCTAAAGTGAATTAACTTTATACAAAATTAGTTTGAAACGTTACTTGGAGTATAAATAATGTTTGCATGAAATTTGGAGAGAATCGGTTAGAAACTGCAGAAGTTAATGGCAAGAAACAAATTTTATGCAGTTATTCGCAGATTTTTCATGATTAATGCAAATGACCTTAAAAACAATTGCTGTGTAATAAATAATGATTGTATCAAATTTGGAGAAAATCGCTTGAAAAATCTGGGAGTTATGGGCAAAAACCTGGTTTTCTAAACAATTTTTTTATTATATGTGGGGGGTCTGGAAAAAAGTATAGCTATCAATGTTGTAGAGAGAAGAGGACGACCAAAGAAATGGGACCAATTAAAATAGTTCACCGAATGAAAACCCGGTGAATGTAAAAGAATATAAATACAGGCCAAACAGCATCCAGACATTCTAGTACACACTGCGTGACGAAGCAGTCTACATGTTACATGACGCTGTGAACAGGATTAACCAGTGGGCGAATTTTATTTTCGAAGAAAGATATTTAGAACTTTATTGAGTAACATTTTACAAATGGCTTCAGGACAAGAAGCCATAGATGCCAAATGCTTACAGCTCGTTCAGCAGTTAATAGAGCTGCAGAAGGAAAATAATGAACTTTGTCAAGGAAAGGTTCAAGTGAGATTGACTTTTAAGCCACCAGAAAAACCCGTTATAGAACAGGGTTCGACTGACAGCGAGCGGGCATTATTTGTTGTCTTGTGGAATCTATACAAGGATATGTGTAAAATAACCAACCCGGACGAAATTTGGAATGAGCTGAGAAGCAAAACATTATTCGAGCTGGTTGGAGTGGAAGACCTCAACACAGCCAGTTAACAGCAGCTCCTTCATCAGATATGATTCGTTGCTGTTAAAGGTGTTCACAAGGAAGTGCACCGACAAAGATTCCACAACAGGAGGATTTTTTAGTGAAATTACGGTCACAAGCGAAGTTTAGTGATTTTACCGTTCAATGTCTGAACAAGAGTTGCAACTGGCAGGTGAACTACTCAGGTGATATGGTAGCCAGTCAACTTGTGGCAGGACTTGCCAACGACGAACACAAAAGTAAAGTGTTAGCCAAAGCTAATATCCTTACCTTGCTGGAGCAAAAGTTCAGCAGGTTGGTCTCCATGGAAATGACAGACAAATCAACACCCCACTTACAAAATAATATAGCCCAGCCCATGACATTAGACACACTAAAGTCAAAGCTGAAAAAGCTGTCCCCCCAAGATCTCACCACGGACAGCATACAAAGGGTGCGGAAATGTGTCACATCCTGATGGATGGAAGAACTGTCCTGCAGTGAAACAAGTGTTTAAAATGTGGTATAATAGGTCATTTCAGAAAGGTATGTCAGAAATCAAGAAAGTTGCCCACCGTTGAGCCGACAAGTCAGCTGACAAAACAACAGTCAGTGATATTCAGCAACAGGAAGGATTGGAATAACGTGGTATTTGAGGGAAACGCAAAGATGCCATGAAGAGTACCACACCAACTTGGGATGGGAACAAATTTTGTCGGGGTCCTCCCAAACCACCACCATCTCTAAAGATAAAGGTTTCCCTGGTGGCGGAACCTCATGCGGAACTTGGGTGCAGCCTAGATGACCCAGCCAGCCATCAAGTGCACCGTATCTATTCCATAGCAGACACTGGAGCACAAACCTGCACCAGTGGACCAGAAATATTAAAAATGATGAAGTGCACCAATAGTCACCTGGTACCAACCAGCCACAGAATATGCAGTATAACAAATGACCAGCTAAAGATTAAAGGCATACTCTTTATGCACATAAGAGTTGGACCCAAAGTGACTAGGCAAGTAGTTTGTTTCAAACAACACATCTGGGTTTTATCTGTTGGAATTAGATCTGAGGGACTTGGGTTTAATACACCAGGATTTCCCAAACCAGATACCTGAGAGCAAAATCTCCACCACTCCCAACGCAAAAGCATGTGGGTGCCCTCAAAGAATGGTAGTTCCAGATAAGCCAGACAGTGCCCCATTCACTCCTACAGAAAGTAATAGGGAGTGTTTAGAGTGCTGGTTAAGGGACCATTTTAGGTCCAGTGCATTTAACATATGTCCCCACCAGCCCTTACAGTTGATGACAGGGAAGCCATTGGACATTATTTTTTTTACAGGGTGTAAAACCGTCAGCAGTGCACACACCAATTCCGGTCCCTCATCACTGGAAGAAGGTAAAATAGGACCTTGACTGTGACATTGCACTTGGGATTATTGAACTGATACCACCTGGCACCCCTACAACTTGGTGTTCAAGAATGGTGGTCGTACCCAAGAAGGACGGATCACCCAGAAGGACGAAAAGGGAAACCCACCACATACCATCCCCATTCAAGCAAGTGTCCATTGTCCAAGCCCAAACCAAGAAGACTGTACTGGACATATGGAATGGTTACCATAGCCTACCATTATCTCCAGCTGCACGAGATGTAACTGCATTTATAAAGGAATGGGGCTGATACCAATATCTTAGGGCGCCCCAAGGTTTCAATGCATCTGGGGATGGTTACACCTGCCGGGTCGACGATATTACGGCAAACACTCACTGGAAGACTTGGTGTATTGACGACACCCTCTTATGGGACAAGTCTATCGAATCAGCATTCTGGCACACGTTGGAATATATTACTCACTGCAGCAGAAATGGAATAGTTTTCAACCCTGACAAATTCCAATTTGCAGAAAATGAGATAGAGTTTGCAAGATTTTTGGTAACAACAGACGGCATAAAACCAACTAAAAAATTGACAGACGCTATTTTAAACTTCTCTACTCCTACAAACACCACAGGTATTAGATCCTGGTTTGGGTTAGTAAATCGGGTCTCATTTGCATTCTTACAGGCAGAGATAATGGCTCCATTTCGAGAACTGTTAAGAACTAAAGACAGAAAATTTTATTGGAATACAACATTAGACAAGCTCTTTGAGGAGTCGGAAAATTGAAGAGGAGGTCAAGACTTTTGAGATGGGTAGAGCAACTTGTCTCTCAATGGATTTTCGTAAGACCGGCATTGGGTACTTCTTATTTCAAAAACACTGTCAGTGCCCAACAGATTCTGGTCCTAACTGTGGCAATAGCCATTCAAAGTAATCCTGGCTGGATCGTGATTCATGACAGAGGCAGAATCCCATTATTCGCCCGTGGAAGGAGAAGCTCTTGCTCTCGTATATGGGTTGGAGTCTTGCAGAATGTTCATATTGGGGTGCCCAGACCTTCTGGTGATGGTGGACCACAAACCACTTGTAAAAATATTTTCAGACTAGGTCTTATAAAACATAAAGAACCCTTGCTTTTTTTGTTCAAGGAACGATCATTGATGTATAGATTTTGCATTAAACACATCCCAGGGAAACTCAATGCAGCACCTGACTGTACATCTAGATATCCTGTATCACTGAGACACATAAAAACCGCACAGAACATTGACGCAGCAATGCAAGCATCGGTTATATGCTCATATACGTACAACCCTAAAATGAGGGCAATAATGTGGGGCACGATTGTGGCTGCTGCAGCCACTGACAAGAAATGTTGCACATTAGCTGAATACATTCAGAAAGGGTTCCCTGATTCATGCCATGAATTGCCAGCACATATTCAGCAATATATTGTCTTGATAAAGGAGAACAAAATCCTCATCCCAAAGCAGCTTCGTGCGGAGATACTAGAAGCTCTCCACTCTGCACACCAGGGTGTTAATGGAATGATGGCAAATGCGTGACAGCAGTTGTTTTGGCCCAGATGAGATACCTGCATTCATCAGACAAGGGCCCAGTGTCGACAGTGTAACACAATCGCCTCATCTCAGATGAAGGAACCCCTAATGCCACCCTCAAATCTAGAATTCCCATTCCAGAAAGTGGTCACAGACCTCAACGACCTTCATGGAATCAATTATATAGTATATGCTGATAGATACACAGGTTGGATCAAGGTAGCCTCATTGATTTCTGGTAGAGCTAAGATATGTGATGCCCTACATAATTGGTTTTGCACATATGGCGCACCGGAAGAGATATCTTCAGATGGAGAACCCACATTTGATTCCCAGGAATACAATTCATTTTTGAAGGACTGGGGTATAAAGAAGCGCATATCATCAGCCCATTACCCTCAAAGTAATGACCAGGCAGAACTGGCTGTAAAGACACCCAAACAAACTTTGATGGGCTGCGCTGACAGATATGGTTGCTTATGCCAGGATCGTATGGCGTAAGCCATGTTAACACTTCGAAACACACTTCGAAACACACTTAATCAAGACACTGGTATATCACCAGCAGAAATGCTATACAGATGGGTGATAAATGACCACCTCCCCATACTTCGTAAGAAGTACAAAATACATAGTGAGAGAAAAAGCAATGTCAAAGAAACACTTGCAAAACCAAGAACATTACAACATGTATAGTCGCCCACTCGAAGAACTCCAGGTTGGTGAACAAGTATGAATTCAGAATCAGGATGGGCCATATCCACGGCAATGGATGAAGAAAAGAAAAGTGGTGGAAGAATTGGGCAATCGACAGTACCGAGTTCACATAGACGGTAGCAACCGGGTTACACTGTGTAACCATCAATTCCTCCGAAGAATAGTACCAATGGTAGAGGGACCAGAATACCAAACACCACAACCACATCAGCAAAGCCCACCAGATAATGAAGAATTACCACACACCATACCAGAAAGTATGGAAATAGAAGAAGCAGAAGGCAATGAAAGGATCGAGGACCACATGGAAGTGGATAAATGTCAGCCCACAACCGAACACACCCCACCACCTGTGACTCTGGATCTACGATGGAGCACAAGAATATCATGGCCTCCTAGATCATTGTCTCCACAAATGCGGGGTCTGGCGCATGATTATCCGTCCCGTCAAGTGACCACAACTCATAGGCCGTGTGGTCACAGGAGGGGAGGACATGTAGAGAGAAGAGGACAACCAAAGAGACGGGACCAATGAAAATAGTTCACCAGATGAAAACCTGGTGAATGTAAAAGAATATAAATACAGGCCAAACAGCACCTGGACATTCTGGTACACAGTGCGTGATAAAGCAGTATACACGTTACATGTGTGTCAAGTTTGGCCAAGATCAGTTCAAAAATGTGGAAATGTATAATGAACATATACACACACATCTTCTGTTTTATATATATATATATTTTGACCTCAGTGGTGGAAATGAATTCAGATTATATTCACTTTCACTTCAATCAATGATCACCACTGTGGTGGAAATGATTGCAGATTATATTCAGTTTGACTTTAATCAATAATGAATTCAGTGGTGGAAATGATGTCATTATATTCAATCTGACTGTCATCACTGATCACTGTAATGGTGGAAATGAATTCAGAGTATATTCAATTTGACTGTAATCAATAATTACTTCACTGATGGAAATGATTTCAGATTATATTCAATGTGACTTTTATCAATGATGACCCCCAGTGGTGGAAATCAAATTAGATTATATTCACTATGACTTTTATCAATTATGACTGCAATGTTTGAAATGAAATCATAGTATATTCAGTTTGACTTTAATTAATGATGACTTCAATGGTGGAAATCAAATTGGATTATATTCAATCTGACTTTAATCAATTTTTACCAGTGGTGCAAATAAACTCAGATTATATTCTATATGACTTTAATCAATGATTGCAGATTATATTCAATATGAATTTTTTTTTACACTGTTCAGGTTGTTGTCCTCATCTTTGTTGTCCTATTCATGATGTTTCAGCCTTCTTCAGATGATTGGAATTTTCAAACCAACCCCCTTTATTTTTTCCACAGGGGTAGATTGTTCTAGTTCCACATGCCTTAGTTATCTCCCTTTAACTCAACTCGACAAGTTTTTGTTCATCACTGCAGTAGCCAGATACTGAACTCACAACTCTTTTGGTCAAATCTCTGGATCCAGTGATCAGTATTGGAAATGATGGGTCACGATGTTTTATTCCAGCTGAAACAATGATAACTGCAGTCTGTTTTCAATTTGATTTCAGTGAATGCTGGTGTGTGGGGAAAATGATTGCAGATTATGCTCAATTTGACTTTGATCTATGGTAAATGCAGTGTTAGAAGTTATTTGGGATACTATTTAATATGGTTTCAATTAATTGTGACCACAGCTTTGGCCATGAATGCCCAGTTATGCTTCCTTTACACGTAATAATGTTGACTTCTGTGGCAAAAATGAATTCAGACATTACTTAATATGATTTCAGTCAATGGTGACAGAAATTGTGATGGAAATATTTGCAGATATTTTAATTCTGGTGAATACATGATGACTGTGGTTGTGGAAATGATTAGGTACCATGAAATTTGAATTCAATCAGTGCTGACCACAGTGGTGTAAATAATTTCTAGATTATACTTTATCTGAATTGGTGGTAACCAATGTGGTTGAAAATATTGCAGGTGATATGTTATTTCATGGCAATCAAAGTTTTCTTCATTGGTGGAGATGATTGAAGATTATATTTAATTTTTTTTTCATTCAATGTTGACATCTTTGTTTGAATTGATTGATGAATATTGTTTATTGCACATCAATACATGTTGAAGACCTTGGTGGAAATGATTACAGGTATTGTTTCCACTGACTTCAATGACTGGTGGTCTTAATGCCAAGAAATGATTACAAATTATATTTGTTGTCACTTCTGTCCAATTTGCTGGAAATTATTTCAGATATTATTTCATTTGCCTTAAACAGTGTTGAATGATGTTCACTTTAATGTTATCTCATAGATTTTTGTATTATGAATTATTGTTAGCCTTCATAATGTTAGTATGACAGTTTTTTTTTTTAAATTTTTATTTGATCATTTTCACTCTTAGCAAGAAAAAAAGTCACTAACACACTGGAGTTTGTGAAAAACATTAAGGAGCGAGAACAGGAATTAAGAAAACAGATGATAAGGATTGACATTGCGTTTCATCTAGCCAATTAAACTATAAAATGATGAGATCTTTCTACCAATCTAGTAATACACTTAAATACATAAAGTAAGTACCAGAGAGGAGAGTTGATCATAGCAATTATCATGAAAGTATTTTTAGAAAACACACAGGGAAGCTACATTATTAGTCACTTTAGCAGCTATAATTTTTTTAAAACATTTTAAAGGCAAATAATTTTGTTTTGCTGGTCAAGTGTACAGTCATCTTGATTTTTCTTATTCCAAGCAATCAAACTTAACTTTCATATTAAATTAAATGTTCTTTTTTTCTTTTAAAATGAACTTCATTTTATCAATGTCACATGTTTCTTTTTAGTTACTTCCTGAAGTCTTTTTTTTTATTTATTTTTTTTATTGGTTGTTTGCAAGAATTTCTAGTGACTGTAACTCAGTTTTTATTTTTTTTATTTTTTGTCTTGAAGAAGACAAATATATAATTTCTAATTCTTGAAATGTTCATTTCTTGAGCAAATATGTTTAATTCAATAAATGAACCAACTTTGACTAGTATTTTTGATTCATTATTTTGAATATTAACTATTGAAGTTTTGATATTTTTATATATTTGTAAATACTTCTTTAGATGAGGATTTGTCTTATGGAGAATATATAAATATTTTTCATCGGTGCAGGATTAAATTTTCTGAGAATCATAACTGTTTCTTGAAATGTCAAGATGCTTTTTTTTAATAATTGTATAAAGTGTAAAATTTGTGAATGTTGTTAAAAATGTATGATGTCTGCCTAGTCTGGATTTCTTTATTAGATTGTGACATAATTTTTTTTCTTTTTATAATTTATTTTAATACTTATTATTTATTAATAGTTTTGATAAATTATTCAACAATGTATTCCCCTTCATTGTTTAAAAACTCCTGTCAATAATCCACTGTTCAATGCCTTGATGATAGAAATCATTAAGTTTTGACTTGTAAAATTCATCAAGCCACATTTTAAGTTCCACATCATTTTTGAACAAAACACCACTCAAATTGTGATTGAAAAGTGGGGTAGTCTGAAGGGGCTAAATCAGGAGGATATTGTGGGTGTAGCAGAACTTCTCAACAGAGCTCTTTGTATCTGCTAATAAACTGGCAACAATGGAATTGTCGTGTCCACTAAAATATCAACTACAATATTTATAAACCAATCACACTCAAGAAAACACTTACATACCAATAAAATCATAGATTACAAATCAGAATGTTTGTTGTATTAGTCATCATCATTTTTAGGTAGATACCGACCAAATATCGTACGGACGTAGTAGAAGACATACCACGTGACTTCTTAGGGCCAATTAGAAATAAATAAATAATTTAATTCTGGAGCCGATATTGTTAGGAAAAAGTGTATAAAAACATATGAAATCCGTTCCCAAAACAATATGCAAGTTGCCAACCAAACTACACAGCTAATGACCTTCATGACCTCATGTCAAAAACGACAGCGTTGACAAACTCCAGACCACGGCAACACCGCCAACAGTAAGAAACAATTCGTATCTCTCGTATCCGTTTTTATTATGAATCATGCACACACATGTTGACTTTTTCATACGAACACACATATCACAACATTTTATTTTTTCTCACACACGTACACAAAAACAGTTTATATTTTATTTCAGAACTTTATCAACCCAAACGAAAGACATTACTTTCCAATCTATTATCAACTGTTTGTATTCCTATTGTTATATTAAATCAATGTTTATTTGTTGAAACTACGTCGTCTTTTCTACTGAATTTTATTCCTTCAATGAAAAGCATTTGATTATTTTAGACGGCCAAATTACGAGCGAACCTGTAACGATATTTTATTAATGTATTGAATCCTGACACTCCAAATTTTAACATTCAACAAAAAAACGAGTAGAAGGATTCCTACAGAGGAACACTGAATCTTTCTTTCTCTCAGTCAATGTGTGTGGCACCCATGCATTGTGTTTCTTGAACTTATCTATTGAGTGAAGATGGTGAACAACAGTAACATGAAGTCTTGTTATCTTCCCTGAATGTCTGATGCAGTTTCTCTTTAATCAGAACATGTAATTGGTTCTCATCAAACAGAACAGGTCAGCTAGAATGCAGAGTCTGTGAGTTTGAATGTCTCATCCTTGAAACAGGAAAACCATTTTTGTGCCGTTCTTTTGATAATGAAATCATCTCAGTACACAGCACAGCATTTGAGCAGTTTTGGAACCTTTGTGACCTTGATTAAAAGCAAAGAGAAATTGTCAAACATGCTCATTCTTGTTTACTTGGCATTTCATCTCAAATCGGTGTCTAACTTGAAATAAAATTTCAATAATAAACAAGTTTCACAGGATGACCAGAGTTACTAAGAAGCAAAAAATGCTATGAAAGGTTATTCTTTGAAATCATTCACAGAACAAAAAAACTAATGAATATATTTAACAACCTAATAATTAAGTCAGTTATAGCATAACTTTAATGTGAAATGGCTAAAAGAAAAATTAAAATAAACAATTTACAAGCAAGTTCATGTAATATTTGAAAGATGTTTTTATAACAAAATAATTTTTTATTTAGAAGTAATATTTGAAAAAAAGCCAAGGTTTTGCAAAATATTAATTGAAAGATGAAAATTGTTTTATTTACATTTTTAGGACTGTTATCCTCACCTTCATTGCCATATTCATATTTCAGCCATTATACACACTGGCTTTTTTTCAGGTAATTTGAATTTTGGACTAAACCCTTTATTTTGTCCACTGGTGTAGATTGTTCTAGTTCCATGTGATATGCCTCTACCAGATGTCTCAGTTATTTCCCTTTAACTCAACTCTCCAAGTTTTTTGGTTCACCACTGCTGCAGCCTGGTATTGAACTCTCAACTCTTTTGGGTCTAGTCACTGAATCTAACCAACACCTAGGCCATGTGCGCTTGAGGAGGCTGGTACAGATAGCTCAAACTGAAACGTTTGATAAAAATATTTAACTATTTATGACTAAAAATTTAACAATTTTCTTGACTTTACTCCTAAGTAACTTTAAAATCCATCTTTGACACAAATTCTTTACAGTTTATTCAAATGAAAATAATAAAAATGATCATATTATCAGTATCACACAATTCAAGAAGTGTGATCCCTTAAGTCTCTCAAAAGCTACTTCATTTACTCATATACCCATGAATTGTGGTCCTAAATATCTATGAAGTTAGACAGTAAATGAAAACTATTTTAATACATTCAGTTGAGAAATGTGCAACAGGATATTGTCAAAAGGAGACCTGGATCAATCAAGCTAGTATGAACATAAATAATTGGCTCCACAATGGTGACCGTATTGTTGCCAGTTTCATATATGTAACATTGTCCAGCAGAAAATGCCAGGTTGTTTAGATGGAAGTATGAAATAAGAAAAAGAAAACAGCTGGCAATCCAGTAATTTCTGAAATGAGGAACTAACATTATTATACATTGATTTATTCAAACTACTGTACTTCAAAAAGTAGCTATTAATAGATTTTGATGAGGGGCATACTTCTTTGACTACTTGTGGTAGTCAACCATGAATTGTATCAATAGTTGAATGCATCATATAATTGTTAATATTGATTAATACATTCTCAGTGTCCCCGAATGTATGAAGTTTATAAAGAAGGCATTCCTCTCGGACACATCCTTTCAATAGTGGCTAAGTGGCTGGCTGTTTCATTACAGCCTATTTCTGATCTGCATTCTGTTTGCTATAGATTTGTTCCGGTTCTCTAATTACAGACTCTGAACTATGTTCTACTGACAAAAATATGGTGTCCTTTAACACACAGTTTGTTTAAAAATGTACCTCTTCAGGATATCTTATATGTATAGATACCCTTTACAGGTGTCACCTGAGTTCCTCCAGTATTCCGAGAATTTATTCTTGGAATTCATGTATTTAGCTACTGAGAGGGGTGGAATTCAATTTTAATGACATTATGTATGCCCAGATTGATGGTGTTTCAATGGGCAGTCCCTTAGGTCCTGTTTTAGCTAATATTTTTATGGGTTTTTATGAAATCCTTCTTGTTGAAAAATGCCACAAGCCCCATGTTTATTATTGTTATGTTGGTTATACATTTTCTGTCTTCAATTCCAGTGAAGTGGCTAAGTCTTTTCAACTTAATTCTCACTACCCGTCTCTTCAGTTTACTATGGAAGAGAAATGTGATTCGTCTTTGCTCTTCTTGGATTGCTTGTTGATCAGAAAAATGGTTCTTTCATCACTAGTGTTTATTGTAAACCTACATTTACTAGACTATATACACCAATTGGAATTATTTGTTTCCAAATCCTGGAAGTTAAATTTATTTTCTACTTTGGCCCATCATGCATTGATGATATGTTCTTCTTGTAAGCTTGATTGTGAAATGGAAAACATTCATGTTATTTTCTGGACAATGGCTACTCAGAAAATGTTATTAAATGTACAGTTGAGTAAAGGGTTAAGAGTTTTAAGTCCCTATGTTTGGTTCCAGTTTGTGCCCAGTGTATCTGAAACTGCCGTGGTTGGTGAGGGGCAGCCAGATTCTGGCTAATGGAGTGTCTATGGGTTAAATAATGTTTTTCTTTCTCTACTGGGTGGTTTGTGAGTCTATATTTTCTTTTTTTAAACTCACTGAAACTGTTTATTTTATTTTATTTCTACTATTCTCCCTCTTTGATATTAAACTGTGTCTTAATTGTAGTTCCTCTTCTCCCAGTATATCTTTTTCACTGTGATTATCATTACATTATACTATAAGCCAATGATTCTTCTGATGAGATGTTGTCCAGGGCCAGAGGGATTGAAGTTACCTTTTTAAGGGAAAAGTATCCAGTTTTTATATATATATATAAAAATGCAAATGTCAGTGTGTTAACATTTTTCAACTTTACCCCAACATATTATACCATTTTGGAATCAGGATAACTCCATGAGCAAATTAAAAACATTCCAGGATGGATCCAGACCCGTAATCCTGCAAATAGGAGTTGACATGCCGTTAAATCCAACATCCATCCATCCGTAATCCTGAAATTTTGGATTCCCAAGTTTTCATTACTGCGATTGTTCTTGTCTTTTTTTTTTTTTTTTTTTTTTTTTTTGTACAATATCAATTTTTATAACATGGAAATAAATTTGGGAATAATCAAAATTAATTGCAAAATCCAGCAAAAGTCACCCATGAAATAAAAATAATTGTTTGTATGAAAAGTAAGGACCTACATACATCACATTGTCTTAAAATTAAGTGGTGGCAGATGAATTATTGTTGAACTTTTAAAAGGTAAGCTTAGATATTAATGAAATACTTAAATTCAATGACCAGTTTTGAGTTCTGTAGTTTATTGTTGCCTATCACATCTAGTCCTTCCTACCTAATGTGATGAAGGTCTAATCAAGCGTTCTCTGCAGGATAAGGTAGTGTGTGATATATAAATTCCTCCTCTTGTTGGTCTGTTTTCTCTCCACTAGCTCATCTCACCAACCATGCTGCATATTTTTAGATCTGAAAATGTTGATTAGAGCATAAAGTTAAGTGATAAGGAAAAATTAGTTAATGTTAAAATGATAGAAAAATGCCTGTTTGAAAGTATATATACAAAAAATAAACACTGCTTTTATTCAATCATATTTAAAAGCATTGAAATAATCTTTCCTCATGTGAGGTGTTATGTTTTCTTAAGCTACAGTTAAGTCCATTAACATTTTAAGGATTGATCCCTCTCAAGAACAAAGAACATTGTGTGGACTTGGTATAAACAGAGAACATTGGTGTAGGAATTGTAAGACATTACCAAAATTTTGTGCATATAATATACAGGGGTTTTTTTGTATGTTGCTGCATTTTATACTTTAGCTTGGAACACAATCCCATTTTTTTTTCCAGTACTTAAAATTGGATTTATTTGTTAACCAGAGAGACCTATCAATGGTATCTTGCAATAAAGGGAAAATAAATCTTTCATAATGTTTCTGCTATACGGTTCTGTATATTTTTTTTCCCTATTATCTGGAGTATAGATACCTACACAAGTTTAGAAATCTTTCAAATAGTAAACATTTTCAGCCATGAAAACATTTTATTTGTAAGTCTTGAAAGATGCTAAAAACGATAGGAATGATAAAAATGCGTACATATTGAGTGTTCAGTGTATGGGAGATAACTCTTCAGTATTGTGACGAGTTAAGGGGCATGGAAGAAAAATGGAGAAAAAGCTTTAAAGAAAATTTAAGTAATTAACTTTGCTTAATTTGGTTTAATTATATTGGGTACATGGCTAATTTATATAAATGAACATTGCAGTCATTATGCAAAATATTAAGAAATAGGAAAATGTTGTTTGGATAAATTTATGACAAATGAGAAAATTTCAAAAGAAAATACTGCTGAACTGCTATGTAAGATCTAATCTCCATATGGTCATGAATGCTGGACATGATTTTCACATACTCGCAAAAGTTGGAACGTGTGCAACAGGAACTGAAGCAGAAGGAGCCAGCATTGGTTAATTGCAAAGGGTGTACTGTTTCTCTAAGACAATGCCAAGCCTCATGTGGCACAAGTAGTTATGGATACCATACAGTGATTTGGCTGGGAGACATTGTGTTATCCACCTTACCGGATCTTGTGCAAACAGATTACCACCTCTTCTACTCTGAACAATCACCTTCATGGGAAATCATTTGCAAATGAGGCAGACTTGCAGCAGGTACTCACAAATTTCTTTGTCTCCAAGACACCTGATTTTTACCACCAGGGCATTGGGCAGTTGGAGGCATGTTGGTAAAAGGTTCCAGTTACATTGAGAACTAATGGTATGTCAAATTTTCTGTATACTTTTTTTTTTTTAATATATTAAAACAGAAATGGCACTAACAATTACTGGTAACGTTTTTAGCAAGGATCTTGATAGTAATCTCCAGTAATTTGTTAATTATCAACTATACATAATATTAGGAAGCAACTTACAATTATTGACTTATTTCCATAAATGCAAATGTACAAAGAAAGAACAAAAATAACCTAAGTGTACAAAAATCACTTTATTCACCATAAACATTCTTAGATATTGCAAAAATAATGATTGGGTTTGGTTTCTGTCTATATTTCTGAAATGAGGTATTATGTACATTATTTGGACTATTGTCCTCATCTTTGTCGCCATATTTATTACGTTTTGGCTGTTGTACGCTCCAGCCTTCTTCAGGTGGTTGGAATGTTGAACTTAACTCTTTATTTCACTCACTGGGGTAGACTGTTTTAGTTCCATGTGCCATGTTTAATGGATGTCAGTTATCAGTTATCTCCTGTTAATTTCCCTCTGAAAGTTTCTCCACATTTTAAACACAAATTGAAATCACACTCTTTGGGTTCTGTCACTGGACTCAAGGACACATGGCACAGTGGATAAAGGCATTGGTTACATCCAGAGACAGGACCCAAAGAGTGTGAGTTCAATGAATGTGAGATCCATCAGACAATCAGCTTAATTAGCCACATAACTAAGCTTATAATCCAAATTCTGATGAGTAGTGTGTGTAGCAGAATGAGACTGAAAATGGGGACAAAGCAGTGTGTCAGACACTGGAACAAGAAATGCTATCAGAATGAGTGATACAAGTGTAGAAGGATGTATACCTATGTTTCATAGGTCACACAAAAAGATTTAAGATACAATGCAAAGACCAATTTGAACTGCTAGAAATACTTGATTTATTTTGGAAAAATATTAGAATAATCTGGAACATTTGCTGAGAACAAACTGCTTGCATATGGATAGAAAATAAATTCAGTAATTACACAAAAATATGTGCATAATCAAGGATGCATATTCTCATTGAATTTATTCAACCTTTGCGCAATCATAAAAGAACTAGAAGTCCTACCAGGATTTATCATTGGGGGATATAATCTTAACATGATGCACTGATGATACTGTGTCAACAGCAGACACAGGAACTCATAGATAAGGTAGTAAAAAAAAAAACGAGAAGAAAGGGCTAAATCTTCAATTGTAAGAAGACTAAATGTGTGGTCATTAACAGCCCAAGATGGGAGCTACAAATTGGAGATATCAAAATCAAACTTAAACATTTGGGACGTGTTATAAAAAATGATGGAAAAATGTGACACAAATCCAAAGGCACTTTTGTTGAATTGTTATTTCTATATGGAAGTGAATGCTGGACAATTTCCTCATAGGAAGAGGTGACTTCAGGCAACAGTTGTAATTCTACAGACAAATGCTGTAAATACCATAGATAAAGTATATAATCAATGAGGAAGTTTAAAAGTGAAAAAAGGGCAGTGATCCTCATGGAAATCATAATAGTGCATGAAACATCTTTCAAGAGACTTGAGGTACTGAGAAAGCACCTCGAATACTAGGTGAAGGAATAAAAATGCCAAGTTGAAAAATTATAGCAGACAAGTTAGATTGGGACCTGATAAAAAAAGTTTGGTTTAGAAATATTAACTTGAGCCTATAAAATACGTAGAAGAATGTCATCGGTGGGATTTGAACCCAAAATAAACATAGTAATATTTAGTAAATTCAGTTCAACTGAATTTTCTCTGCTCCACCTCTCATATTTGAGGAATTTGCAGTGACAAGATTAATGTTTACCAAAATTCAGACAAAATTCAAAAATATTTTAGCATCCTACTTAGCAAATTTACATTGAATTTTTACCCAAATGTTTGGTCCTGACTACTTTAGAAGCATGGGTCATATGCAATGCTAATAGGAAGTTCTCTGTTTAGGGATAATATCCATCAATGTCATCCACAGGGTGGAAGTGTATATAAACCAAAGCATGTTGTCATGTAATCAGTTGTTAGTAAAACAGCCAGGAATGTGCACAAACATTAGTTGGTAAGGAATCATGCGGGTATTTTGGAGTGAGTAGGCCCGGAGTTTGAATAATTTCTTCTTTTTCTTCTCTCCTGAGGGTGAAAGAAATAACAATTCACAAACATATTCTTCTAATACAGCAATCTTGATAGATCAAGATCTTAGTAGAAAATTCAACCAAGAGCGATTGTAAACTATTTGGACAGCCTATATTATTGTTGATTGCTATACCAGCATTTTTGCTTATAATCTGTTTACCTTTTGAGTAAATTTCCAGGAAACCAAAAATGATGGTTCATTGAATTGTACAAAGAGTACTTTAAGAGTTACATTTCAGCGAGTATACAACAAATCAATATTAGATGAATTTATATGTGGTCCAGTGGCAAATGGAAATTTCAACTGGATGAAAGACACACCCTGGTTGAAACATGTACTCTTCTCTCGGCTTGTGTTCATGACAAGAAGAGTTGAAAACCACTAAAACGGCTAGCAAGAGTGTGTACAATAGGTGCTCTGAGCGGATGGGTATAATTGGTGCTCTGGCCAGATGGAGGTGCATAAAGGAAAATGGGAACAGAAAAGACATTTTATGTAGAATCATAAAGAGACAGTTGAATTTTTTGAGACAGATAATGAGGAAAGAAGGCTTGGTGAATTTGATGCTCACAGGGTATCATGAAGGCAAGAAAGGCAGATAGAAACAGTGATTAATCCACTGAAAGAAGCCTGTGTATAATGGATGGCAAGATGGTGAGAGAGATATGGTATGGGGATAGAGATTTTTTTTTTTTAACTGGTTTCACTCTATGCAAGGCAGTAAAGCCACTAAGATGCAAGGGGTTACTGGGTGTGGAAGAATTAGGATTCAAAACAATAATAATGAGTGAGAAGAGTAATCAGTAGATAGCAATTGACATTGCATTTAAATTTTAGCTGTTGGCTTGAAAGCATGGAACCGGAAGGGAGTTCCACAAGTGAGAAGTGCTGGATAAGAAACTGCTAGCATAAAAGTTGTGGCTGCATCTAGCTAGTTCAACTGTAAATTGATGAGATCTAGTATTGCTCTTAAATTCATACAGTCTAGGCACCATAGCAAAGAGCTCATCTGGACAAATACTATGAAAGTATTTATAGAAAAGACATGGAGAGGTAACCTTACAGTGACAGGAAATTGACTGAAGTCAGATCAGGACCAATAATATTGCTGATTCTTCTTTGGATTTTATCAAGGAGCTCAGGTGATATAAATTTGTGGAGAGTCAAGATCGCTTATGTCCTGAAGTGACACATCACATAAAATATCTCATATCTTGTTTCCACAAAATTGTTCATGTTTTTCCTGTGTCATAGTATTGCAGAATAGAGAAACAGTTTTGCATTTTTAACTTGCTTATCACTTTTCTCAGGTTCAGGCTGAAAAGTATTTTGATTTAATAAAGGTGAAACAAGCTTTGCTTGATGCATTAGATCCTTGAGTTTTGATGGCTGCAATTCTGAGAGGAAGTGTTTTCTTGTAAATTTAATTCACTTCAATTTAAGAAGGATTTTGTGAAAACAAAAAAAATTGTCTGTCAGTCAAGGATCATTCATCAACCCTTCTGATCTTAATTGTGAATTCTATTAGATTAAAATAATCAAATCCTAGCATTGCCTCCTGTCAGTGTTCTTCTCCCTTGTACCTGAGTCTGTTACTCTATATTTATTTCTTCCTTAAGCATGTTATATAGAAAAATCTGTAATATGTTGCATTTGTTCCTCTTCTATAGAACTTGTTGAGATTTTCATTCTTTTTTTTTTTTTTACTAGAGTATGCTTGCAGGACATATTGAAAGCAAAAGGAACAGAGGGGAAATAGTAATCAAATGTTGCTCAGTGCAACAAAGGAAGTTGTGGAGAGCCATGATTGCCAAAATCACGAAGAAACATAGCATATAGAAGAAGACTGGATTGTTTAATTTTGTTTCACCTGTAAATGGAGGGGGTAAAAAAAAAGGGTTGCATAAACATGCATATCAAACGGGTAAAAATAAAAAAAAAAATGAGAAAATTCATTTTTAAAAAATGTAGATTTTATGCTTATTTCTGCTTTAATTATTTACAAAGACAATAAAAATTCTAATTTAACTCTTTTGGACCCGCTCCCTTGTAGGTTGTTGTGGTAGGATCCACCTAATTTGCATAGTGGAGTACCGACCATATAAATATGGTTGGTACCGAGAAGAGAGAGAGAGGAATCAAGAGATTCAACCAGAGACTCTGCCCGACTGCGACTCAGTCAACACATTCTCCAGGAACGGTCTTACCAGGAATATACAAAAGACTATATGTAAATAATGTGTACACTTTCTTGTTTCAATACATTTTGTTCTAAGTACCTTTTGTGTTGCATTATTATTCCATGCATTAGTCAAGTTTCAACATAGGTGATGAATTATTTTCCATTCTGCAACCCCTTTCTCACAGACGAGATGTAAATCTCCCACTGCTCCATCACTATTTCCATGATGAGTTTTCAGATGAATTACACTCCTTAACCATAACAGCTTGACCCACCATGCCATACACGTTGTTGCGACCCATACACATTCTCTTCATATCCCCCCTGGTGAGATGTAAGTTTCACTCAAGCAGCTTCTTTCCACGAACTACCACCTTGGGGAATCAACTCCCAAGAAGCTGCTTTCCTTGGTCACTACGATCTTAACTTGTTCAAGTCTAGGGTTAACTTATGTTTCGCACATATCCACATGAGCTGTACTTTTTACTTTCTAACTCTCTACCTTGAGTGGCTCCAGGGCCTTGTACTGGGTGAACATCACTATAAAAAAGAAAAGTGAGCATAAAGTGAAAAAGAGTAATGTTAGCTTCTTAAATTTAATATTTTACCTCTGATCTATGCATTTTGGTGTAATGGATATCAGCTTGGAATGAGAAATCTGAGAGCCAAATTCGTCCAAATACTCTTGGGAAAGGTATGAATCCATCTCTTCTCCTCCCAGCTATGGGTTGAATAGCGAGGCAGACTGGGTTCTTTAGCCTTGGTTGGCAACCAGTCTATTGTAGAAAGAAATGGCAACCTACTGTGGGAAAAATCTTCTGCCTCAGTCATGTATCAAAAGATATATGATCACCAAAGTCTGTATCATGTGTGGCACTTTACTGACTGACCTATGATATTCCTTGATGCATTCTGTGCACAATGAAATTGTACATTCTTTGCACCAAATTTTCCAGATTTTTCATTTCTTTTCTCTTTGAGAAGTGCACTTGAAAATACAGCACTGTCTTTGGCTTGTTCTTCCAACTTTATTTGCAGGCAAATACTCTTGAGAATGATATTACCTCAGGAATCTGAGAGTTATCATTTAGATTTGAATCATGCAGCAATGATGCCCTTATCTTTAGGAAAATTTTATATCATCAATTGATGATATCCACTGATCTCTTGTGAAATATCAATTTGATGATACTTGCCATTTAGTGGTTAAGAGCTGAAGACTCAGTCTACTAAAAATTGTGATAAAAAGCATAACGAGCAAGAAAATAAAGAAAAACATGACATGGAGTAATGAATGATTCTTGATTCGAAAACAACCTTTCTTTTTGCATGCACTGTGTCCCTTCAAGACGTGTCTGATCATGGCTCTCGATAATATCATATCATATATAGCTCTTAGCAATATTTGTCTTTTTTATTATCACTGTTCTGTCATCTATTTACATAAGCTCACTAGGTAGGTTATTCACAGTTTCCCTTTATCTCTCTTGTTTTCATTATGTCATGTTAGTGTCAAATTCTTTATGCTTTCTTTACTCATTATGCATCTCAGAATTTTCAGCTGTCTCTTTCTGATTCTAAGTAAAAGTGTTTCCTTAAAACTTTCTCATTTCTCGCATGTCTCCCCCTTCTTCCCAGGTATTCTCAGCATCACCCTAGGAGTAGAGGTTTATCTGTTGTTTCCTGTTTAGGACTAGGTTTCTGGCTCATTCTAAAGTTTTTTCATTTTCTTTTATCCCCAGTAACCTCTTGCACCTTAGTGGCATTATCTCCTTGTTTGGTATGTAATGATTTAAAAAAAAAATAACAAGTAAAAAAGAGCCATATCCTTGTTACCTCAAGTTTCCTTTTCATCTGTGAAGAAATTGTCCAGCCACATAATAGGATTGATATTAGATAGCAGTCCAGCACACTTTCCTTCTAACAATATTTTTCTGTTTTGTGATATTTTTTAGCTTTAGGAAGGCATTTTTTGCTATTCCAATGCAACTTTGGATTTTGGTGTCATATTTTCTGTCATTTACTATAAATTTCTGGACTGGTTTGATTTTGACATCAATTTGTAGCTCATATCTTGGCCTGTTTCTCTTGCTGATAACCATACATTCTATTTTCTTATTTAGTTCTTTCTTTCCACTTTCTTTTACTACCTTGTCAAAGAGTTTTTTCTGTGTCTACCATTAACAGAGTGTCATATGCATATCTTATGTTAAGATTGTGTCCACCAATAATAAATCTCTTTGGATTGCCTTGCTGTATAGGTTAAATAAATCTGGTTAGAAGATGTGCCCTTAATGTTAGAGTATTCAAACTATAATTAAATAGTCAGAAGTACAAAACAGAGACACTGGCAACTCACTGAATTATGAATTTCACCACTTGTAACTTTTTCCTTAAAACTTTCTTGGAACTAATTTTTAAGCTGTTCTTATTTGGTTTGTTAATGAGTAAAACACAAGTAGCCTAATTTGCTGGTGGTGGCCTAATTCAGCAAACCTAATTTGCTGGTGGTAGCCTGATTCAGCAAACCTAATTTGCTGGTGGTAGCCTGATTCAGCAAACCTAATTTGCTGCTGGTGGCCTAATTCAGCAAACCTGCTATGGAAGTGATCTCAGCTGTTGTAGCTGAATTATACCAAAAGGTACTAATTTGTTTTTTTTTTTTCTCTGAATTTCTGTTTAATGGCTGCAAACTAACTGTGGAAAAAATGATTAAAAGTAACAAGTGTTTAATTGATTTATTTCTTTTTACTCATATAATTCAGGAATATAGGATGGGAGCTGGAAACTGGAGATATCAAAATCAAGTATGTAAAATCAAATACGTAAATTTAAATATATTTGGAAGGTTTTAACAGAGGACAGAAAATGTGACACCAAAATTCAAAGATGCATTGAAATAGGGAAAGATGCCTTCCAACAACTAAATAAAGTATTAAGAAACAGGAAAATTTCTTTGGAAACAAAGAAAAAGTGTGTTCAACTGTTATATAATATCAATTCTTCTATATGACAATGAGTGCTGGACAATTTCCTCACAGATGAAGAAGAGACTTGAGGTAACAGATGCGGTTCTACAGAAGGATGCTGAGAATACCTGACAGATCATGTGAATAATCAGGAAATGTTCATAAAAATAGAAACAAAAAGCTTGTTTATATTCAGAATTAGAAAGAGTTTAAATTTCTAGGCCACTTTCTGAGGAAAGGAGTCATGGAGAATTTGACACTGAAGACAAGAGGAGACAAAGGAGAAACAATGAGTAACCTAGCTAATGAGCTTGTGGATGGCAGAATAGGGAGAGGGAGGGATAGTAAAAACAAAAATTTGGAAGAGCTACAAAGAATAGGAAGTTACAGAGAGCCATGATCCCCCACATCTTGAAAGGACACAGCATATGGAGGATTGTTTTGTGTCAAGAATAATGGGTGGGAGAAATGCGACACTATTTTTGCCTTTTTACTTCACTCTTTTTATACTAACTGCAACTAGTTCAAATCTCTCTCTCTCTTTCACACACACACACACACACACACACACACACACATATCTATCTATCTATATATATATATAAAATCAGAAAAAGAATAAAACCATGAAGAAGATGTAGAAATTAAAAATGGTACAGATACTTCATCGATTATGAGGACCAGTTGTTACTGGAATATTTCGTATGATGTCATATCACCAAAATCACTTCAGAATCATAACTGCATCAAAGATAAGGAAACTGAACATAGAATCGGCTGTGCTAGAGGTAGTTTAGCCCAACACTGCAAACTGCTACAAAAATGAAAACATTAACCTGAAAACTTGAGTCATGTTCTTAAATAGTTTCATCAGTTTGAGACTTTCATATGGATGCCACGCATGGCACCAAACTCATTCAGAAATATCTAAACTCTCAGATCAATGGTTAAAAATGGCTTTGAGCAAGTGAGGACTGACGGCCTTGGCAAATACCACACTTCTTTGAACCTTGTGGTCTGGCTCTACAGAATCAAAGAACTGTACCAAATAACAGAAACCACATCACTTAAGGACTTTCAACAGCAGCAACAGCTAAAATTAGGTAAAATCATTTCAATAGTCAATGAGTGAAACTTTTTGATTTGAAATTTCCCTTGGAATCTGATTACTTACTTGAGGAATTAAGTAAAAGGATCATTTGACTGTCAGCTGTATACAACCGTTTTCTAAGATCAATGGCTAAAAATAGTGAGGACCATCCTTATTTGAACCCCGTGTATTGGCACTACAGAATCATAAAAAAAATTGTACCAAATAACAGAAACTACATCACTTGAGGACTTTCAACAAATACAACAGCTAAAATGGATATCACATGTAACATGAAGAGAAAATAGTGACAATTAAGTAAGTAAAAGGTTACAAACGAAATCTCCATCACTACTGGAAAGGGCAATAGCATCAACTGGACATGAGAAACCTATTAGAGTCTGTCTATATTTCTGAGATGACGTATTATGTACATTATTTACATTATTCGGACTATTGTCCTCATCTTTGTCGCCATATTTATTACAACGTTTCGGCCGTTGTACGCTCCGGCCTTCTTCAAGTGGTTGGAATGTCAAACTGAACCCTTTATTTCGCTCACTGGGGTAGACTGTTCTAGTTCCACGTGCCATGTTTGATGGATGTCAGTTATCAGTTATCTCCTGTTAATTTCCCTCTGAAAGTTCTCCACTGCCTTAACCGGGTATTGAATTCACACTCTTTGGGTCCTGTCACTGGATCTAACTAACGCCTTTATCCACTGTTCCATGTGTTCTCAATAAATTTCAACTGAAAGTAGTACAAACTGAATGCTGAATATTTCCTTATAAGGAAACGGCTAATCTTACTATTTATCACCATCAACGAATTGTCTTGAATCAAGAACAAAGAAATGTCCCACAAGATCTCATTGACCATTCACAAGTAGTTTTCATTTTCCATTAACACGTGAATTCCAGAAAATCACTTTATCTTCGCACGTTTCTCTTGTCACTTTATATATTGCATTAGCTTTAGGTTCATTGTCAACCAACAAATATTTATGTCTGTGGAATTGGTGTAACATATGTTTTCATTTTTCTTAATCATTTTACTCCAAGCAATAAAGCCACTAAGACGCAAGAGGTTACTGATAGTGAAAGAAAATGTGAGGAGAAAGGACATTAACAGAAATCAGAAAGACAAAAGATGGTGACTGACGTTACATTTAAATTTTTGAAGATCGTAGGTAGTAGGGAAGCAAGAAATTGAAAGAGAGTTTCACAGGCGAGAAAAGAAACTATTAAAATTTCTTATGATATGAAAGTTTTCCTGAATGGCAACTCTTCTTGATCCTTTCATACTAATGTAGGTGTCCCCCAGGGTTTTATCCCTGGTCTTACTTCGTTTCTAATTTTTATTAACGACCTTTCCGATAGCATCAGCTCTCAACTTGGCATCTATGCTGATGAAACAGCCATTTACTCTTGTCTTGATAGTTTGATTAGTCCGTTAAGGTCAAATTGGAGGCTGCTGTCAAAAACAACTTTCAGTCTGTTAACTGGGGCAAAGGGTGGCTTGTTAATTTTAACAACTCCAAAGCTAAACTGTTCTCTATTAATCATCTGGGAGATCCCTTTCTGTCTTCCATCAGCGTGGCTGATGCTAACCTCCAGGGGAGTGACTCGTTGTGCTTTCTCGAGCTAACGTTCTTGGCTGACATGCAGTAGAAAGATTATATTGAATCCAATGCTTAGAATATTGCTGCCACATATGGTCTTCTGCGCCTGCTACATACATCTAGAGATCCTTGATAAAATCCAAAGAAGAATCAGCAATATTATTGGCCCTGATCTGGCATCTCGGATTCAGTCACTTTCTCACGGCCGTAATGTTGCGTCCTTGTGCCATTTCTTTAAATACTTTCATGGTACATGATTAGATGAGCTCTTCGCTGTGATACCTAAAGTTTATGAATTAAAGCTCAGTACTAGACTGATGACAAGGTCTCATCAATTTACAGTTTAGTTGGCTAGATGAGACCATAAGTTATATGTTACCAGTTTCTTTTCTCACACTTCTCGTTTGTGGAAGTCCCATCCGGCTCCATGTTTTCTAGCCAAATTTAATCTTCAAAAATTTAATTGCAATGTCAATTGCTATCTACTGTCCTCCCGATCACTCTTCTTTTGTTCTCGTTCCTTAGTAATGCTTCTGTTTTCTAATACTTCCACACTCAGTAACCCCTTGTGTCTTAGTGGCTTTATTACCTTGGTTGAGGTGATCGCGTGTATAATATCTGGTTATTTCAACAGTAAAACAATAAGATCTAGTTGCCGATCTAGTAGTACGTTTAAATTCATGCTGTTTGACAGTACTTGTAATGCAGCAGGCTTTAAATCTGAGTTGTTGTCTTCTACCACAAAACGAGTAAAAATATGCTTGTAAAATATTTGTTAATTCAGAATTTAATAGATAATATTTTGTCGGTGTTGAATTTGATTGCAAGTTCTTTCACTCTTGTACCCTTTTGCAAGACGAATACCTGCTTGTTAAATATCGATATTTGCTTAGACCTACACAAGGACCACATGGGAGAAATTTGGTGTGTGAGGAAATTGGGCTGCGCCAGTCTTTTAAAATTGGGATCTACTTGCCCGTCTTTTGAAACGACATTCAAAATCGTAGCTTTCACCGGAGTTCGGGTTCGACTGACTGACAAATTTGAAATTATAAGTAAATAAGTCTCAAATTGTCAGGATATAGTGCATTTTCCTGTATACAACGCACGATTTACAAGCTATTTTTCGAGCATCAGAGGCTTCCTCTTCATAATATTAGTTTACTGGAGGCAATATATTCTTATTAAAGAAAAGTGCATCATATATATATATATTTGATTGCTGCCTTACAAGTAGTGTCAAACAGCATGAATTTAAACGTACTACCACTAGATCTGCAACTAGATCTAATTGTTTCACTGTTGAAATAACCAGATATTATACTCGTGATCACCCCAACCAAGGCAATAAAGCTGGTAATATTATCTTTTTCAAAAACATTATCAGAGGCCTTTGCTGTTGGACGTAGTTTATCGTCATACTCAGGACGCGGATGTAGTTTATCGTCATACCCAGGACGCGGATATAGTCTGAGTGTTAACTATTTGCCCATAGCTGGGACCCTAACAGGTGCTACCACCCCGGGTCAGGGTGGACCTGGAAACACCAGCAATTAAGAGGTGGTTCCAAGCTCCTCAAAACCTCCTGATCAGAAGTTTTTCTGTTGGACGTAGTTTATCGTCTTGCCCAGGACGCGGAAGTAGTTTATCGTCATACCCAGGACGAGCAAGAGCAAGGTTTAGGAGAGATAACAAAAAGACAAAATTTATTAAGAGCTACAAAGGAGAGGAAATCGTGGAGAGCCAGGATCGTATGCGTTCTGAAAGGACACGAAACATTGAAGAATTGCTTCTTAAATTTCGTTTAAACCGGATCTTCTCATTCAGCAACTTTGGAATTTTCCGAGGAACATTTACATATTTCGGTATTCATTAGCTTTAAATTGCACTTAAAGTCGATCAAATTCGAAACTTCATTTTCGATCCTACGGACCGTCTTCTAAAGTGCGACGATCCTCAAGTGATATGAAACAAACCGGATATTTTAGTTTCATTTCTGATCCACTCTGCTTATGCTAATTCTCATACGAACTAAAATGTCCCTTGACGTTCCTCGAGAAAACCGAGTTTAAGATGTCTTTATTTATTCTCCGAACATACTTTACTGTTAATCCGCGTTTGCCCGTTCCACCAATTGCCAGGAATAGTCAAGAAAAATAAATGCTTTAAAGTCCGTTAATTCGAGTCGTGTGCGTGTAAGGATCTTAGAATAAATTGCTCTACAAATAGAAATAATCTATCTTTGCATTGATGAAAGAAGGTTGGAGAGAAAAGATTTGTCCATTATGTACCTCTGTCTTATTTAGATTGAATGGATGATTTGCCATTGTGGTAGCTTATAGCAATACAAAGATATACCTTTATATGTGTGTGTGTGTGTGTGTGTGTGTGTGTGTAAGAGAAAAAAGCATTTGTTTTAGTCAGCAAATATATATTTTTAACCCTATCTTCCTTCAACATCTGTCTATATTTTTAGATGAGTTCTTGCAACTATTTACACCATTTACATTGTTCGGACAGTTGTCCCTATCTATATTGTCACATTCACGACGTTTCGGACGTTTTACGTTCTGGGCTTCTTGGTTACTGAGAAATTAGGTTTATAAGTCCCAAAAGTTCACTGAATAATGGATAAAAACGTTGGTTGATTGATCCCGAAAGTGACTTTCCCTACAAAACGATAAATACTTGGAGAATTATCAAGGCGAATTAACTAAAACAGATGTTCAAGGGCATGGTACGTGGAATTAGAAAAAATCTATCCCCAGGGACTAAATAAAGGGTTCGGTTCGAAATTCCAACAAATATAACCAGAGAAAAACAACGCGTAACCTACCTAAAAAGACTTGATGCTTGAGGCAAGAGAAATGTGGTTCTACAGAAAAATGGACTTACAGGAAATGATGCAATTTCCCGTCATTGAAAACTCGAGAAAAATCGGATCAACTTTGGCGCAATTCCTAATATATAAAAACCCCTATGCACGTTTTCTAAAAAAAAATAGAACACTCGACCACTTTTTTTGACCAATCGGGTGTACAAAAAATATGCGGTCGCTTCGTAAGAAATTTGTGGAGTTAACGCGCGTGTTCGTGAGCCCATCAGAACATTTAAATAAAGAGAATATTTTCAAAATGCTTCAGAACAGTTTACTTGTCCGGCAAGATGCAATACAACTGTTTATCACCGCAAGCCCGCTCTTTTGACCGCTGAATGAACAGTATTTTAATTACAATTCTCAACTTAGCGATAATGCTTTTAACACCACGCGGCTTTTGATATTTCTCAGTGACTAAAGAAAAATAAAACACGAACGCTTAATTTTTGTTATCAGATATTTTCACAAGTCTTGTGTTGTAAAAATAAAATAAAATAAAAACTTCTTTACTTTGTAGCACTCATGTTAATCGTTTTCTATTAACATTAGTTCCACTACAGACTGAACATTTGAGAAACAACAAAACTTTAGAGAAAATGGAAGCAAGAAGGATATTTATATTTAACATCAGGAAAAGACAGTTGAAATTTTTAAGACATAAAATGAGGAAAGAGGGTTTGGTAAATTTTATACACACAGCATAGATTCAAGGTAAGAGGGCCAGAGGAAAGCAAAGCACAACCAACCAGGTGAGCTCGAGTGAATGGATGGTAGAGCAGGGTTTGGGAGAGAAAGATAAACTTTAGTAAGAGCTAAAATGGACATGAAATTAGGGTGAGGCATGCATATAGAAAAGAATCTCAATGTATAGCAATGGTAGGTTATAAAAAGAGTGTGTCAAGACGACGCCATGAAAGTCTTAGTTATTTAGGATTTATATCTATCTTTGATATGTTTCAGATTTGTTGGACGACATGTTGAAAGAAACCAAGAGTTCTTGACGCACGTGTGGACAGATCTTCCTTCATACGTGATACACGCTTAGTCGATCATGTATCTTTCAATACTTGACTGACGAGGCAGATTTTTCCCGCAGTAGACCAGTTGCTATCCAAAGCTATAAAACCGGTCTGTCCTGCTGTTTACCCATAAATAGCTGGAGGGAGAAGAAAAGGATTCGTACCTTTCCCAAGGGTATTAGCATGTAAGTGAATATAATGGATTCAACTGGAATTCGAACTCGGCTCTCCGATTTCTCAATCTATCAATTACTACACTGCAGTAGACCTGTTGCCATCCAAGGCTATAGAACCAGTCTCTCCTGATGTTTACCCATAAATAGCTGGAGGGAGGAGAAGAGGATTCATATCTTTCCCAAGGGTAATAGCATGTAAGTGAATGTAATGGATTCGACTGGTATTCGAACTCGGCTCTCCGATTCCTCAATCTGTCAATTAATCCACCGTGCCTCCCCCAGATCCTCCTTACTTGTTCTTAATAAATCACGATTCTTTGCTTAGTTCTTCTGAGGAAGTTCATAATTATTTGTAGGTATGTTATACGTGTGTTCGTTTGTCTGAGGCAAATTCAGTCGGCATTTTACGAACGTGTTTACAAACGTAAAAGTCCCACGAGGAAATGCCCTGTTTACGAATTACGTCGTCATTAGAAAAGTTTTAAAATCAATATTTTTAATTATGTATATTTTAAAAATACACATGAAACATTTCAGAATTAGGTCGCCGTCGTTTCCGATGGAGAATTGGATATTTCTTTTGTACACGTTATAATGATGCTTTTGTTTCAGCTCCGAGAAAATGAAATATAAATAATATCTTTTTTTTTGTTGTTTGAATATCTGGGATGAGCAGTAATCATTATTTACATTGAGACTAACGTCCTCATCTTTGTAATCATTGTCACGTTTCGGTCGTTGTGTTCTTCGGATAATGTTCAGGGTATTTCGTACAGAATCTTTTAATGTATAGAGGTAGATTGTTCTCATTATGCTGTCCATGTGTAGAAATTGTTCTTTTATTTTTAAAAAAAGCTTTTAAGTTTAAACTTAATTTAGTATAGAAAATGGCTACATTAGAAAGGCCAGTAAAAAAAACTTGGCTTTCGTTTTACCTCAGGCACTTATTTAAATAACTGTTGGAATATATACTCGTATTTAAGGCAAATATTATTAAAGACAACAGACATTTTGTGTCAATTAATTTTAATGATTGACTTCTCCAAATTATGAATAACCCTCCTCAGACAATGACGAAATTCCGTCAGAAATCGCCAGAAGTTCATTTCGGAAGAAAAGTACAAAGAATAGGGTTCAAGTTTTCAATTTTATTAAGTCATAATCAGGGTTAGTTTTGTGTCAATTAATTGTTGTTTTTAATAATATTTTCTGCCTATATATATATATATATATATATATATATATATAGGTAGGCATTGGCTAATGACGACTGCTAGTTGCATGCGTTTGCACGCAATCGTTAGGCGGCCAAGATATTTACCTTTTCCTCCGACTGTATATATATGAAATGGACAAAGTTCGGACAATTATTTTAAGACAATTTTATGTTTATACGTTCTTTTTATAGATACAAATATTTAAGTAAATGCTCTGTTTATAATAAACAGTATTAACAACATTTACCGGCCTGAATGTCTGAGAAATGTTCATAGAAAATATGCGTCCTTCGACAGGAATCAAACCTGTATCCAATATGGAACCATCATATGACGTTCATATAGCGTTTCGGTTAGCAAGGTCGATTTTACTGTTTTCAAAGTACAATTTTCCATTCATATCTACTTGATGCGTATCCAAATGTAATCAAATGACGTCACACATTATGAAATGGACAAAGTCTGACAATTATTTTAAGACATTTTTAATTTTTTTTAATTGTTGGACTTTGTCCATTTAATAATACACACGCACATATATATATATATTCAAAATTAAAAACCAAAATGTTAAACGCCAAAGTTTTTTCTCTTCCATATTTCATTCATTCTCTAGGGAAGCTTTAATAAAAGAAAATATGTTAGACTTATAAACGTTTCCTATTTGTTCCTTATTCTCTTATTCTGTCAGATTACAATCCACACACACACACACACACACACACACACACACACACACACACACACATATATATATATATATATATATATATATATATATATATATATATAGAGAGAGAGAGAGAGAGAGAGAGAGAGAGAGAGAGAGAGAGAAGAAAAATCATTTACAACCGATTCGTTTTACAATTTAATTCGCTTGACAGGTTCAAGTCAAGAAACAACAATGATAAAGAATTGCGATACAAATAAGAATTGTGGAAGGATCCATGATCGATTCGAAGTAGAAAAACGTCACGAAAAGCAATTCTGAACAGTACCCAAAAATAGGAATAAAATTTACCTGTGCAAGTCACGAAGAAAACCTGAGCCGTTCCGTGTTATGTTTAATTAGTGCTACCAGAGTCATACCATCAACAATTAGTCATTGCTGGTGCTGCTGTCTATTTTTTGGCGGTAGGAGTGTGATAGTAAAATAATTTGATTCTATTTCCGCTGTTAAAATCTTTAATTAACACCGATTTTCCTGCAAAACACTCGCTTATTTCAACTTGATCTTATGGATTGTTAAATTATCCTAAAAATACATTTACTCCAAATCTTTTTACTTGGACAGGTCTCGTGGCAGAGATAGTTGCGCATTTTTCCACCAGTGGTCATTTTTCGAACTAAGGTAAAAAAAAAAATAAAAAAAAATTACAAGATTGGGATGCATCAATTTTTTCACGCCCATTTTGCGTGGTTTGTCTTGGTACCAAACAAAATTATGGATGGAATAGTCCTAGGACAATAACGCTTGTATTAATTCCTGACATCTGTTAATCTTTATACAGCCTTTTCCCGGTCTTCCAGCTGAGATCAAAGGGTCCTTCTGCCGATTAAAATGATGAGGGAAGCATAGTCCCAGGTATTCCAGCCCTGTGGCAGCACCCTCCTCAATGCACTAAAGACGGGGCTGAATGGACACCGACAACAGCGTGACAGTGGTCGTGAGGACTGGGCAATTTTTGTCCTTGTCCCCGTATATACGCGTATTGGCATCCCACATTAAATCGACGTTGTTTCATTATTTTTTTGCATTATAATATAAAAATATATATATATATATATATAAAATATGTCACATGGCTGAGAAAGAGGGAGAGACTTGACATCACTATACCAACATTAACTTGGCTTATCGCATTCCCTGCGTTCAAGAAAACTTTCATTTCACGGTTAGACAGGAATTCAAATAATTGCACATCAAAAAGCACATCAGCGGTATTCCGCTTTGCCCGGTCTACTGCTGATGTGCACCAATCTGTGGTTGAATAGGACAGGAAATGGTTTGTAAATATTAATGCATCCAAAACGAAACTGCACTCATTTACTCACCATAGAGAAACGTTCCTGACTCCTATCAGCATGGTTGCTCAACTTCACGAGAGCCTCTCACTGCATCTTCTTGGTCTCACATTTTCCACTGATCCTGAGGTGGAACAACTACATTGAATCAATAGCTGCTGAGAATGCCATGGACAGAACATGTGCGCAATGACGAAGTTTTAGAGAAAATAGACACAAAAAATACATACTTAATATCAGAAGGAGACAATTCAAATTTCTAGCGCACATAACGAGAAAAGAGGGCTTAGAAAATTTGACACACACAGGGCATATTGAAGGCAAGATGGACATAGGGAAGCAGAGAATAACCTACCTAACGAGCTTGTGTAAATGGTTGCCAGAACAGGGATTAGGAGAGCGAAAAGACAAAATTTACTATGAGGTGTAAATGACAGGAAGTTGTGGAGAGCCATAATAAGGGATGCGGTATAGAGAAGAAGTGTTTAATCATTAGGAGGAAGTTTTAATGTATTTAAAAAATCATGTCTTTTATACCACTGGATACACTTATAACGTACCTATTTTAAGAAATAAAACTGCTAAGAGCCACATGAAATAAGAAGTTGTGGAGAGCCATGATCGAATATATCCTGAAGGGAAGTAGCGCATAGAAGAACCCTTCCATCCTTCACAATATGTACTTCACTTCCGCAAGTCGCTGAATTTGCCTTAATCGAACGGCTAACTTTGAGTATGAACATGTGTGCTTATTGGGTGTTTGACGATTATTGCTTGCCTCTGGCATCCAATCGATTTTTGATGATGCTGAAAGAATTTTGGTATCCAGGAATGCTAAAGCAGGGAAAAATACAAAACACTCAATCTTTGAGAGCTTTCAGAGCTGGCAGTCGTTAAATTCATCCGCAAATACAGCGTAGCTAAAAGAAAAATAGTATAAGAAACCGACTTACGATAAATAGTTCACTGGTGAATTCGAATACTAATGTAACATTAAAAAAAAAAACGAAATAGAATTAAGGATCTTGAGAGCGATGCTTCACAAATATAAAGTCTTATTACTTTACGTGCAACACTCAAGAAACAATGCGTTGCCGTTGACTCTGAAGTAAGTCTTTAACACATCCAATATTGTTCAAATACTCACATCTCTTCTTTGTATAATTGCTCTTAACACAACGTTTCAGTTGATCGAGGTTGAAGAATGAATCGGCCAGTAATTATCAAAAATCTATATAAAGCGCTGTGTACGTGTGCTTATCTGTCCGTTTTTCGATCTCGGCGAATTACAAATAACCTTAAGTAACGGATAGTAACTACTGTAGTTACACGTGATTAAAAATTAAAGTTAAATTTAAATATCGAACAGATTTGAAAAACTTTTTAAAAAAAAAAAGTGGCACACAGTATGTTGCTCATACGTTATTTTTTCCTTTTTCGAGCATGCGTACTGTGACGTATTCGAAATATTACATAGTTTGGGTTCTCCTAAATGTCTTTTAAAATGTCTTGACTTTATGTCAAGGAATCATAAAGAATGGTGATGTTAATAGAAAATAAAAATTGCGCACAAAATAAATGTAAACAACTACAGAGAATAATATCGAAAAGAGCAATACAAATGCAGAAGCACATATACATATGTTTTATAAATTACGCAAAAATATTTGATAAGGTATAGCACAAGGATCTATTTGAATTGCTAGGAAAACTTTATTTGTGAAGGATTATTAGAATAATACAAAACTTATTGTGCGAGCAAACCGACTACCTACCAGGATTTAGTATCAGTAGGCACAATCTTAGCGATATAAACACTGTGTTGGGGGCAGACATGGAAAAAAATCTACAGGATTTCTTATCAATCTAGTAAAAATAAGTGAGAAGAAAGGACTAACCGTATGTATGGAAAAACCCAAGAAACGAGTTACGAATTGGAGATGATAAAAACAAGTACAAATGATATTAACATGTAGGAAGTGTTTTAACAGATGACAGAAAATGTGACAACGAAATGCAAAGATGTATTGAAATAGCGAAAGATGCCTTCAAAAAACTAAGCAAAGTGTCATGAAATAGAAAAATTTTGTTAGAATCAGTTTTATGAAATAGTTTTCATACATATGTTAATAATCTATGCCAGGTAGCATTTTAATTACTTCTTTAAAACAAATGATTATAATGCAAAACTGGCCATTTCGGCCTTTGATTCTAATATACAATTTCTCGGGTCTATCACTTCTTTAGAAATTGCTTTATGTTCGGATACGAAACTGAGTAGATATGAATGCTTTGAGAGTCTGAAAAAGATTTGTTTTTATAAGGCACTACTCGACCTTGCTCGATCGGCAACGCACTCAGTGGTTGAGTCGGTATAAGCACGTCGGATCTAACGATGGTTTCTTCAGCAAAGAATATTTCTCGAATATTCAGGCCGGTAGATGAAAATAAAAAATATATATTGTTTAATAAATAAACGGGGCGTCTAGTAACATATGGGTATCCACTAAAAATAATGTTTAAGTAATATATATATATATATATATATATATACACACCAATAAGCCATTTTTTAATTTCCGGCTACTGTTGATCTTGGCCGAATAGTTTATCCTCCTAATGGGCGAGTTTGGTTTGTCCGTCATATAGAACTCGCCTGGTGGTATATAGGGTACCCATTCTATAAACTCCAACTACTTGCCGCTTGACGAGAGTTAGCCGCGTGCGAAGCTCTTAGCTCTTGTCGAAGTCTCTGCCTTCGGGCAAAGGGGATCCCAGACGAGGCTATGCCAAAGTGCAGAGTCTCGTCATATATCTAAACTATAAATACCATAATATACGGGGTCTACATGGAATTTTTTGCCCCGAGCCTACGGACTCGGTTTTGCCCCGCATTAAAAACTGCCATATGTCAAATCCTGCCTCGGGGGGTTGGGGTGGGGTTGAGGTAAATAGCCTTGCCACCTGACGTCAGAGCCTTCTGAAAGGGTAACGAGAGTTCCACATGCGAAGCTCTTAGAGAATTATTTTCAAAGTTCTGCCTTTGAGCGGAGAGGAACCCAGACGAGACTCTGTCCTTCATAGCCTCGTCTGGAGTAGCAACACTAAAGACCCCTTTTACTATTGGGAAAATAAACTGAGAACGCCCCACGTTAAGAACCAGCCTTGTGTCACATCCCGCCTTGTGGGGATGTCTCGGGTAAATATCTTGGCCGCCTAACGATTGCTTGCAAACGCATGTAAAGCAGTCGTCATTAGCCAATAATTTACCTATATATATAAATATATATATATATATTTATATATATATATAGGCAGAAAAATATTATTAAAAACAATAATTATTTGACAAAAACTAACCCTGATTATGTACTTAATAAAATTGAAAACTATAACCCTATTATTTGTATATATATATATAAATGATATGGGGGAAATAAATATTCTGACTAGAAAAATTGTATTTTTATAAATGTAAAAGCCTTAACTAAAACAAATTTTGATACATTTTATGTGTAAAGATACATTTTATTAAAAAATAGTAATAAACTTAATTAATTCTTATTCTAACAGAAATTAATGCATTTTTTCATTTTAACTAATGGAAAAAGTATTCGTACAAAACAAAAAAAAAAAAGCATATTAACTTAATTTAATACTTTGTGGAATATCATTTATTGAGTTCAACAGCTACCAGTCTATTCCTGTACGTCTCAACTAATGATTTGCACACATTGTGTGGTATTTTGTCCCATTCTTCTTGGCATATTGTCTTCAAATTCTTGGCATTTGTTGGTGCTCTTTTCCCAATTTGAATTTTCAAATATCGCCATAAATTCTCGACTGGGTTCAAGTCTGGGGATTGCAAGACATCAACGTTACTTTCAGCTAACCATTTCCTTGTAGATCTAGCGGTATGCTTAGGATCATTATTCAGTTGGAAAACCCAATCAGGAGGTAGCCGAAGTTTCTCAACAGAACGCATTAAATTGTCTTGCAGGATTTTCTGGTATCTTTCGGCATTCATCTTGCCATCTATTATTGATATTCTGCCAACACCTTTTGCAGAAAAACAGCCCCAGATCATGATACTGCCACCACCAAACTTTACAGTTGGCAACGTGTTCTTTGGTAAGTAGGCTTCACCGTCCTTCCTCCACACATGATTTCGATAATTATGACCAAACAACTCTATTTTAGTTTCATCTGTCCATAGTACTTTTTCCCAAAACGAATATTCTTTATCCTTATGCTCTCTAACGAATTTTAGCCTAGCATTTCTGTGTCGTTTCAAGAGGAGTGGAGTCTTCCTTGGGATACATGGTTTCAGACTGTTTTTGTGTAGTTCATTACTTATTGTACGCTTGGTTATTTTAATCCCTAATGCATGCAGATGTTCCTGCAGCTCTTCTTGGGTAACCTGTGGATTTTGTTGGATCTGGCGTCCTAATATCCTTGCTGATCTTAGAGAAATTTTCCTCGGAGAACCTGTTCGTCTTTGGTTTTCGACGCTGTTACGAGTTTTAAACCTTGCAATGAACGAAGCAATTGTAGTAAAAGGTATATACAGGTTGTTAGAAATCGTTCTGTAACTGTTCCCATCTTTCCAAAGAGACAAAATGTGTTGTTTATGTGAAATAGTCAATTCTTTACCTTTAGGCATTATTAGAACCTTCTCGTAAGATTAGAAATTGCAGAATGCTCTGATAATGGCTAATAGTGTTAACTATAATTACTGGTAACATTACTGGAACATTCTAGAATATACTTTTTTCATAATTAATTGATTATTTTATTCTAATAATTGATTTGTACGAATACTTTTTTCACCAGTTAGAATTAAAAAATGCATTAATTTCTGTTAGAATAAGAATTAATTAAGTTTATTATTATTTTTTAATATTATGTGTCTTTATACATAAAATGTGTCGAGATTTGTTTTATTTAAGGCTTTTACATTTATAAAAATACAATTTTTCAAGTGTACGAATATTTATCCCCCCCACTGTATATATATAAAATAAATAAAAAAAATTAATTATTAGATACTAGTGTATTCCAACTGTTGGCTTCTACGATCAGAACGTTTCGGATTTTTTACCCTCCGCGTTTTTTCATGTGTCTTATATTTAGTAACGTTGCAATTTCGAACAGGACACTTTATTCAATTTCCTAGGTTAGATTCTTTTCATTAAAAATTACGCGAAAGTTCGAATAAATCAATGTATAATAATAATTTATCTCTTAAATGCAAACAGAAGTTACTATCGACTGAAAACTTGTTGACTGTCCAGCAGCAAGAGAAAATAATGTAAAATCATTTGAGATAAATATCTCGAAAGAAAACTGAATATTCGATTATCGAAGTTTTTTAAAGCCATAACTTCGGTTTCAGGGAATTAAAATTCACAGAAAATTAATCTTCTCATTATTTTTTAAAATTTAAACTAGATTTAAATAAGAATAGTATTTATTTTCTGCGATTTTCATGAAATAAAATTTTAGACCAATATATATTAAATACAAAGTTATATTTATAATAAGACACATGTAATATTTTAATAAAGTAAATTCCGACATAAAGAATTATTCAGTTGTTTCCAATTTAACTGATTTATTAAAATATTACTTATTTCATTATTTATTTCTTACCTATTTTAAACGGAAGTATTGCTTTTTGACTTCTCCCGACGATAAAAAAACATATTTTTTTTACTTTTTCCTCTGAATTTTTCTACTAAAAAGAAGCCTCGTGGTAAGACTCATTTATTTGCTTGACAATGGCAAATTTCGATCTGAGGTAACACAACAAGTGTTGGTATATTGTAAAATCAACAAACCAAACCCTTACTCCACCACAAATGAGTAGATTAGAGTCGATAAATTTAATAGTGTTTTGCCTTCGAGATTTCTGGAAATAGGCGTCAGATATCTACGGGTTTTTGTTTAACAAAATCCTTGAATGTTAAATCAGCGTTTATCTGTGACATCGCAAAGTCCAAGAGGATTTCCCTATCCCCTTAAGGATGCTGGGAATACCATGGACTGACGAAGTGAAAAGGAAAATGAAAGGACAATTTACATTTTAAAGAGCATAAAGTTAATTTCGGTTAAACAATAATCGATGGACAGAGAGAATTAGAAAAATTTGAAAAAGGGTTCAAAACTTCATTGGAAGCGGAATAACTTTACAACTAATGAATGTAAATGGACAGAACAGGGATTTCCTTATTTCAAAAAAATTACTAAGATAAACAAATGATGTTCAAAATATTGTGTGATTACGCAAAAGAAGGGCATATGAGTCAACATTAAGGTTCCACAGAAGCTGAAAATAACATGGCAATTTTAGGAAAATGGAAACAAAAACATCCCTGTATTCAGAATCAGAAAGAAGTTTTTGGATATATAATTAAAGAACTTGAAGAATTTGATTCTTAAAAAACAAAAAGGCAGGGTTGACAGATGTGTAACTTATATAACGAATAAAATGTTGACAGAACGGGATTCTGAGATTCAAAAAAGATTGCCTTGGGAAATTCAGAGATTATGATCGTTATATTTTGAAGGGATTTGGTACATAAAGACAACGTAGACCATAGCTAGAGAGCAAAAAACAAACAAATAAGAGCTACAAAGACTAGGAAATTGATGAGGAGGCCAGATCGTTTATATCCTGAAGGGACACGGTACATGAAAAGAACGAGTTTGTTTTAATTGCTGGTAGACCAAGCTTAGGGAGAGAGAGCAAAAAAAACAAATTAAAGAGCTACAAAGACTAGGAAATCTTGGGAGGCCATGATCGTTTATATCCTGAAGGGAAGTAAAAGATTTGTTTATTTTAGGAGAGAGAGAGAGCAAAAAAACAAAATTAGTTAGCTACAAAGACAGAAATTGTGGAGGCCATGATTTATATCCTGAAGGGACACGGTAATAGAAGAAGAACGTTTATTTTTAAAAACTATTGACCATAACAGAGAGCTTAAAAAACAAACTTTATTAAGAACAAAGAAGGAAATTGGAGGGCCATGATCGTTTATATCCTGAAGGGACACGGTACATAGAAAAGAACGAAAGTAGACCATAGCTTGGGAGAGAGAGAGATCAAAAAAAAACTTTGGTTAAGAGCTACAAAATCAGGGATCGTTTATATCCTGAAAACGAGTTTGTTTTAAATTGTTGGTAGACCATAGCTTAGAGAGAGAGCAAAAAAAAACAAAACTTTCTTTAAGAGCTACAAAGAGAAATTGTGAAGGTCTGATCGTTTATAAAGAACAAGTTTGTAACTTAGCTGAGAGACAAAAAACAAACTTTATTGCTACAAAGGCCAGATCGTTTATATCCTGAAGGGGGAACGAGTTTGTTTTAAATTCCATGGTAGAATTTGAGAAAAAACAAACTTTTATTAAGAGCCAAAGACTGGGAAATTGTGGAATGATCGTTTATATCCTGAAGGGACATGGTACATAGAAGAACTTCAACAAATTTGTTTTAAATTGCTGGTAGACCAATTTAGGAGAGAAAAAAAAAAAAATAAACTTTATTAAGAGCTACAAAGACTAGGAAATTGTGGAAAAAATTGATCGAATATCCTGAAGGACACGGTACATAGAAGAAGAACGAGTTTGTTTAAATTGCTGGTAGACCATATTTAAGGCAAAAAAACAAACTTTATTAAGAGCTACAAAGACTAGGAAATTGTGGACATGATCGTTTATATCCTGAAGGGACACGGTACAGAACATAGAATTTTAAAAGAACGATTTTGTTTAAATGAGCAAAAGACCATAGCTTAGGAGAGAGAGAAAAAAAACAAACTTTATTTGTGCTACAAAAAGGAAAATTGTGAGAAAAAATCAGGCGTTTATTAAAATACAAAATTGGCCAAGATCGTTTATATTCCTTTTTTAAAGAGAGATTCAAAAAAACAAACTTTATTAGAGTTTACAAAGACTGGGAAATTAAAATGATCGTTTATATCCTAAACACGTAAAGAAGAAGAAAATTTTTTGTTTAAATTGCTGGTAGACCATAGCTTAGGAGAGAGAGAGCAAAAAAACAAACTTTATTAAGAGCTACAAAGACTGGGAAATTGTGGAGGGCCATGATCGTTTATATCCTGAAGGGACACGGTACATAGAAGAAGAACGAGTTTGTTTAAATTGTTTTATATTAGGAGAGAAATTGCTGGATCGTTTATATCCTGAAGGACAGACATTAAAGAACGAGTTTATTTAAATTGTTGGCAGACCATAGCTTAGGAGAGAGAGAATTTATTAGAGAGAAGAGCACAAAAAACAAACGGTACATAGAAGAAGAATGATTAAGAGCTTAGGGAGAGACAAAAAAAAAAGACTAGGAAATTGTGGAGGGCCATGATCGTTTTTACATAGAAGAAGAACGAGTTTGTTTAAATTGCTGGTAGACCATAGCTTAGGTTTAGCAAAAAAAAACTTTATTAAGAGCTACAAAGACTGGGAAATTGTGAGGGCCATGATCGTTTATATCCTGAAGGGACACGGTACATAGGAAGAAGAACGAGTTTGTTTAAATTGCTGGTAGACCATAGCTTAAGAGAGAGAGCAAAAAACAAACTTTATTAAGAGCTACAAAGACTAGGAAAAGGCCATGATCGTTTATATTTATAGAAGAAGAACGAGTTTGTTTAAAGAGACCTAGCTTAGGAGAGAGAGAGCAAAAAAACAAACTTTATTAAGAGCTACAAAGACTGGGAAATTGTGGAGGGCCATGATCGTTTATATCCTGAAGGGACACGGTACATAGAAGAAGAACGAGTTTGTTTAAATTGCTGGTAGACCATAGCTTAGGAGAGAGAGAGCAAAAAAACAAACTTTATTAAGAGCTACAAAGACTAGGAAATTGTGGAGGGCCATGATCGTTTATATCCTGAAGGGACACGGTACATAGAAGAAGAACGAGTTTGTTTAAATTGCTGGTAGACCATAGCTTAGGAGAGAGAGAGCAAAAAAACAAACTTTATTAAGAGCTCCAACGGAGGGGAATTTGAGAAAACATGATCGCCCACGTCCTGAAGAGACATGGCATATAGAAAAAGAAGAATAATCAATACTTCCTGCTGTACCCGTTGCTTCGGGCGTAGCTGAACTACATATAAATTATTCACACTTATTACATCATGCCTTTTCACCCTGAAGAGAAAACTTTCAGCTATCGATTTTAAAGGATCGCCTCTGGTATTCGTTTCTTTTGTTATCTAAGTAGGAAATTAAATATTTTATTTATACAGTAACAGCAGATGTATATACGATGGCTGCATTGAAGGTTTTTCAAGGCGTTAATCCTTTAGTAGATATTTATAGACAACGTCTGAAGTACTATTTTTTTTTCATCTCGGTGGTAAAGTCTTGAGATCCATAATAAAGTTGCTAGCTTTAGCCATCAACTTGAAGCTTCAATAAATGACTGAAACATAATACCAAAGATTTGTTTGAATTTCTGGGATGACGAGTTATCATTATTTACACTGATTGCATGCGGACTACTGTTCTCATCTTTGTTGTTATTATCACAAAGTTTTGGCCGTTATGACTTCTTTCATTAGGTGAATAACAACTCGTGTGACCTACAGGGAATTCTGAACTAAAGCCTTTATTTACTCTTTTCACAACCCATATCTAGGGATATCTTGTGTAGTTCTTAATTTTAGTATTGTCCTGTCTTCACTGAGTCCAAGTACACAGTGCCTGGCTCAGGGATTGAGCTCACAATTACTATGTCATCAAATACACAAACTGACACTTTAATCCACTAGACGTGTACCGTTGGACAATTCTTTGTGGATAACCTGGAGTCTTAAACCTAACATGCCTGTTGCAGTTGCTGCTTATCATGCGTGACTGCACTTACTGAAGCTTTTCTCTTTTGTTACAGCTGCTACTGCTGTTAGAGATGTGCTGTCATTTGTTTTTTTAATTAGCGGCTCCCATATCGTATTTATTTCTATGCTAGGCTTACTATGGAGGCCAACATAGCCTAACATATGTGCTGCTTCTTTCAAACGTCTAATCCCCAGTATTCTTCATTGTCCAGTCTTGTAAATAGTGTAAATAACAATTCCTAAAATTTGACTCTAGTATGTGATGCACGCCAGGAAATATCAGATGGTCTGACTCGAATTTAATATCAATAAGGAACTTGTGCTAAGAGGAGTTGATCTGTAGTGACCCCAGAATATACTGGGCTCATCCTAGATTTTGCCCTCATTTTCACATCGGAGTAGACAAATGCGTCAGAGGGTTGATCTGAAAAGGGTCATCAGGTGCAGATTTGAGTCTCATAGGAGGCCAGTGCCTACCCTCGACACGTAAATAGGTGGCTGACCCAGCTGCGCTTAGGATTTGCACAAGTGGAACAACCCGATAGCAGGAAGATATATAAGCGTCACACCCGAAAAGGGGAACGATAAAGAATCTCTTGCATCCACATTCCAAAGAATCACTCACATGCACATTCGGGGAAAGCCCCAGAGCCACACACCCTTACGCGGATATTACTTGACGAAACCCGGAGGTGAATAAACAATAATTTCTCTTCCAAGAGATTTAGTCGCGTGTTTTTATTATTTCTTTTTTTACAACTTTAACGTTACAGTAATGCTGCTTCAGCTACTATGATGTTTAAACTGCAGCCAACATTTTCGTCCTTCGCAACTGAATCCTAGAACTGCAATAACGGAAATTCTCGTCATCCGCCCTTCATTGGTTAACCTTTCTTTCAAACTTTTAACAATATAATTATTGGTTATAAAAGTTTCCTTCTGGTGTCATTGAATGACTATCCATCTAAAAGCAGAGGGAGTGGGCCGATACTTCAAAGATTGATTTTCAAAATTGGTAGGTAGGTCTATCTCAGTCAGAAGACTGGTGCAAATAAATCTTTTCTTTACATCTGACCTTATGCCAGTAGAGAAAATATCAAACCTTTAATTACCACTAAACTCCCGTGACCCATTGGGTCAACTTTGTTTTCTTACATTTAGTTTCATGAAGTGTTTGTGAAAGTAGAGACATTTTAAAAATACATTTAGTTGCAGTTATTGAAGTTACTTTCAACATTAAAAAATCGTCTCTTTGAAGAAAGTTGAAATAAAAATACTGTATAAACAAATCGTATTTTAAAATCATATTATAAAACATTGAAGTTGCTTCCAACAATTAAAAAATTGTAGAAAATTGAAATAAAAATACTTAAAATATTGTTTGTTTAAAGAAAGCTGAAATATAAATAAGCACGCACACAATCACAGGGAGGTGGAAAGAGAGAGAGATAGGTGGAAAGAAAGGGCGTTTTTTTCTGCATTTCCTTCTCCCCCCCGCTTCCTACACAATAATAAATTCATATCTTTCTTTCGCCCACTCTATATATATGACTTCTGGCAAACACACAAGCAACGTTCACAGACTTTTGTAGTAATAATTACCATGAACTGAAAAAAAGTACACATCTGTCATTGGTTGATATTTAGCATTGACCGTGAAAAAAGGACTTGCTCTAAGTTACAAGACATTCTCCTGCAGCTGGCATTGGCCTGTATCGCGTGGTCTCCGCCAACGATAAATAGACCACCAGAAGACGTAGAATCCATTTTTAAATCTTCGTTTTCATGCGAACAAAATGTTCTTGACATTGTCGGGCTGACGATTGCCGTCTTCAACCACATGGAATTTGGTGGTTGAATAATTGTGAGTTCAATCCCTGGGTCGGGTAGTATAGATTCATGCTCCGGGGAAACATGACGAGCAACAGTTGGGTGGTACTAAAAAAAGAACGAGATGTCTGGAGACATGGACAGCGGCAATATACCCTTCTTCTTTTTCTATATGACGTGTCCTTTCAGGACGTGGACGATTACGGCTTTCCAAAACTTCCTCTCCGTTGTAGCCCTTAGTAAATTTTGTCTTTATGCTATCTCTCCTAAACCTTGTTCTGCCAACCATTTACGCTCGTTAGGTAGATTATCCACTGTTTTCCTCTGCCCCTCTTGCCTTCAATATGTCCTGTGTGTGTCAAATTTTCCAAGTCCTCTTTCCACATTATTTGACCTAGAAATTTGAACTATTTTTGATGTTACATATAAGTGTCCTTTTGCGTCCATTTTCTATAAAACTTCATTCTTTTCTCTTCTGCAGAAACATATTTCTGATGCTTCAAGTTTCTATCTGAGTTGTGAGGAGACTGTTCATCAGTTACTGCTATATAAGAGAACCTATATTATCTACCCAAGTAGATTAAATAAAGTGTCCCTGAAGATTACCTGAATCGACAAACACCTGAAGAAGGCCACAGTGTACAACGACTAAAACGTGATAATAACAACAGAGATAAGAGAGCATTTGTCCGAATGTACATGATGTAAATATTAAGTTCTCATCTCAGAAATTCAGGCAGAAATCACAATCACGTAACCCATTAGGCTCCTAGGAGCACCATATGCACTGCAGCGTTAGTAGAAGTGGTGTGTTTTGGGCAAGATAACTTGACGGAAGACCAACCCCATCTAAGCCGGTTTGAATTCAGAGTTTGCTTTTCCTAGACTGGCAGCCAACCAAGGCTATAGAACCTAGTCTGTCCTGATATTTAACCATAGTTGTGGGGAGAAGAGATGTATTGATATCTTTCCAAGGGTATTACATTCATATGAATGTAATGAACCCGACTGGAATTCGAACTCGTCTCTCTGATTTCTCAATCCGAGACGCTAACCACACCTCCTTCATTCATATAAAAATTTTAAAAACGCAAACTAGGAATAACGTGAATAATGCATTAGGGGCCGGTTAAAAGGGCTGGTGGGGACGGGTACGGGGTAACTATCATCTTTTTCGGGAGCCAGGTACGCAGCATTTGTTGTATTCAGTATCTGAAATCAAGAGTAACTTTGCATAACTTAGCTCGTTACCACATTACTTGGCTCCTCGCCTCAGTCGGTCCTGAGCGATTTCCCCCAACATACCGATGGGTATTTACAATGCGAGCTGCTTATAGAAACAGTGATGTCACGTGTATAATTGATTGATCTTAAGTTTCATTCACTTTAATGATGATGTGAGGATGCAGAAAGCGATAGTCACTTTTTTTATTTTTACAGACCAATTTACTGACCTGACAGCCCGTGCGTGGTGACGGTAGTCAGTCTCTGATTAGATCCCGACGGAGAAGGTAGCGGCGTCTCAGCGATGATGTGAGTGCTAAATAAGAACATAAAAGATATCAACCCTCTGGCCCCCGCCCCCCAAATTCAAGTATGTCTTTCTTCATATTTGTCATTCCACATACTGTTTCCTTGTCTTTATATGTGCTTTCATTTCACTGTGTAGCACAATTTTTGATATATATATATATATATATATATATATATATATATATATATATAATGAGTAATGACAGAATATGATAATACGTATGGAATCTCCAGAAGGATATAAATCCAGGGAGAGCTCTATGTCAAAAGACAGAGCAAAATTATTATTAATTAAAGAATATCAAACACTTAAAGTCCGATAGGTGATAATTTTCATTTCATGAAAGCTCTAAAAAAGCAAAAGGATTTTGTTTGTAGGTCTTGAAGATTGAGAGCTGCATTTTTTTAGAGCTCTCATGAAATAAAAATTATTACCTATGCGATTTTAAGTGTTTGATATTCTTTAATTAATATTAATAATATATATATGTGTGGGATGGCGTACAAAACAATGTATAACATCTTTTGCATTTATATATCTATACTTTATATATATATATATATATATATATATATATATATATATATATATATATATATATATATATATATATATGTATGTGTGTGTGTGTGTGTTTACAGGCACAATTCATGCTATGTCAAGTTGTTAGTATATCACAGATATAGTAATGCCTAATGTTTGCCTTGGAGAGTGGAAACCACTAAGATATTTTCCTCTCTTTCTCAGCAAACCCTATTAATGAAATAAATAGTGGTATGCAAATTCTGGGGGTGGGAGATGAATTAATTAATAGACAGGTAATGGAAACAGTTGTAGTTGAACAGATATATATATATATATATATATATATATAGATAATATTAGTGGAAAATATACATACATATGAAAAATATATCTAAAAAAATTTCCATACATGTATATTTTCAGAAAAAAATTTTTCCAAGAGGAAGGATCCAGGTAGAACTCAATGTCTAGGACAGAGTAAGGATATAATAAAAAGGCTTAAACACTAATATTCCATGGTCATAATTTATTCCATTGGAATCGTAAAACGATCAAATCATCAGACCTACAAATTCAAAATGAAAACAGAAAAAACAACTCCGGAAATCAAAAACGAATTTAGAGAAAGAGTAAGTATGAGGAGGAGGGACAGAGAGAATTCTAGGAGATGTGGGTGGGGTGGGGGAATTTAAAAAGAAGAGAGAAAGAAAGTCGACGGATGTCTAATGCATAAAGATACATTTCGTGGTGACATACATACATCACAGACAATTAGAAGTTAGGATAGGAAGTAGGGGGGGGAAAAAGAACCCTCCTCCTCATACTTACTCTTTCTCTAAATTCGTTTTTGATTTCCGGAGTTGTTTTTTCTGTTTTCATTTTGAATTTGTAGGTCTGATGATTTGGATCGTATTTACGATTCCAATGGAATAAATTATGACCATGGAATATTAGTGTTTAAATGTTTTTTTATATATATATATATATATATATATATATATATATATATATATATATATAACAGTTCTTTATTTTCTTCGCACTCCATCGTCATTTTCTGCGATTACAAAAACAAAGTATTAATGATGAAGCACTGAATTTTAAGATTTCCCACACATTTAATTAAAAAGATTGGTTCGTTTTCTATTTCTCTATGCAGCTTACTTAAATCTAAGAAAAGATTTTCAGAGATAATAATTTAGTGACAAAAGTCTTACTAATTAACCCATAGCTGGGGAGGAGAATAGGTGGATTCATACCTTTTTCCATGAGCATTTTCGCGTAATTGAATATAACGAACCCAACTGGAATTGGAACTCGGCTCTCTGATTAACAATCCTGAGCCATTATTCATTACATCACCCGCGTACCCAAGCTTACAGAACCTGGTATTCCCAAGCGGTCACCCATCTAGGTATAGATCACGCTTGACGTTGCTTAACTTCGGTGATTGTACGGAAATGTGATATGATCGGTTTCTTTGTGGGAATGGGAAACGACTTGGAGGAAGGGTAGAGTTGGTAGGGCTTGATGCGTGTGTCGGATCGGTTGACCGAAGTCACTGGTGGTGACTTTGACAGCTTGGCTGTTTTCGCGACTCCCCTACAGTGTCATCGACGGCGTTCTTAAAAGGCAGATAGAGTGAATTTATAATTGCTATTCTACAATGTACATGACCAGTGTTGCTCAAAATAAAACTTGGCACTTGTGAATAATAACCATAACAAAAATATCGTAAAATAAGTGTTTATTTATAACTAGCAGCATGGCCCGGCGTTGCCCGTGCTTGATTCAAAAATCGTACGACTCATACAGCAATCGCTATCATTTGACTTAAAATATTTTTGCCCTTCCTTGCCTTTAAAGGAGTGCCCTTTGCCGTGCTGATGTTGCTACATAGCTTACTTCTTGCCTATCTCACACTGCGAATTTTTTCTAAGCTCTATACTAAACATTAAATCTGTTACGAAAAAAAAAACTAAACAAAATGAACACAAAAAGATCAGCTTTAAAAAAGGACTCGTAACTGGAAAAACCGAATGAAAAAAGAATGTTAACAACAAATACTTTTTCACACCCAACCCAGTTCTGCGGAATCAGAATCAACATTGAGTTTAAGCAAGTGAATGAGCCAATTGGAGTAAAGTGTCATGCAGATTTAAATTTTTCTCTCTTGTGACGAATGCAGCTATCGATTTTTTTTGCATGTTAGTTAACATTTGTGTCAATCAGCTGTTGGCTCTCACGCTGGCCAGTAGAATCTTCCTGCCTATTCGTGGCAGCCAGCAATAGGCTCTCACTCTGGCCAGTAGAAAATGACCGCAAACTACATGAAAACTGCCGTAGAAGCATGAAAAAATCGATTATTTCTACTATCGATGGGAGTTGGGAAATGCAAAGTCGGTCTTGGCCTTCCCGCTAACTTGGAGCATGTGCATGTAAACTTTGGTGCAAATCCGTCGAAAATTGCGGCAGTGCATTCACTACACACACACACACACACACACACACACACACACACACACACACACACACACACACACACATCTTGCCTTTTATAGATAGAGGTAAATAAAAAAAAATTCACCTTGTAGGACTACTTTCAAGACTTTGTATATTGCTTATATTTATCTAACTTGACTTAGGTCTTGCTTGCTCGATATCACAATACTAAGGAATAATTTTACTGTAATTGTAATCATGTTTTGATTCCTTACCCACCGTAGCCTAGTACTTCATCTAGAACGATAACAACTTACGTTTCTTCGTTTTAGTTTTGAAAGTTTGTGTGGCTATACTTGATAGAAAGTCAGTAAATGTCGATATCTTGAGATGCGCAAATCTCCAACGATTTGTTAAGTCAGATTTTGTTTTGGAATTTGCTGTTTCAGCCTGGAGAAGCCTGTTTCATCTGAACCCTTGTCGGCGTCATAGATTTCTCTCATCGACCGCCGATATAACACTTACGCTCTTTGTAACGGAATGCCGGTGACCTCGGTCAGCTGTCTGTTTTAATTTCGACCACTCTCACTCTCTCCTCACCAGAATAGGTTCAGTCGACGGAGAACGCAAAGATACACACGCACAGAAGGAAGGAGAAACTGTATTCTGGAATAAATTACCTGAGCGTAAAAGAAACGGCTTTTTCTCGTGATAGGGTAGTGAGAATGTCAGTGCCAAACGCTGAACTTTGCCAAGACATTTTCGCGGGTCAGTGCTAGGTTCTCTTTGATATCCTTCATTGTAAGAGATTTTGGTCATTCGGAAAAGTGTTGGGAGGTTTAGAGTTGCTCCGAGGATTGATCCAAACCGAGAACCTCTTAACCTTTTGGGATCGTGTAATTGAAAAATAGATCTGTGTAACTGTAACTGAAAGTGTATGAGTCGTCTGCTTCATTTCTTTGTTTGTTTCATTCGCTGTAAAGATCGTTCATAACTATTTTTGCGAGTAAAGAGAGATTTCAAACTGTTTTGAAACGATATTAGTAGAGGTAATAAAATAACAAGCTTTTTTTAAAAAATTAACATTAATAGAATGTGGATATTGTGTATAAGAAAATCATAAAACCAACATCCGAGTTACCAAGGAACGTCCTATGTAAGACAATAAACTACATCCGCGTCCTGGGTAAGATGATAAACTACATCGGCGTTCTGGGTAAGATGATAAACTACATCCGCGTTCTAGGTAAGATGATAAACTACATCAAACAGCAAGACCTCTGATCAAGAAGTTTTGAGAAGCGTGGAACTACCTCTTAATTGCTAGTATTCCCAGGTTCACCCTGACCGGGGTAGTAACACCTGTTAGGTGCCAGCTATGGACAAATAGTTAACCCCCAAACTGGGGTCAAAACACTATGAAAGTGTAAAAATAGGTTTTAATACCAGCAATAAATTTTTGTAAAAAACTATTACCAGCAATTAATTTTTGAAGGAAAAAAATTATTACCTACAATATATTATTACCCGCAATACATTTTTGAAAAAAAAAATTACCAGCAATGAAAATCTTGTCGGCATTAAATAACACATTGAGGTTGGTATGCCATAAAACAAAACAAACCAAGCCAAACCGTTGCCAAGGGTGCTTGTGGGTGGGGTAATAGTTAGCTGCTCTACTTGACCAATAAGTCGTGTTTTTGATTGTCCCTGGATGTCTCACATTTTCGGCCTTATGCCAAACCAAAATCAGCTCAGTAAATAACTGTTTGTCACTTTAGCATAGGGTAATTATTAGTGAGATAATCTGGTTGACTATAACTGCAAAGTGAGCTCGATCTTCACCGAGTACCCTATGCTTTTTGCCGTTTTCGAAACTAAGTAAATAGCAACCTTGCCATGGACACTTTGTGCTGAGAACCATTATTAATATATTACTGCGGACTTAAATACTTTCTCTTGTCATGCCATGTAACTTCAGGACGGAAGTGATCATGGCTCTCTAACTGATTCATTTCTTTGCCATGACTTTTTGGGAATAATGGTGGAGTGATTTCCTATTGCCTTTTGTACATTTTAGAAATGTAATTTCATTTCTCATCCACTGGTTGCCACCTAAGACTAGAGAGCTTAGTCTACTCTACTATTTAACCCATAGGGAAGGAGATGAAATAGATTTTTGCTATTATCAACTGAATTAGTGAGAAATGAGCACAGTTGCCTAGGCCGAAGCTTGAACTCGGATTGTCGAATTCATTTTCTGCGCCGATATTAGGCTACTATAATGAAACACTAGCTATTTTATTGGGTTGGCCAAAAAGTTCGTTCAAGTTATTAAGTAAATTTTATACTTAATAAGCAAACGAACTTTTTGGCTAACCTAATATATAATCACTTCTACCAATTTGTCCGAATACCACTCTCTATCTCATCCATCTCTCTGTCTGTCTGTGTTTATATCTTTCTCTCTCTCTTTCTCTCTCTCTCTAAATATATATATATGGGTAGGTTTGTCTGGCTCACTAGGTTTATCTAGGTCTGCTCTACGGTTGTATTGAGCTCTTTAGTTAGTTGTTTACTCGTGTCGGGGTTTTTTCTTTGGGCTTCAAACCTGTATCTGTGCGATTTTTTTCGACAGACTTTCATGTTTCTAGCTCTTTCTTTTTTTAAAACCTTTTTTCCTTCGAGATTGATTCATTTTTCGAAACGAGTATAGTTATATATATATATATATATATATATATATATATATGATTGACTAGTGTTTTTTTACTACTGTTTATCAGACTTTTAACGGTTAATTAAAGCGATAAAATATTTTTAGATTGTAAGATTTTTTGGGAGATAATGAGGTTTTAGTGATACAAGTTCTCGTAATAAACTCATTGCTGTGGGCAAATCTATTCATACCATTCCCAAGGGTATTGACGCGTAAGGGAATACAACGATTCCAACTAGAATTGGAACCCTGCTGTCCGGTTTCCAACTTCAAGCTGTTCTTCACTACACCACCTGCACATCCAAGCTTTCAGTACTTGGTATTCCCAAGCGGTCACCCACCTTGGTGCAGACCATACTCGAAATCTCTTAGGGGCACCTCGAGGTGGTGTAATGGTTAGCAAGCTTGTCTCACTAGAACAATTACGACTGAGTAGTGAGTTCAATCCTCACTGGGTGCCCCATACTTTCGGCCCTGTGCCACATCTAAGCTACGCTTGGAAAATAACTAGGGGCACCTCGGCGTGGTGTAATGTTTAGCAAGGTTGGCTTGCTAGATCAGTTACTACTGAAAAGTGAGTTCGATCTTCCCTGATGCCCCATACTTTCGGCTTTGTGCCACATCTAAGCTCCTCTTAGAAAATCTCTACTCGAAATCTCTTAAGTTTGAACGTCAAATGGCCGTAAGCCATATATATATATATATATATATATAGTGGTATGATTATTTTCTTGATTTCAATTTAATTTTTATTAAAAACATGACGTGCATTTTAGTCGGCAATACATGATAAATATAATGGTGTTAAGTGGAAAAAATTATTCTCGAGTTTTATTCTTTAGAAGTAGATACTTACTGCAAATACAGTATCTACAGATACAAACTGCAAAAGAGAGAAATACTCAAAACAGATATATTTGCGATGAGCAAACTTTAAATTTCGGTCACTCGAAAAAGCACGAACCCATACCTTCTTTATCTATGGGTAAAAATGTAGGGCATACTCGATCTTTTAGTATAGCTACAATCAATCTGAAAGAAAGGAACTCTGAATCCAAAACCATCCTGAAGAGGGATAGACTTCGTCAAGCTATCTTGCCTTAGATACACCTATTATTACTGTTGCTGCAGTACATGTAATTTTTCAGTCACTCTACACTGGGTTACGAGATGCATGTACGCAGATGTGTAGCAGAAAGTATTAACCAAATTTTTAAAGCAAGTCATAAAATAATGGAAAAAAAAAAAAAAAAAAAAGATGGCATCACAGAATTATAGTAATATCTATTGCTTCTTAATCAAAAAGGTACCTGGCCAATCAAAGAACAGTAAGTTAAAAGTTCGAATAGGATATTTTTCCTGCGCAATAAACTTTGGGAGTTTAGTAGAGATATAAAATGAACTATGCTCTCTCAATAACTATTCCATTCTTAAGCAATTGTTGTGAATGACCCCAACCACGGTGAATTACAAGAAGAGACGTTAGAGCAAACACGACATCTCTTCGACTGATGTTTATAGAACCAAAGAACGACTCAGTATTTTGCAAATAATCTTAAGTAATCAACTTCGAAACCTTTTCGAACCAACAAGGAAGTACCGAACAATACTTATCTTAATCCTTGCATGAATTTCCTTCGGCAGCTATCTACATTAAGGTTAGTTTATTACTCTTCGTGCCACTATGATCATACCTACTAACACTAGCATATTACCTGCATCACACATAGGTGTGTACTCCTAAGACATCCTACAAAAAAAAAATACATTAGTGTTTACCACGGATACTTCAACAGTTACAAATTTCGTTATTACAACGTCAGTAAAAAAACCTAAACTCTGTTACGAAAAAAACAATCTTTCATTTATTTCACTTTAATATTACGGAAGTAAATTCTTTTGTTAATATATTTACAATTAATGCTGTTTCTCTTCTTAAAACACGCCTTTCATTTACAAACGTAGATATAAAATTAATCTATCAAAGAATTGTTCTCCGACAGAGCGGCACTTTTAAAGATTTGAATTTTTTTCAGATTTTTTTTTTTTTTTTTTTTTTTTTGGACGTGTAATTATTTTTCATTTCAGTATAGAAAATCTCCATAACTAATCTCAATTAATGAATATAATGCAACGTTTCAAATGAGTGAAATGAAAATGTTTTTTTGCAAATTGATTATTCAAAACCTGGCGACCAGGAGAGTGGTTCAGTCTGAACTGTTTAAGAACTGATTACATGTGATATCGTCAGTTCTGGTTAGGAACCATTATTTGGGTAATGGGAATGTAAATCTTATAAACAATTCCTTCCAAAAACTATGTGGAAATAACATTTCAAGCAGTCACAGCTCGAGGGGAAAAACAACATGTTTGGACTTCTTAAATTATTTCCTTTTTTTTCGTAAGGAACAGATATAAACACTTCGGGTTATCGGCTCTTGATATAATTAAAGATTCTTTATTTTACAGCACTCAAAGTTGGAAAAAATACAGATCTCTATTTTTATTTCTTTTAATCTAGAGATTGTATAAAAGAAATGGTGAGTGAAGACGAAAAAATATGACAGAACGTAAGGGGCATAACTCTTTTGTATATTTTTTTTCTGAGAAACTGCTCCTTATGTCCCTTTGATTTTCTATCGCTGGGCTCATGTATGCGCGAATTGAAAGGTGTACATAAGCTACTATCTGTTCCAAATTTTACAGGGGCTGATCGAGGGTCGTAGAGAGTGTACGCTCCTGCCTCCAGAATTTCTGAGAAATCGAATGAGGCACTCAGTGAGTGAAGACAGATTTAACGCTTATTCAGTTATTATAAAATCGTGAACTTCTAAATAAGAATCCACGAAAATTAACTTTTAGTAAATCCTCTTTCATAAACGCTATATAATCACACTTTGAATATAAAAGTTTTAATTTACAATTTTACATATCAAATAAAAGAAAACACATTTAAATTATATTATGAACACTCTATACTCATTTCTATAACCTAATATGATTACAGAATTAAAAAAATTTGAATTGAGATTTTACTGAGGAACATTCCCTCCCCTCTAACTGAAAATGCTGTACCCACCCCTGTATAATGAAAATTATTTAACATATCGATTAAAGCATTGTATTTTAATAAGATTAGCATTTCTCGATTGCTAATACGTTTTAATCTCCCTGTTAGTAAAAAATAAACCTAGCTTATTCAATTGTAAGCAGATTTCTAGTCGGTTGATATGTTTTTGTTTCTAATTTTGTTTTCAATGATTCAGTGAATTTAAAATAGCTATTTTCATATTATTGTCGCAGTGTGCCCAAACACCACTCCCACCTTTTCTTAAACAACCCCGGATATGCCTGCCGGTAGAGAAAGGTCACGACCCTTGTGTGCTAAAAATAGCAACGACATCCTTTCAAACTGACAGAAACACACAAAACTCAATTTTCGCCACTAAACAAAAATAAAAGACCTTTAATTTCGGTTCGAAATTAATTTAAATACAGTCAACAAACACCGAACACACTTTTGACTGTAATTAATAGGGCCCGAAATTAATTATATTCATTTACTTGTTTAGCGTCACCGCTTTTCTTGTATGAACCCTCATATCTAGATGCCCGAGACTTCGCAGCGGTTTTTAGCCGGCCACGGAAGAAGCCCGGCCTTCGGGCTAGGTTGCGACCATGGCAAAGTCTAGTTTGGACCACATCAGGACCTGCTAAGACTAACTTGGACCAGAACTTGACTAAGCTTTGACCAGCTTGGACATGTTATGACCAAAACATTGACTAAGCTTTGACCAGCTTGGACATGTTATGACCAATCTTTGACCAGTGACCCTATGCGGAAACGCTCGGGTTTCCCACGATAAACGACCTTGTGTCACATCTTGACCCTGTGGGAGTTAAGTAAATACCGCCGGCCACGGAAGCAGCCTGGTCTTCGGGCTCGGTTACGACCATGGCAAAGTCTAGTTTGGACCATATCAGGACCTGCTAAGACAAGCCAAGACCAGAACTTGACTAAGCTTTGACCAGCTTGGACATGTTATGACCAAAACATTGACTAAGCCTTGACCAGCTTGGACATGTTATGACCAATCTTTGACCAGTGACCCTATGCGGAAACGCTTGGATTTTCCCACGAAAAACGACCTTGTGTCACGTCTTGACCCCGTGGGAATCAAGTAATCCCACGAAAAACGACCTTGTGTCACATCTTGACCCCGTGGGAGTTAAGTAAATACCGCCGGCCACGGAAGCAGCCCGGCCTTCGGGCTAGGTTGCGACCATGGCAAAGTCTAGTTTGGACCATATCAGGACCTGCTAAGACTAACTTGGACCAAAACATTGACTAAGTTTTGACCAGCTTGGACATGTTATGACCAATCTTTGACCAGTGACCCTATGCGGAAACGCTCGGGTTTCCCACGATAAACGACCTTGTGTCACATCTTGACCCCGTGGGAGTTAAGTAAATACCGCTGGCCAGGGAGCCTTCCTGATTCGCGACTTTGACGCGCCCAGTCAAGTCAACCAAGCCCAGCAGCTGACGGGACCCAGCAGCAGTAGCAGCAGTTGTTCAAACAGTCCTTTTCAGGGCTAACTTCCGAAAGTCATTCGATCACCACTCTTCAAGGCTCCACTCACTTCACTCTCTGCTACTGCCTTCCCTCTGAGACGCCAGCTCACTCCTGCAGCTTCCAGCACTCCTGCAGCTTCCAGCACTCCTGCAGCTTCCAGCAGTCTCCAGCTCACTCCTACCGCTTCCAGCTCACTCCTGCAGTCTCCAGATCACCCCAACAGCTTCCAGCGGCCTCCAGCTCACCCCTGCGGCGCTCTACTGACGTCCCGCTACCTATTCCAGCACCCGCTGACGATCTAATCCAGTGCCCACTGACGTCCAGCGCCCGTTAACGTCCGGACACCATTCCCGAACAAACGACCTCTGTCGTCTTACCACCCACCGTTCGCAAATAAAGACACGATTTCCATCGTCTACAACGGACCATCTGCGTTTGTCATCCTTCTTTGCTATTGCCATCTCCTTGCCTTTGCGTCCCCTATTTTAGTTGTACGGTCAATTGGCACTCACACCTCTCGGCCCGAATTATATACCGAATGCCACTTTAATTTTTTTCTATTTCTTTTTTCTCTCAAAAGGATTGACGGAACTATTTGCACACTTAATGTACAGGGTATTTAATGTAAGTTATAGTAATATACCGTTGTATGTCAACAGTTTCATAAAATTTAAAGGGCTTTCAAGTTCTATATTAGCTAGTTCTTTAGTAGTTCGTCTTTCGGACAGGTGTTGTAGGGTGGCAAATAATTAATCACCCACAGAGACGCGGAGACACTTGAACTCTCGGGACTGGGGTTACTGAAAATCCAAGAAACATTGTTTTAATGAAAAATTACAATCACAGAACGTGCACACAACTCGTATAGACAAATATTATATATTAAAAAGAATTGTCGGAGTTAACTCCTCCTTTAGTTCGTTAACCCTTTCACCCTGGCTATAAATAGTCGCTGACCCTTCGCCTCTTCCTCTTTTTTCCCTCAGGCCTTTGGGCCGACACCTGGAGGTAAATCTCTCTCTTTTTTTTCCTCAGGCCTTTAGGCCGGCACCTGGAGGTAAATCTCTCTTTTTCCCCAGGCTTTCAGCCTTATTACCTCGAAGATGTGAACGCTCACAGAGAGATAGCGTTTCCCAAATGCTGGGAACACGCTAAGCACAATACACACACACACACACACACACACACACACACACACACACACACACACACACACACACACACACACGCACATATATAATATACACACACACTTTGTCCTTTGTAACTGTTTCCATGTAACTTGTTATTAATATATATATTTGTATACATATATTATCGGTCTTGTGTTTGTTTTTCTTTGCCTTCTTCTTTGGACTTAATTAAAGTCCAACTTTCTCATGTAGTTGGGCCGGCTAGCAGGAAAAATTTAACCCACATGTGTTCTTCTACGTTTACTCAACAACATCACAGCCACGGTCCACTACAGAATTAAAATCTGTATCATTATAATGACAAAATCATAAACAAATGTATGTTGCATATTCTGAAACTAGTTTCAGTAGGCGTTCATTTTTATTTTAATCTGTATATCTTTTTAAACGAGGCTTAGTAATCAGATTTTTGATAAATTCTCTCTTTATACAGAGAACGGGTTGCTGAGATAGTACTAAACGGTATCCAATTTGAATCAGATCATTCAGGATTATCAATGAACTGTAATGTCACTCACATCAAAGCAACAGAAATTAGCCCAGTCTTCACGGAGATAAAAAAACGTACTTGACAGAAAATAAAACGTACAGAAAGAGCAAGAAAGCATGGCAAATGGTACGTTAATTTCATAAAATTTATTTTTTTTGTGTGTGTATCTTGGGTTACAATTGTTTCATTGTGCATGTGATAAAAGGGAGAAATCACTCCGTATTACTACACGCCATGTCACAGAAAGAAGTTGGACGCGTGTTGACTGTCTTAGGGTTTGTGGCGATGAGATTGAATTTAACGGGATGTCCGTATTTTCGGCAGGAACAGTTTTTGTTGCATGCTGGGAATATTTTTATTTTAAACAAAGTTTAAATGTTACTGTTTTATTTTATTTATGATTTTCATTATTATTATTACTTTTATTTATAATAATAATGTCCCTACAGAACTTCTTTAGTCGACCTGCTGATGACTTTTAATTCCGGCCTAAAAGTACGCTAAGATGCACCCTATAATTGGCTATTTTTTTTCCTCAAGTTCAAGTCATCGTTTCTCCGGTGTCATTTTTCTTTTATCATAAGATTATCATATTTTGGACCTATTATTAACTAGATCTTCAGTAGTTTAGTACAATGTTATACCTATTCGCACATTATCATCTTTGAGACGGTATATCCCGTACTTCGTTGGTCATGTTTTTTATGACTTCTCGTTGTGGACACTGTTTGCTTATAACGTATACCATATTATCATTTTCTTTATTTCCTCCTCGCCCTGTTTCCTCTATTCCCAAGTCTTTATTTTTATTTGCGCGCTGTCTCTGCTTTGATATCATTCTGTTAATTCCTGGAAAGGTATTCTCTGCTGACGGACTGTACCGACAAGTTTGGTGGCGTCAACTGCTTCGATGAAAGTTGTTGGCTCGTCTGCTTGCAGATGGCATCGGTGATGCACCATTATCACACACAAACATGGCGGATAGTAGGTACTTGGAGTTGACTGTACGTTTGGAATTTACAGTAAGCCTATTGATAGTGTGGCCGGTAACAGTCACAAGAAAAACGTTCACAAAGTCTCAGTTATGGTGACCGGTAATAAATTCATGTATTTCTGTCAGGTACTTCACAAATTTATGGATCAACTCGGAAATTCATAGTAAATCGATCCAACCTCTAAAAAAACGTTTTCTATCAATGCTACGGTTACTATTTCGATATTTCATAGTCAAGGAGTCCTAGTATTCCATAAGAACATCAGACTTTATGTGAAGAAAGCCTTAAGTGTGTGTGTGTATGGTTGATTTTTATTTTTTAAGTTTACGCCAAAACGTCTACAAAACACGGAGATCGTATACGAAGATAAATTTAAGCTGTTAAAACGTTTCTAACAATGTTACTGTCACATATTCGATATTTCATAGTTAGGGAGTCTTATCTCATAAGACCTGACTTTGTGAAGAAAGTTTCAATTTGCCATTAAAATTAAAAGTAAAAGTTCCTTGAATTTTCAATTTATTTATGAGACTGGAATTTTATCCGCTTTTTGGAATAAGAGGCTGGGTTTTTACCCGCTATGTGTTAAACTTGTTCTGTGACTTTTTTTTTATACCTTGATTTATTGAGCGAACTGGTTTGTTTCAGTAGTACACAAAATGCGATGATAAAGGCTAGTATTCTTGGTGTACATACTAAACATAACCTTCGACCTTGATTACATGGTTGGGGTTTCTGAAGATACCGTATGGCATGCCTAGATTAACGAAATACTTACAGTATCGATTATCATAAATACTCGACCCCCCCCAAAAAAAACCCCGAAAAACAAACCCAAAAACAAAACTAGAAATAACGGTATGATACTAACTGAATATACGATATTTATCACATCGGAATGATAACTGTGGACTTACATTATATGAATGTGAGTACCTGGGGTATATGATGGTTGGCAAACTCCGTTTTACACCTTGACCTTTCAGTGTTAACACACAGTGACTTTTGGGAGCATTTTTAACGAAAGAAAAAGAATACGGTAATGAAAATCTGAAGAAAATGGGGCTTCAAAGACAGCAAGTACTGTACAGTAATGTTCTGGGACAGTCATTTTTGGGTAGTAAAATTTTGGGTTCTGTCAAAGTTTATGATGGCGTCGAGATAAATATTGTCAGGCCACAATCTCTGAAATTGCTCCAATTGAATTAAGGAATACGCTCAAAACAGACCAAATAATTGTGCCTTTTGTCTTGCAGAAATAATATTTGTAAAGGAAGAAATCGTCCGAAAAAGAGAAAATAGTGGAATCTTTTTCGAGATTGCTCTACATGAGTACAGCTTTTCTGTTGTATCAGTCGAAGTAGTACAAGTTAAAACCAATTTGAAGCTCCATATTCAAGAAACACGAATAACTACTTGTGACACAATAAATTCAAAGAGCTATTTCTCCATCTCCTAGGTTCATGAAAATTACCATGAAAAAGGAACAGAAAAATGATTTCGGGACCACCGAAGCCAAATGAAGTTTACAAAATGTTTTCTTTTTCCACTCTGGTGCCAATTCCGTTTGATGTTTCAGCTTTGGCACGTAGAAAAAGACGGTGCAAATGTCCTTTTTGCTTTAATTTTAATGTTATTTTTAAGCTTTAAGATGTTCGTTTTCCGTGATCGGTGCCTTAAGTTGGCTCAGCTAGACGAATTCTACTTCAAAACTAGTCTCTTATATTCAATTCCGCGCTAATACTCATAGGAAAAGAACAAATCCATTATTTATCTAGCCCCTCCATAAACTGTGTTAAAATCTGGGTATACGGGTCTCTCTAACCATGGGTTGTAACCATTATAGGAGAATAATTCTGAATTCAAAACCATAGAGAAAGTAACGGGAAACCACTTCATAAACATTCCCAGGAAATCATGGCAATTCACAGATAATAAAGAAAATGAAATTGTGGAGAGCCATGATCGTATGTCCTGGCATTAAAATAAATCGTCAAAAATATTATCTTAGAATTCTCTCATGGTTTTACTCTAAAACCTACTTCTCGAACGTAAATCAATTGTCATTTTTTTTTGTTTTGTGGATATATTCCTAGCAATAAGATATAGGCTTTTATTTTTCAGTTATTTGTGAAAAATTCTTTCAGAAGAAAAAAAGATAAATTACTAATTGGTTTTCCTTCGCAGGAAGGTAGGTAGAAAGTAGATCTCACAACCATCATTCCCTCACTCTACCCATGGAGCTGTCAATTACAATCATTTTTCAGTCCGTTGTCGGAGTTGTAACTCTTGTTTCGATGCTAATCGAAATACTCCAGTCTCTATCGTAAAGGCAATATTTCAATATTTCCGATATTTTTTTTTGTTTTATATACTATTATATTTTATTTTTTTGGTTTACTCCTTATGGTTGAATGAAGAAAGAAAAGAAGCATCAAGAGAGGGGAGGATTTTTCTTCTAATTCCACTACCGTCAATACATAGATTCTTCATCCATACTACAACTACTGCCATGGCTTAAGTGCGCCGTATTGTGTGTTGCATACTCGAGCGACGGAATGAATGAATCACTAGCAGTGAACGAGGAAAGTAGGGGGAAAAAAAAAACTCTGAATGGTGGTTCGTATATTTCATTCTCCTCCAAGGCAGAGCAATTATTTGTACGATTTTTACTTTTATTTTGTTTTTAATTTCATTGAAGCCTCCTTCCCAACAAACCACTCTTTCATATTCGCATTTAACCCCATGGGACCGAGATGGAAAGAGAATCTGGGTAATTGTAAATTGTAAGGACATTATAAATGGCTGGCAATTAAGTCTCGTTCTGGGGGAGAGCTTGAAGTAAGCTGTTGCCTTATTGAACGACTGCTAGTGAACGATTCTTTTGGTCCAGGTTCCGGGAAATATTAAAGCAGTAATTAAGCCAACTACTATTTCATCTCTTTTATTCCACCCCGCCAATCGGTATCCACGGACGAAGACTGTTGTACTATGAGCTAGCAAAGGCATCGGGAGAGCGTGCAGTGGACTTATCGAATTCATGTTGAAAAATGCTTTCTAACGGAAATCAGTTTGTCGCATTTCACAGGGACGAAAGAAGCAGAGAAGAATCTAACGACACTTAACAATGCAATTTTTTTTTAGCTATCTGTATTGTTTACCTTACTTGGAAAGACAATATACGAAGAAAGATTTTGAAGCGATTTCGCGGACAGATACTGTCTTTAGCTTGTAGGCGGCGGGTATCACCAACTAATATCTCATTGGGGTTCAACGGATATCATTAATTTATAATTAAAAATATTTAAAACGATACGGGCATCATTTATTCAGGATTCGATAATTGACAACTCTAGGATTCATGGGGTTCCAACATTTCTTGGCCTGCAAATAAAGCTGGAAGAGTAAGCCAATGTGATTTTTGCATGCTTACTCATGGAAGAGAAGAGACGAAAAATGGTGACCATTTGGTGCAAAAATGTACAACGTCATTGTGCATTGATTTCTTCAAGGAAAAATCATTGACTTAAAAAGTATTAAATTTAAGAACTTAAAATTGGTTTACTTTACTTTTTTTCTTTATTTTTATTATCCAAAACAATTAAAATATCATTTTATAGTGTTTTATATAATTAATTAATGTGAAAATAAGCATAGAAACTACAATTTAAAATTAATTTTGTCTTTCTTATCTCTCCGTTTTTTTTATGTGTTTCCCACAATCTAACGATTAAACATTCTTTGGCTAGTTTTGTCGGTTTATGTTTTTACTGGCTAAACACTAGGTCCTTTGTTGATATTCTGTTGGAGAATAAACTTCAGTAGAAATCGCAGATAAGCATAAAAAAAAAAAAAATAAGAGAACTATCATGACAAAAGACCGGCTCATCAACAGGATACATAAAATCCAAAGATTGGACGGGACATTAACATTGGAGAAAGAAATACTTCAGAGATGGAAAGAATACATTGGAGAAGTCTTTCACGATGACAAAGAACAACCAGCAATACACTAATACCAAAGGGAGATAATCGCCTACACCTCGAACAAGTGTTAAACAATAGATGTTTGAAATTAGACCAATATTCTTATTCAAATGAGGTCCGTTTTTTTCTTACACAGACCAAAAAAAAAAAAAAAACAACAAAAAAACTGTTAAACAAAGACAGGTTGAGAACATAAGTGTATAATAATGACAATAGATCATATCAGAAATTCAGATTGAAACAAGTTATTTTTTCCTTTTGCTAACTTATAAAAGCGGCAATGGCAAAATCCTTCTATGAAACTAACTTTATTTCTGGTTCAAGGAATCTTCGATTCTTGATGAAAAACTTAAGTCAGCATTTAAACCAAAGTTCTATCCCATCTTGGCAAGCAGCTGGTGGAATATGGTATTTTTTTTATATTACGTGTAATAATATATTATGTATACAATAATATAGCATCGCAGGAGGTCTTCATTGTCAAGAACAATGAAAAAATTAGAACATAATTAAAAATGGCTTGGTATGCTTAAAAGAAAGTCATTTTTTTAATTTTTATAAATGACAATGAATACTCACCAACAACAAAATGACCCAAATCGTTATGCTTGGAGGCTCAACCCAAGCATTACGATTCTTTAGATGTAACACTGTTAAATGTTACAAATCGTGACAGCTATTAGGGAGATATGATTAAATATACTTTAAAGCTTTTTAAAATAAATATTCGGTGTTACTATTGTTTAGGTAATAAGCCTTATAACCTTGCATTAATATCTTATGGATGTTATGGCTATTAGTGCTGGGTTGATTTTTTTCACCTAAACATCCAAAACTTGTTGAATAGACAAAGAAAAGACGGAAGGATACGGAGACACTAGAGGGAAAGTTTAGGACACTGATTTTATTTCCTTCTTTTGGATTCCAACGACCTCTTGTTGGGGAATTTCCTTCCCGAACAGTTGGCACGTGTTCACCAGTCAAAGGTCCAACAGAGAAAGAGATAGATTCTTCTAGTTTATTTTTGGCGCCAGGAAATCTCTCTTTTTGCACATGCGTAAATTGTCTTTCCTGTCAGGGGACTCCTGGGAGATTTTTATGTTTATTTTATTTTGTATTTTTATTTTATTCCCACAATCTATATTGTGAAAAAAGGAATTTTCGACAATATATGCATTTTTTTTACGTATGTATGGTTATTTTTTAACTTTTATCAACAACGACATTCTTGTACATGAAGTCATGGATAATGTTATACATTAATTACTAATTTTTTTTAATTAATAACTATTTGTGCTCAGTTGTTGACATTAATAGCTGTCTGCTGATGTGTTAAAATTTTGGAATAATGCAATAATAATTTAAATTTCATCTGATAGATGTCGCGATATGTTAATTTATTCACATTACTAAAATCATTTTTTTGTAGCGAGAACTTTCAAAATAGGGATGAGGGCATTTCATCCGAAACAGAAGTTTTTCCTTTCCCCAGTTGCCTAGTCTTTCAACAAGATAACTAGTGGGCTTTTTCTCTAATAATAAGAAGGATGATTATTTTTGATAAAAAAACAAAAAAAAAAAACTTTTCTTTACGTTCGAAGTATATGAAGTTGCAGATTTCAGAGTAAGAGGTTCTTGCAAATCGGCCACTAGAATCAGTTGGCAAATGTCACCGACAGGGGTAAATGTTTTCTCACCGTTGCAATACGAAGCTTTCTTAAATAGCTCTTTTGGTTCTCGAATATGGACACGGTATACATTCACTTTTTGTGTCGGTGTATATGCGACTAATAATGTACGGAGGCTCCATTCTTTTCGTTCGTTTTATTCGATTCATCGACAAGCAGCACAGAAACGAAATTAAATATTCAATAATCCCCAGACGCACTCATCAAATATTCAACTGACCACGACAAGCCAACATTCAATGATAGCGCCTTTTCAAAATTGGCTTCGGCAATGGCCATTTTTGTGAACGCGTCATCAGTCTTTACTTACTAATTCCGACATTTTATATTAAACTACAACCTGGCTAAAGGTGACAACTCCGTCCGCCTGTCATTTTGCAAGATCTTTCTTGCTTTCTTTCAAATAATTTTTGTTTTTTTTTTCATAATGGCAGCGAATATTATCTCCTAGATGTGGACAGTTAGCTCTTCTCTCTTTCTATTCGCTCAAGATGCAACGAAGCAATCCTGGGACGCTGTGATTAATCTTATGACTCTTTCTTGAAATCACTTGAGAGATGCAAAAATAGGTTCATGTTTCGACACAAAAGTAAAAAAATGTTCTACTTTTGAAATACATATTTAGCGAATGGGGCAAAACTAGTCCTGCCAGCCAATTCACTATTGCATTGAGTTCGATCATGTTATTGCGGTCTTGTGCAAGAATAGGTTTGGTAGAAAACTAAATAGTAGAAATATGGCTAGCTCGCTGGTTTTCTAGACGAATTTATTAGTGTACTGAACTAGAGCGCATCATTAGTCCACTATCTATTGTATCATACTTATCATAGTGTGTGTGTATATATATATATATATATATATATTTGGTTGGATTGATGTGAGTTTGTGACCCTGGGTTTCACGCTTTTGCGGTCGTTAGACAAACTGATTAATTTTTAAAAAATTTGGGTTTATGTAGATTGCGTGTATTGGTGTTATTATGGGAGTGGGGGGAATCGTCGTCGTGATGTCATCGTGCTAACGCAAACATAGATGAATGTCCGTACATCAAACTACTACTACAATAACAACACCACCATCCAACGTCGTGCGTTTATTTAAAAAAATAAAACGTTAAGAGGTCATTTGATAAAAATCACCTGAGGATACCGTAAGGCTGAAACGAAGGTAGTGGATTCAACTGATCTCCTGATTTTAAAAGTATATATATATATATAATATATATATATATATATTATATATATTGTAATAAGAAATAATATCGATTAAAAAAAACATTAATTGATTAAAAAAGTCCCTGCCTTAGGTTTCTAGTATGAAAATAAATTTAGTAGATATAGATCACAAAATGGTATAACGAATGATGTGGATTTCTTAAATAGGTTAATTTAATCTTTTTTCTTTTTTTTTTGTTTTTTGCTGTGGTGGCTCCTCTTAGCTTAATGCTAAGGCACATTTATCTTGAAAATGGTTTCACAGATTATATAGGAATACAGGTTTCATCTCTATCAGGAAGCATATTTTCTTTAGGCAGGTCGACATTGCTTGCATTGTTTGAAAATCAACAAAATCAGGGATTTCTAATCAAAGATGTGTCCACAAAATATAACATATATAAACGTTGGTTATCTAATTGCTGTGCGAGGATGACCACCAACCAGGCTACGGCGGATAAATTAGTCCCCCCACCCCGACCTTTGGAAACCTGATGGTACCCCCACGATTGTTTGTAGTCATTCATAGCTGTTTTAACACCGTGGACACGCAGCATAAGACAGCCTTGATACAATAAGAGTTGGTCAAGATAATTGGAAACTGCCTGTGCCGCATACGATTCGAGCAGTTTGAGGGTAAGACACAAGCCCGACTCATATCCCGACAACCTCTGCTATTGCTTACAGTACCTCACCTAAGTACTGACCAGACTTTAGTCTACTTCTGCGTACCGGTGCCTTTATATATATATATATATATATATATATATATATATAAATTTCCAAGAGGATAGAATCCAGGTAGAACTCGATGTCCAGGACAGAGTAAGAATATTATAAAAAGGCTTAAACACTAATATTCCATGGTTATAATTTATTACATTGGAATAGTAATTACGATCCAATTCATCAGACCTACAAATTTGTAGCTCTGATGAATTGGATCGTAATTACGATTCCAATGTAATAGATTATAACCATGGAATATTGGTGTCTAAGCCTTTTTATTATATATAATGTGCGTATGTATTAAAAATTATAACATATGCATGTTATAACATCACTACAAAAAAATCCATTTTGTTTCAACACTTCTGGTGTCTTATCAAGAGATGGTGTTGATTGCAAAATAAAGAGTTTTAAGAGTTCAAAACCAATCAAACACAGCATATATATATGGTTGTCCGTATTATTCACTACACGAACTTCCATTTGTTTTACGTAGCCGCTTCTACCAACTGGTATATAAAATAATTTGTACATATCCTAAAGGACGCTTTGCTTTATTTTAGTTTTGTTGTATTCCACTGTTATTTTATTGGAAGTGTACAAAAATACCACGCTGCTGCTTGCTTTCCTGTTCAAAATCTTCATCTCTTGTTCCAGTCATTACCGACTCAGGTGAACCGTCTGACACTTTCAATTATGGGACTATTAGCTTTCTACCTCTTTTTGGCAAACTGCTAGAAGGTCCTAATCAAGTCTGAATTGGTTAAGCATTTCATATCGCAGGGCCTTCTTTTAGACAAGCAATATGGCTTTTGCTTCTCTAGGTCAACTGCTAATGTACTAACGATTATTGCTGAAAGAGTCTATCAAGCTTTAGATAATGGTGAAAGTTGCTCTGTTGCTTTGAACATCTCGGAAGCGTTTGTATATCAGTCTTATTCACAGGTTGAAAGGTCATGGTATTTCTGGACAACTTGTTGAACTGGTTCAGTCATTCTTATCAACTTGTAAAATGATAGTTGTCCTGAACAGCCACTCTTCTAGATCTCTTTGTACTTATGCAGGTTTCCCCCAGGGCTCTAACCTTCATCTAACCTGACATCAGTTCTCAACTTGGTATCTATCCTGATGACAACCATTTACGACTGTCTCGATAGTAAGTCCGATCAATTCGGTAAAGTCAAATTGGTAGCTGATCTAAAAGCATCACCTACAGTCTGTAGCTGGGGCAAAGAATGTTATGTTAATTTTCACACCTCCAAAATAAAAGTTATCCATATTAACCATTTGAGAGAACACATCAGCATGGCTGATACTAACTTCCAGGAGAGTGACTTGTCACGCCTTCGCGGGCTAACATTCTCGGCTGACATGAAGTAGAAAGACTATATTTATTCCATTGCTATGTTTGCAGTTAAATTGGTTCACTGTGTCATGCTAGACAATTTTTTTTTCTCCAGAATCTATCTTATATTTATGTCTACCATTCGGCCATGTTTTGAATATTGCTGCCACATATAGTTCGATGCTCTTGCTATAATTAGCCTTTCTTGATAAAATCTAAAGACCCTGCAATATTATTCCTCCTGACCTGGCATCTCGGCTTCAGTGTTTTTTTTTTTTTTTTTTTTTTTTTTTGATTTTTTTTTGCCACCGCCGTAATGTAGCTTCTCTGTGCATTTTCTATAAATACTTTCATGGTAATTTTTCAGATGAACTCTTCGCTGTGGTACCTAAACTTTAAGAATTTAAGCGTAGTACTGGATTGGCAGCAAGGTCTCATCAATTCACAATTGAATTGTGTAAATTTAACCCTAAGTTCTATGCTAACAGTTTCTTTTCTCGCACTTCTCGCTTGTGGAACTCTCTTCCATGCTTTCCAGCCATCTTTAATCTTTAAAAATGTAAATGCATTTAAAAGATCTTCTTTATTTACTCTTTTATTCTTCTCACTCCTTAATAATGTTCCTCTTTTTTATTCCTTCACACTCAATAACCCCGTTTCTTAGTCGCTTTACTACTTTGATTGGACTAAAATTATTTAAAAAAATGAAAGAAAAAGGGTAATGACATTTAACTCTGAATAGTTGAGGTTCCACCTTGCCAATATTGTATATTCTTTAGTGGTAAGTCTCGTGAATTCTCGGTGACTGACCTAAATTATTTTTGCTGAGTGACTCTTCCCGAGAACAAAGATCCTTTTAAGACAACCCTCATTTTGGGAATGGTGAACATTAATGTATTATGGATATAAATCCTTAAATGGATACTTTATTATTTTTAGAATTCTATGATTAATATTGGATTTATTTACAAATCTCTATTTAATAACGCATTTTATTTTATAAAACTTATTTTTTATAAGCACAGTACTAGGTTGTCGGCAAGACCTCAATATACAGTTGAAATGGAGAGATATAACCGTAAGTTATATGCTAAGTTTTTCTATCGCACTTTTCACTTGTGGAACACTCTTCCGTGTTCTTGATTCAAAGTCAACTTTAATGTTCAAAAATTTAAATGCAATGTTAATCGTTGTCTTCTGTCTTAATTCTTGTTCTTCTGTTGTCCTCTATCCTTAAAGTTTTTTCCGCATATTCTCTAGCACTCAGTAACTCATTGCGTCCCAGTGGACATTGCCTTGCTTGGAGTGAGATGATTAAAAAAACCCTTACTGAAGTATATGTATTTGCAGGTTTGACTTGGAACGAGGTGGAGAACTTTTGAAGAAAATGAATTCAACATTTTCAGAAGTAATAAACTTACAACACGCACAGGAATCTAACATATATTTTTAGATATCCTGATACAAGGAGAGAAAATATACTTGTGGGTACACAGCTGAAAAAGAAGAAAAACATAGGTGTTATTCTTAGAAAATGTGTATATGTGCGATGCGCCATATGACTGGGTTTGGAGTTTAACAGCCGGCTGTCCGGGAAAAGAAAATTCCGCGGAGGCAACGAGACACGTCCTGTACCTACGACATTCTAGAGTGAAGAGAGAAGGAGAAATGGTTATGTCCATTTTTATATAGTCCTGAAACAAAGGCGTCTTGGCAGACGCAACTTATGATTAATACCAAATCTCACGTTTGGCGTCAATGGGTTAAGTGTCGTAGAATTCAGCATTGCAAATTCTTGCCGATGACCAGAAGTTTTCTTTTTTATTTTCCACTGTTTTTCCCATTTCTTAGAATGAGAATTGTAGATTCCTTGATTCCACCAGGTCTAACCTTCACGGCTAGGACCCGCCATGCCACTTACATTGTAGCAAACAACTCACATTCCCTCCGTATTCCATTGGCGAGAAGTAAGTTCCACTCAAACAGCTTCTTTCCGCGAACCACTGCCCTGGAGCAGGCTCCTAAGATGTTTTCCCCGATCACTACAATCTTAACATGTTCAAGGCTAGGGTTAACCGTTATCTTCCTCTCCTATACGCACAAATAGTCTTTTAACGTCATCCTCTACCTCGAGTTGCTCTCGGGCCTTGTAAAGGTGGACCTTACTGTAAAAAGAAAAAGGAATTAAAAATTACTGTCGTTGTTTTTTTTTTTTTTAGTCTTTTATCTTCAAGATAATAAAATAATTAAGGAAAATACGAGTAAAGAAATATCTTTCATTTTTTTTTGTATTCGTATTTCTTAAATATTCATTTGGTTTCAGCGGTCAATATGAACATAGTCATACAGGAATTTGTATTTAAAGGCCATTTTCATATAAGATTTTATTTTGCTATTTATATATTTTCATTTGAGTGGGTGTATTTTCTTTTTGCCAGGCTTATTGATTTTTTTTGTGTGTGTAAAGGTTTCGGTAGAATAGAAGCTTCAGTTATTTTATGCACGTTTATGCTCAAGTCAAAGAAAACTAGTATATATGCATACATTGTTTTTAATTGTGCTTTTATTTTTCTATCAGAATTTATGCAATTTATATGCGCGTATCAAGATTTGATTATGACTCGCTGGCTTCAATTTCCTGTTCGTTGCTTCTCATAAATTCAGATATCTTGTCAGTTTCTTGAAACTGTTTTTACTTTTGTCATACAGCTAACGTCATTCTATACCAGACACCACTAATTATATGATTATTTGATATTTTAAATAATTTTCTTTGTCCTCTTTAATTTTTGTTGGGTTACCAAATATACTTGTCGTGGCCTCGGTAATATCGGACCGTCGAAAGTAGATTATTTCCCAAATATTTATAATATAAAATAATAAATAGACTGTTAGGGAGAAGTCGGAAGGACGTAAATGAAGATTTTTATCTCTTATAAGGAACATGCTGACAAAGTGTAGAAATATTGCCTGCCTTCTCGCTGACCTAGAAAAGGAAAGCTAGTGGGTGTTATAAAAGCTGTCTTTACTCACAAATTCTACTCATGATTTCTGGCGTACATTTGGCGGTGTTTACCTGTACATTGAGCTCTGTACAGACCGGGATTCGCTGATTGGCCGTTAAGTCATATGACCAGTCAAGCGTCGGTAAATATTAATTGGGGAGAAGAGAGGAAAGTTAAAATAACGTTCAAATTGTTTTATTGAAACTATCCTCTTTTAACACCACATGGTAGTCCTGTATGTTCATTAGCCTTCATAATAAGCGTTTTAGTATTTTCTTTGTGTCAAAATGTTTATGCTAGAATGAATATGTGCGCCAACGGTAGAATCTCCGACTAACATCAATTCAGTCGGGTTTCAATCTTAGCTAGAGGCAACCGGACGTCTAGCCACACTGATGAGCTGTGAAACAGTGTCTCTGGATGACAAATATATATCATTTATAAAGCTAAACGTTTATGTAAAGATGGTTGGTTTGTGCTGAAACCTGTAGGCGGGCATGTAGACTCGGGAGAAATCTTTTGCACTTCTTCAATTTATTTTCTTTTAGAATCTAAATTTAATACAAATAAGGCCAGGAAATTAACTCTTGTACAGGAAAAACGAATAAAAAAAATTGTAAAATATTAGTAAAAAATGCGTTTCGAAGTTTCTATTTTTCTACCTAGATCCAGAATAGGATAATATTCTGTTGGTTACAGGCTACAGGAAATCACACATCCAGAATAACGATGATGCAGATATTATCTCTGACATTTCTGTCGGGACTTGGAACAAAATATCAATAAATTTTTATCTTTTGTAAAAATTTACGTACATCAGACGAGCATTGAAAACCTATCCTAAAATCTCCCACAGAGGTGAACTTTTTGTTCATAGACGCGTGGGGTAATTGTTAATGATCAGTTTAGTTAACTAGTGGTAGTGAGTTCGATCCCCACTGGATGTTCCATATAAAATTCTGCATAAAAACCCAAACATGTTTGATTAGCTCAGTTTCATTAATTTTGTATGGAAAATAATGAAAGTGTTTAGGTTGAACAGACATTTGCAACAAACACGAAGACATCTTCGTGCATTCTTAACTGTGTAGTACAATGGTCTGTCGGTAGGAGGAGCGCTTTCTCGGTCACGTGCAGGTGTTTTTCCCCTTCCTGCACGAAGGACAAGATAGACTAATGGGTAAAACCGTCTCCTTAATAATAATGATAATAAACACTTGCAAAAGGATATATAAATAAACCACTGATTTTCCGGCAAAGTGTGAGATTCGTTTTGTCGAACTAGCAGAAGTCGCGTAATAACAATTAGGTAAAACACTTCTGACCGACTAATTCTCTATCCCTTGCTTTTCTTGGTCACTGACTGTTAGAAACCTACACCACTGAATACAATGCCACCCGTGGCCAGACGGTGAATTAGTCTGACAGTTGCGTGAAATACTTTACTTTTGGAACAGTGAATATTTTAGTATAATGCGTGCGAATGTCAGCAAATCACTATAGGATGGCTAGAGTTATGGTCGCCAAATTTTCAGTGGCTACTAATGGGGGCCAAATAGTATGTTTATTTTTTTTTTAAATTTAAGCATATTTGTTTAGTAAATTCCAAAATGTCTGGTATTTAAATGGCATGTAAATCTGTTAAACTGAAACCTTACTTTGTGAACATTATGTTACTTAAAGCTGAATCCTTCCCTTAATGTTTAATATAAAGTAGACATCTCGCTGAAAATGCCCATGCTAGAAATCAGTTATGACCTTTTACGACTGCTTATAGTCACCAGAAAATCAATACTTAACAAATCGTGATGTTGTGCTTACATTTATACTACGTATAATGACCACCAGGGGTAGGAATTGAGTTATCTTGAGGACGCTTCTTAGATTTTAAGTCCTCAATCTCCCCTCCTCAAAAAACAAACTTATGTGTTATGCCTGTGCTTACTATTGCAATTAAAATCCAGTGACAAAAACGTGTATCGGAAAGATTTTACTACCTGTTACGGGAAGAGATTGAGAAGTTACAGAATAAATGAATTCAATACGTCGGATCTGATGAGATCATTTAATTTATTGCCACTCTTATCCTAAAAACATACCAACCTATTTTCCTTACACACATTTGTTTTTCATTGCAACCTGAAGTAGCAAAACCTAACACGCGTCACCTTGGCAAAACGCGTAGTTTAAAAGCTTTTCCACTTTGTCTCATTATATCCACATATTTTTATATAAACAACATTACTTGAAAGAGTCATGCACGTACATCAGCAGAGCTCACAAAAAATGAAAGAAAAACATTTATGGGATTAGCAGTTGCGTGTGTGTAAGTGCGCCACTTGGTAGGGTAAAATAAGAAGTCAGTTTTCATGGGGATTAAGAGGACGAGTCCCGTGTTGTCACTACTACACCCTCGAGAGCGAGGAAAAATCCATTTATTTCATACCGTTGATAGTCACGCCACCTAGCGGTGTTAAACGAAGTCCATTGGCAGAAAAGTTGGGACAACCCCATGGAATAATCTTGGTACTTGATCTAGTGATTAAATTATATATCACCCAAGAATTTATGATGGCAATGATTTTCAAATCTCATCTGTCGGGTGAGTTTTCATCTAGTGGTATGAATGTAAAAGTTATGCATTCTTTGTTCTACTGGAAAATTGTAATCTCATTAACAGTTGAATTGTAATAGCCCCTTCTTGGTAGGTGAAGGTCATTCACGGGCCTATGCATAAATAAAAATCACCACAGTAACTTTAGTGTTTAATAGTGGAATCGAATAATTTAACCGCCCTGGGTATGACACTAAACTGTTTCCGGCAGCAAGGCCTCTGATCAGAAGGTTTTGAGGAGCGTGGAACCATCTCTTAATTGCTTTTGTTTCCAGGTCCGCCCTGACCCGGGTGGTAGCATCTGCTAGGGTCCCAACTATAGTTAACCCCAAAACTGAGGTTAAAATACCGCGAAAGTGTAAAAATAGGGCTTTATAGAAAAAATACCAGCAACACATTTTTGAAAAAATATTACTGGCAATACATTTAACTCAACAAAAACCTTTACAAAAATACCTCAATGAAAACTGATCCACACATTTATTTCTTAGAAAGAATACATATTTTATTCATACGAACCTATCGTAAAAATCTTGTCGGCATTAAATAACCCATAAGTTTGATATGCCGTGAAACAAAATAAACTAAACCTAATAATTTAACAATTGTATTTTGCAAATTTGACCTAAACTTTGCTTCAGCGACATTCAGTACTCAATTAGTATGTTGTTTTAGAAAATAAGAGGCTCTCAGCAGTCGGGAGTGAATGCAAATATTACTAACGCAATAGAACTAATATAGGTATCGTTCAAAGATCAGTTCTGTATTAACTAACGAGCTCATTTAAAATCCAAATGTGATTAGGTCCAGCCAGAAGTTCAAATTACGTTAAGCGCAGTCGGGCTAATGAAGTGACGATCAGGCAGCAGCTGCTGCAAACCTTTAGTAATTAGTACGATCCAAATGAATTTGTATTTTGCACGATTTTGTTCGCCTGAAATACACTTAAAAGTAATTCCCTCGGTATTGTTATAATAAACAACATCGTATTCCTTCATGTCATTAGTTTTTGCCTGCCATTAAATTAAACAATTCTTGCAATGACCATGTGTTAATACTTCAAGCCATCTCATTATTGCAATTTGAGGAGTAAGAAAGAAGTAAACAACTTTGTAAAGAAGGAATTTATAAGCTTATCTCGCAGACCGTAACTGTTGTAGTGATTTCGATCACGGTGATGTCTCTTCCAATATTTTATTATATTAATGTATTCTATAATATAAAACGTAATGTGACTTAATATATTTATCGTTCACGCAACCCGATTTCTTTCTTCTTTATAGCAATGAGATATTCCATTGTTATAGTAATAGTTGACACTATTCGACGACACTCAAAGAAGACATATCTAGTTTTACTATAGGGTGATTGAAAAGTAACTTCCTATTTTATGCATGACGGACTCTCCCGTCTAACTAATTTTTACAAAACGGGAGAGTCCATCATACAAAAAAAAAAAAAAAATAGGGTGTTAAGTTTCAATTACTCTGTATAACGAAATATCTCATTAAGTAGATAAAATCAAGCTTTCAATAGAAGTTATATATCTCATTTCTTTTGCTTCGTGTTTTCCGTATATATATATATATATATATATATATATATATATAAAGAAACAGTAAGATATATAATCCGGTGTTCCATTTTTGAAACATGGTTAGAACTGTGTAGCGAAAAAAACATTTTAAATAAATCAATATATATATATATATATATATATATATATATATATATATATATATATACACACACACACATTTTAAGGATTTACAAAAGTACAATGCTTTCGGACTTGCGACAGTAGATAAACATACTAGATGATGCATTTAGAAAATATAGCCAATGCAAGTAATATATTATAGAGACGTAAATAAGTCGATAGGATAATGAATAAAAATCAAATATCACCAAATATGGTACCTTGCTGCTCGTGGTCTGTTTTCAATTCAGGGCCAATTTTGTGTTATATATATATGTTAGCAGTACTCCATTTTAAGCCTGATCTGGCTCTTGTCGAGGTGGAGGATAACATGAGGAGTCAGACACTCACTGGAGCTGTATAAAGAACCGACCATTTTTTCCCTGCATCTTTAACGTATGTACGAGTTCTACTTGAGGTCTCGGCTGAGTTTGAGGACCAGTAGTCACTTAAGTCACGGGGCGTCCCTGAGGGAACGTCAATTTGGTGGTAGTTCAGAGTCCCATCAGCGATAATGGAATGTAACTAGTTTGGCTTTCGAGGTATTGAATGTAACCAACCAGTCCCCCCACTGAGATGTTAGAGCTAGATCGAGCGAGAGATCAGCTGCCAATCTCTGGTCATTGCGAATTTTGGAGGTTCACCCGTATATCGCCGTATCATCAACATAGTTAAATTGGCTAGAGGTAATTGTAAGTTTATTTTCTCATATTTCTCGTTTGTGGAACTCTCCTCCGACATCTTGTTTTCCAGTCAACTTGGATCTTCAGAAAAATTTAAGTGTAATGTCGATCGTTATCTTTTGTCTTAATTTATGTTCTTTTATTGTTCTCTCTCTCTCTCTGTTTTATTTTCTTATATTATCACACACTCAGTAACCCCCTGCGTCTTAATGGCTTCATTGCCTTACTTAGGAAGAAATGATTAAAAAAAAACTCCCCACCTTTTTTGTCAATGGACTTAACCCAGTCCTCAATCAGGCTGATCGAACATTATACAGTGAAAGTTTCACGAAAAATTAATCTATAACTGCGTCAGGCTATGAATTTATTGAGGCCCCGGATATATACCCGTGCATGGGTTTTTCTTTATCGCTTTAGCATAAAGCATGATTTTGACGAGGCGGGAATCGAGGGAGAGACTTGTAGAACGAGATAGCGATTCTGCAATTGATCAATAAGTCAAATGCGATTGACGTCATAGCCAGGCTCGAGTCGGACCTAGCTTCGACCAATCAAAACTCCGGACGGAATCTGCAGAGACACTTAGCCACCAATAAGGGAGAGACTTGCAGCTAACTACTTCTCTTACTAGAAAAGTAGACGAGGCGGTGGGGTAGATAATGAAGAGGTGGCGGGGGTCGCGCCGAAAAATTTCCCAAATCTACAAGCTGCTGCTTAAAACAATTTTTTTTTAAATCTTGGTACAACGTTACATTTTGGTACTAAAATGAAGTAGATTTGGAACTGAATTAGTAATAATTTTATCGGAAATAAAGCTATCACTTGAGAATTTGAAATTAACTCTTCTCTTTGAAATTTTTATTAAATAGACTCTGAATATAGACATATAAAATATCAGATTTAATTTTGTATATTTTTGTTATATATTCAGGCAGCATATCTTCATTCAAACAGGTTTTATTAAATAATATAGACATATTGTCTATATTTGATACTGATCCTTTTCAGTTTTCTAATCACTTTCTTGATGTTAAGATGAAATTCATCGAGTAGGGTGCCTTAGTTCTTGAAAAGATCGAAAGTTCCTTGTTTAGAAAAAGTACCACCTTCCTTCATGAAAATCTTAAACAGATTAGAGAACAGGAAAAGATCAGTATAAAAATACACACTATATTATTCAACACACACACACACACACATATATATATATATATATATATATATATATATATATATTATACTACTGGTAATACTCGGTTGGAATAAAAAGAAAGAACTAGAAGCACCCGAGCAGGGCGAAATAAATCGTCCAGTGCCTTAAGTTGTTTGTCCAAAGAAAAAAACCCCAAGCGAGTAATAAAGCGTGTATTATATATATGTATTACAAATAAATGAAATTCAAAAATACCCCATCTGAATGGCCATTTTGCTCCGCATGTTAGGCTTCATATTTATTTTATCTAACTTGCGGAGCGAAATGGCCATTCAAATGGGGTATTTTTGAATTTCATTTATTTGTAATATATATATATATGCTCTGTAATAAATACATTGAGCTCTATTTGTGGATCAGTTTTAATATTTTATATTATTTGGATTCCTTACCCACGGATTTTTACATAACTAATGAACGGCATGAGAAATATTTGACCTTTACAATGATGTTGTAATGAAGAAAAGAAACAAGTTTACCTTAAGAAAGCTTTTAAACGAAATAAACCCCGATCTGACCTTTGTACTGGAGAATTCTGATCAAGGGAGGAGAGTTATATTCAGTCAAAAGAATTAGGATATGACAATGTTCAGGGTAGACAACCCATAAACCGTTCAGTTTAATTAGTATATATAGGGACAGTGCAAGGGTCTCATGCCCACTCCCGGATCTATGATATACCCCCCACCAATTTATTACATCTCAATTTTCATGAGGTAGTATTCATATAAAATACAAATTTTATTGTAACATAATTATGTACAATAATGGATCATCTATAGCTATAATTCTCAAAATGTGTGTGTGATCGGATGTTTATGCGTTTTCAGTTTTCATCCGATTTCGATGAATTTTTTTTGTTTTATAGATAATTCTTCAGTCCCAGTTTTGAGTCCAAATTACACATTACCCTTCTCTTGGTCAAGATTTCAATCTCACTCAAGTGAGGTTACCTTTTCCGTTGCATAAAGCCTACTACTACCCTTTTAAGGCGTTGCTTTCATTGTCATTTATAACCGTTCCCAATTATTTTTTTTATTGTCCTGCCAGTTTTTGCCTTGCATTCACCGTAGTAATAAGTAAGCTTGCTTTTTTTATTACTCAACGTTTATTTTTCCAACCTTTTCTAACGTTATTCGAGCTTAGTGATCCCTGTAGCTTTACAGCGTTCTCTTCTGGTATTTGCCCACGCATTCCATTTGACAATTCATAGTTGCCTAAGACATGATACCAAAGAAAAGAACTTGCCTTGGTCGTAAAACCGCTGCCGCCTGGTCCACCATGCGAATAAGAGATAACGAATCGTCTTTAGAACGTTCAGTTTGCCTGTCTCGAAATGCCTCTCGGAATGCTTCAATCAGAGCCACCGAGTCCGAAACTTTCCAGAAGAGCATATCTGAATGCTTCTGCGTGTGAGGCTGAAAATGATGATTAAAAGACTCAATGGCTGAGGAGAAACGCCTCTTCAACTGCTGCTGTGCGTGAGGCTGTAACAAGATTGAGAAGGTAAAAACGGGCCTTTTCAGACCCCCACCATTCAAATTGTTAATCCTTCATTTTGGGATGTGCCTCAGTGGCACCCAATTGTTGTTACAAATATTGATTTTTCGGGTGGGTTGACTTTAAACTTAAACTGCTCCAATTGAACAATAAAAATTCTCACTAATGAAAGTCTCGGTCGAAGACGGGTTATACTGCTAGTATGAAATATAGGTGAACAATTCAACTAGATAAACTGAAAATAAATACAATGTATCTAAATACAAATTAGACACATATATCGACAATGTTTTGTGGAAATTTTTAACATCATCTTGAGTTTTTTTTTGTTAAAAAGTTCAATAATTTTAACACATTCGACAGTATGGATAAGAAATAGTGAATTTTTATGTCGTATCTTTTTTTTGAGACTTAGCATGGGCAAAACAAATTCACGGATTTGGACACTAAAACGACCCTAGAATAACGCCCAAATCCCCAAGAATTTCATCTCTTGATAGTCAGTTGTACTTAGTTTCATTTGTAACATATAAATGTAGGTAGAAAAAAAAAGCAAATGATAGAATAGCGAAGGTCACAAAGCACTGCCCGAGGCTCCTCAAATCGGAGGTTCGAGAGTAGTACGCGCTGGCCCTTAGTGTATATATATATATATATATATATATATATATATATATATATATATATATATATATATATATATAACTACTAATTTGTGACCAAGGAGGATATTAATTTAGACAGCGAGCTCAATTATAAATTACAGAGCATTATAATAATAATAAGTCAAGAAGAAAATCTTAAAGATTCATTTCGGTTATAATTTATTTCGTGAATATTTCTGTATATTCATCTCTTCAGACTGAAAGTTCTTAATAAATGGAAACAATTTTTCCGGACTGAATATAGTAGATTACAGGAGGAAAGGAAAGCAAGAAGGAAGAGAAGAAAGAAAGAAAGGAAAAAGTAACAGATTTTCCAATATAAAATTCTTTTTAAAACGTGAAATAGAGGGAGAGTGGGGAGAGAGTGTAAAGCACAATGTAAAATAATCTGGCCAAGAATTTTTTCCTTAAAGGGTCGAAAGTTTGTAGATCGGGTTATGTAGTGTGTGATCAGATTTGAAAGAATTTTTCTTTCAAATTTGATCATACACCACATGTACAAACTTTCAACCATTTAAGGAAAAAATCTTGGCCAGGTTATTCTATTTTAGTTTTATTAGTATACCTTCATTTCTTCCTTCTTTCCTTCCTTTTACGCTCTCTCTTTCTCTCCCTACTCCTATTTCACGTTTTAAAAAGAATTTTATATTCGAAAATCTGTTATTTTTCTTTCTTCCTCTGTCTTCTCTTCTCTCTTGCTTTCTGTTCTTCCTGTCAATTTAGTATATCTGTCCGTATAAATTGTCTCCCTTTATTAAGAAATATATAGAAATATTCACGAAATAAATTATAACTGAAATCGATTTTTAAGGCTTTCATCTTGACTTATATATATATCAGTCATCTTAAAATTTAAGAGACTATTTCGACTCTTTAGAAAGAATAAGCAGCAATAAATAATTTTTTTTGTTTGTTACTGTAATAATAATAATGGAACTATCCAAACGACAAGATTATTTCAAGCAGCTGGAATGCCGAGAAAAGCGGGGACGACTTATTGTCACTTTGAAGTGTGTGTGCTGGTTAATAACATGTTCGGACTAATGAATAATAAAACTTGAATCTTTCATATTTAACTGAGCGTTTTATTTCAAACCACTTTTTACCACAGCCAGTCTGGTGCGGCCCGGTGGATCACCTTGTCTGGTATATGTGATCCTTACTTTCTTGTCTTGCGTTGTATGTTGAGAGATTGACCAACACTTCGGTCTAGCGGTGGTTTACAAATCCATCTATGACCTCTTAGAGTCGCTTCTGACAATGGGTGAATCATGGATTTCCACCCTCGACTTGGGAGTGATCTTTGGTCAGTTCTGCACCTGGGTTTGGTGTGAAATTGAGTTCAAAGCCTATTCCGATTAATAGTAGAAATTAACCCCCAGCGCAGGCATCAAATTATTAATGCTCAGTGATTGATTAATAATACCATTATTCTGCTTTGCTTGTATGAATGTTACGCTTTGCAAACAGATCGGACATCATAACCGCTACACGACCAAGGCCACGGATGTGGGGTTCGTCAGGGTGTCTTATCGATCTTTTGACTTCATCTTTGCTTTCTTTCTTATCCAGTTTTAAGTTATCTAATATGCATATGATAGGCTATATACTGACACACAATGGATTTTTAATCTGACATTGTTTTTTTTATTACAATGAACGTCATTTTAATGGATATACATATCAAGAGTAGACATTCCTGTTTTTTTTTCCTTAGTGAAATTAATGTCCACTGGACTAAACATAAAAAGTCTCATTAAAGAAATGTACCTCTTGTCAGGGATCGAACCTGCGTTCTGTTGTCTTGAAAAATGTCTTTTTAGCTAGGCGTGCTTTACTGTATGGACACGGAGGTCTTTATAGCAAAGCAAGATTGTTAGGACTTTTCGATGTCTATTATATATATTATATTTATTTTCATATCTGAAACGTGAATAAAGCAATTTAAGTAATTAAGGGATTTTGGTCGGACATTATTCACTAAAATAACGTTAATATCGCTAGTCAACCAGGAAACAGTATTTTCTTTGACTGTCACCACAAATCATTTACGGAGACCAAAGAGTGGATATAAGCACAGTTAGGCGGTGGATAAAACTTTCAGTTTTGGTGACAGCAATGTGTAGGTCGTTTCTACTAGTGCCATATAATTACGAGCAATGCTTGCAGGCTCTTGTTAATCAATGGCGAAATGCGTGGCCTATGGTGGTTACTGTCGAAAAATGGTGCTTTGCAGCTGAAAACTTGCTCTATTTAATAGCATTCTTACGATCAATGTAACTCTAATTTGTTATGGAAAAATATGTAGGACGCATTATTTTCGTAGCGTCCTTTGTATAATAATCTCTTGTTTACTACACTAAAAATACAGTCAGTTACTAATAATGACCGGGACAGTCCAAAGTACTTGAAGTAAAAAGGAAACAAGATCGTTAAGCCACAATTTTGATCTCGAAAATTGTTCTTATTCGAAAATTAGAAAAATGCAATTAAAAGTTAACCACAGACCTTATCGATTAAATTTAATAAAATTTGTTTGGATGAATACTTGCTGCCTAAATAAATGATATATATGCTGATTCAAATAGATAGATTTGAAACTTAATAAATGTGATTTGCTCTTGTGATAAGGTAATTGGTATCATATAATTTTGATAACTATGGTCTCGTTTTCGATAGGTTGGAATTCTAATTAACTCAGAATAAATTTCGTACGACCTTTGAACCTGTAGCTGTACACTATGCCATATGCCCTGAATTAGAATCTGTTCTTTACACAGATTTAATAACGAACCTTATCGGACCAGCACTTTGACTAGTGAATAAACTTTCAACTATTTATTTTATTAGTCCGATATATAGATGCACAAAGTATTTTTTTTTAAACTTAAAATAAACATTTATGGCCAGCATTTCTGGTTCCTGCTTTATCACTAATATAAGACCACAGTGCGTCTAGTCAGAACGATAGATGTAACAATTTGATAATTTGGGATATCGTAAGTAAATAGAAGAAACTCTCCTTTCAGATGAGCGCAAAGAACCTAATTGATTTCTCGGGATCAATGTTGCACTTGCGAAATATGTCGTAGCCAACAAATATATAGAACTATTTCTATAATTCAGAAAAGGAGCCACTGTCTATGGTAAATTAAATTTGATATCATTCTCGTTGATATGAAATTGGGAGAATTCTTGCAAAAGATTCCCATCATTTGCCACTGGAATGGGATGGTACCATAAATTAAATTAAAAAAAGGAAAAATATCGCAGAAATAAAATATCGTTAGTATTCGATGTTAAAACCTAAACCCGTCTTCAAGAATTGTCCTGTTCTTATCAGTGTTGACAATTCCGGAAGCCATCAGTTGAAATTGATATATCGAGCTGTCAAGGCTAAAAGAAATATAAAACGGAAAACTGTTCTATTTTCTTACCTTAGCTCCTCGTCACAAGAAGACGTAATATTTGTGAGTTTTATATTCATATCAAATTTAATGCATTTTAGACTGACCGCTTTGTGCTAGGGTGCCTAGAATATCTGAAAATTTGGTCGTTTTGGTACTGGCAAATGGAATGTTGCTTGTTTCAATAACCTCACAAGAATCTATATTGCTGACTATTTCCTTCGGTTCTGAATTGGTGGTAACTTAAATTTATAATTTGTCATTGAGAAAAGAAGAATTAACACGCACATCGAAAGATTCTAGGGAATAAAGAGAAAATTTAAAATGCTCTGAAACTATAATTTCTCAATGAAAGTTCACTAGTAGAATTTAGTTTCGAGAAGGATTCTTGATTGGTTACAGACGAAGAGGTTTGTTTTTTGTTCAAATTGCTAGTTCGTATTCATGGATCTCCACTACTTGGGATTGTAATAAAAACTCATACACTTGTAATTTTAAGAATCATTAACATTCTAATTTTGGTTGGGACAGTTTGTGACACTATGGTTGGGACACCCACGTAGAACAGGAAAGTGATTTTTATCTCGATCTCAAGAATTTCCGCTTTATAGCCACTAGATGGTTTCTTTGACGTCTTCTAAGTAGCATCTACTTTGACCGAAGTGTAAATGAATGGATGCAGGCTTTTGAGACCAAGTGACAACGAAGCCGGACAGAGAGCGTATCCGTTCACGGTATCGATGAAAGTCAGTACATATCGGTTATTAGCAGGGGACACTGTCCTTTGCGTAGTTCCGATGCCAGCTATTCGTATTGCAAATCACGTGTCGAGATGTGTAGATGGGCAGGGGGTTGGGAGAGCTGATCTATAAGTCCGACGTAGAAGTTATTCCAAATGTCATCTGCATACCACCCAGACGAAGCAAGCGAAACCTTGAATAAAAAACACTAATTTTATAATATTCGGAACAAGTTCTCTCTCCTCGACCTGGTGTTTTGTTCTTGTCTTTCGTACCTTGTCTTTTTCAGTTTTTTGGCGCATATCGATGTGAATGAGAGTACGGACCCACCGTCGGGGTAATCAGAGCCGAGAAGCTCATTGTATGTTTACGAATTAAACTTTTTTTGTTGTCCTGTGTTTCGGTTCATACATTCTATAGCCTTCTTCGTTAGGAAAGTACATAGTCGCTGTTTTTGATTTTGTTTTTTTTTAAAGTTTTTTTACGAACAATTTAACCAAGAGTTAATTTCAGACATTGAGCGATATCTTGTATTTAAACACACCACGTATATTTGTATATTACTGTAACCTTTTACTGTACTAGAGCTATTTCCTGTGAATTGGCGATGCCAGTTGGCAATGTCTTTACGGTGAATTGTTCCAAAGTCGTTTACAAAGCCAGAAAGTAAAAAAGATTGACTAATATATATATATATATATATATATATATATATATATATATATATATATATATATATATATATATATACACACATATATATACATATACATATATATATATATATATATATATATATATATATATGTGTGTGTGTGTGTGAGACAGAAAGAACAGAGTAAAATTCCACTGTTCGGAGCATTTAATTTAAAAAAGTGCTCAGTACAAAGTAGAGCAATATATTATTTTTATTATAAGAGATTAGAACAAAAACATGTTGAAATCACTACATAATAGCTTTCGTGTTTCGGCACTACGTTGTACCTCTTCAGGCAATAAGTGACTGGGGATTAAATGATTTTTTCCTAAATCAAAAAATCGTTTAATCACCAGTAAACATGTTTTTGTTTTAATCTCTTATAACAATAATTATAATATATATTTATGTGTGTGGCCACGTGCTTAGAAGATTCATGAGACCAGGTTCGAACCTCACCAAGATTCGATTGATCCGGAATGTGATTTTTCTGGTGTTATCGGACCGAGGAGGCGAATTCAGTGCGCGACACCACGCGTTGATCAAAGCTTTGTGAGTGAAATTGGGTAGGCGGAAGTATCCAGAAGCCGTCGATGGTTGTGCTAGGACGTAAGTCACAAGTGATCGTGACTGAAGGGTTGGGTGTACTGACCTTGTTATATAACCCCCCCCCATCCCAAAATCTCACTTTCTTCCGGAAATGTTAAGGTCTACTCAGCATAGTTGAAGTATACACAACAGAGCAGACGTCTGCAATAGGGTTTGGCTAGTTGCCCTGGCAGACGGCTGTGCTCGGAAAAGAGTAGTAGTCAGCAAATGAAGAGGAAAAAGAAAAAAGGTAAAAAGAAGGTTAAAAAAGGAGTGAGTGTAAACTGAAATAAACAAAAGCAAAAAACGCCGAAAAGCACAAATAACCACGACATTCTATACGTAGGGACGCACACAAATATGCATTATGAAAAAACCTTGCATCAATGAAAAGTGCATATAAAAAAAAGAAAGATCGAGAAGTATAAACAGTCAATTGGTGATTCCCTTGATGAGTGGCCAGAGTGATTCCTCGGATGGCCCATCTACGAAGCTCTGGAGTCGGGATGCTGAAGGCATTATTAATCAGTTAAGTGACAAAAATTTTACTTGTATTAATTATATAGATATAGTAGTGTGTGCCATACTTGTGAAGAGCAAGTATGACATACTGGTCTGTAAAGTATCAACATAACAGGAAAATTCTATCGACTTCGTAACATGGATAATTGACTGTATTTATAACCAGATCGCGGCATTTAAACATAGGGAAGTCTTTATACTTGTGGATGGTAAATTTTGATACACTGGTTTGTAAGTGAACTTTTTAGGAAAACAAGTTTATAGGCAATGGAAATCTCATTTGGATTTGTTTCACTGAATCGTAATTAAATTAGACAAGCCACTGTTGATAAAAAAAAAAAATTAACCCGACATTGAAAGAATTCGTACGTTTTTGTTAAATAACGTAGTTTGTGAGTGAATCTCAGTATAAGTGTGTTACTGGTTGCAGTAATTATATTAGTCGCGTGGAAATGATTTATTCTTCTTTTCTGTACAGTGACTTTTCAGGACGTGTGGCTGTCCACAACTTCCTGTCCTTTATTGCTCTTAGTAAGATTTGTCATTTCACCTTCCTTCTCACTCCTTGTTCTGCTATCCATTCATTCAAACTCATTTGGTAGATTACTCACTGTTTTCCTCTGTTCCTGTTGTCTTCAATGTGTCCTGTTAGTGTCAAATTTGCCAAGCCCGCTTTCCTCATTGAGTCCTAAAAATTTCAACTGCTTCAACTCAATATAATAGTCTCCCATTATCCCTAAAACCTTCCCGTTACTTACATGTTCAGTTCATGGTATTCTTAGCATCCTTTTGTAGAACCATATTTCTGTTGCTTCAAGTCTTTTCATCTGTGAGAAGATTTTCAAGCATTCGCAAACATAGAATAGGACTGATATGACGTAGCAATTTAGCACTCTTTTCTTTTCCCGACGAAAATTTCGTATTTCTTAATACTTTGCTTAGATTTTGGAAGGCCTCTTTCTCTATCTGTTGTAACGTAGGGAAGGTTACTGAATAGAATAATCATACGAAGGTTGGTAATGAATGATAATAATTAAGACGCGAACAACACGCATAAGATTCGTCAGCGACGCGTAGAAGTAGTAGTCAACTCCTAGAAGTGAATCAAGTTAATTCCACAATGAATCTCCAACTGCAGGGTAGCTACCAACCGCCCCACGTGGTCAGATGTGGCTCAAGGCTGAATTTAATGTGGGGTATCCGAGCCCGTAGGCTCGGCCAAAAATTCTCCTTAGACCCCGTATAAAACGGGGTCGGGTAGGTGTTTCCCGAGACGAGACTCTGCCCTTCGACATAGCCCAGTCTGGGGATCCTCTCTGCCCGAAGGCAGAGAGTTTGGCCAGCACAGCTGGAGACGAATCTCCAACTACAGATCAACATACAGTATTTACTACTATATCTATGTGAATGGGAGCATACCCATTATCGTCCGTAGGTATGCTACAAGACTATCTCAACGTGGCTTCGGATTTCGGTGTCATATTTTCCGTCTTCTGCTAAAACATTTTGCAGATATTTAAATTTTCGTATTTGCTTGATTTTAGTATCTCCAATTCGTAGTTAACACCTTGCGCTGTTCTCTTTTGTTTACTTATGTATACATCCGTTTGAAGAGGGAAAACAATTTTCGATCCAGCCATTAGTTTGTAAAGATATTTTTTTTCTTAATTGAAAACCGTGAAAAGAAAGACCATTAAGATAAAGATTACACGTTTGGTTTGAGGAAATGTTTTTCATTTTCAATGTTTGTTTAATCGGCTTTGGATTTCATCACAAAGGGAAAATAAATTTAATCATAAAAGAGTGCCATAAGTGTCTAAGCCCCGCTACAGCCTCAGGGCTTGTATCGGTCATGTTTGGTCTTCGGGCGTGGCACAGCAAAAATAAAGCAACCTCGGTGCTGTACCTCCACATTGCCGTAACAGGAGAGTGTCATTTGTTTGGCACTGGCTAGAGGGATGCCTGCAGGACCCCACATTAAATCGGCCTTGTTTTGAATTTGCTCTCTTGGGGAAGCAAATAAATACAACAGCATCGACTCATCAGAAGTTATACGAAATTATTAAATTAAGAAATAGTAATAGTTTCTATATACGAAAACTTAATGCGTATCCTCATAATCCTTGTATGAAAGGACGTAGCCAACTCAATAGTAAGACATTTTTGCGGGTGTTACATGGTAATATTTGCCATTTTGTTATAAGAAAATAATCGATATTCATTGACGGATTAGCAAGTGATATCGTTGGTTGAAATTTATAAAATCTTCCTGGTTAAAACTTTTTTTTTTCAGGAAAATAGGTTACTGAGATCCAGTAGCTGTTATTGATCTTTCCAGTATGGGTTGGAACTTTCTTCCCAACTTCTTGTATTAAATACTGATCGTTGTTGGAGGTCCTCAAATGACGTAGTTCCTGCTATTTGGTACAGTTTTTGTGATTATGTAGCTCCAAAGTTCGAAGAAGGATTGTCCTCGCTTAGATCTACAGCTTTCATTTGCTCAAAGCCATTTTTAACCATTGATTTGAGAATGCGATTATATACAGGTGACAGTTTAGATATTTCTGGATGAGTTTGACTCCATACCTGAGGCTATTTATGAATATGGGTTTTTAGGTTAATGTGTTTTGTAGCAAATTACGATGTTCTGAAACTATACCTAGCGTAACCTATTTTGTGTTCAATTTCCTTGTACTTGCTATAACCGATTCATACACCATACAGGATACGATGTATAAATTGTCTAAATTACTGACATCTCATTTTAACAGATATATTTATCAAAATTACACAAAAAATATCTTCAAATACTAAAGAGTAGCTTTATTAAATAAAATCGCCATTGGCTTCAACCACGGCCTCCAGACGACTTCGGGATCTCCTGCAACTCTTCTGGATGGTCTCCTTGTTTAAGTTGATGAGTGCTGCCATAATCCTTGCCTTCAGTTCTTCATTTGTACAAGGATTTTTCTTGGTCTCTCGCACAACTGCGCCTCTAACATTGTAATAAATGGGGTTGCAGTCTGGGGAGTGTTAGGTGGCCAGATGAAAAGGTGATGTGGTCGCATAAATTATTTGACAGCCATGATTGGGTTTTCCTGCTTGTGTGGCATGGTGTAGAGTCCTATTGCCAGGCATGGGGTCTTCTAGCAGACAGCCTCTTGACGTTGGGCAACCCTAGCAAATCAAGGTACTTGATATAGGCCTCTGTGTTGAGTCTGAGGCCCTCACCAACAAATGTGGGAGTTCTTTTCTTATCAGAACGATCAGAGTGAGTTTTCCGAGCTGCCATACCTTCGTAGTCACCATTAGACTTATCCCCGTCATTCCAAATCCTCTGCCTGCACTGATTTCAGTTTGACATCAAAACACTTTAAAATGTTCGTATTGGAGCTTCTGGCGCATATGCCAAGCATACCGTTTTCAAATTTCCGGCGGAGTGAATTACGTCATGGTTCTCTTTTTCTCACGGTACCTAACTGACCCTAATATACTTTGCAGTCTACAAAATCAAAAGAAACAACACATATGCGCGAAATTAAAAATATAAAATCGCGACAATTTACTTATCGCACCCTCTATCTACTATAAATACATTATTTAATGATTAAGTTAATACGTTAACTATATATCTTCCTCATGCTGAATTACGTTGTCTATATTGCAAGGTGTGTAAAGACTAAAAGTAATGCGCCTTGTGAACAGATAAGTGGTGATCGTGCTAAATTCAACATTTGTAGGCTACTAAATCTGTCACCAGACTGCTGGTTACCGTCTATCGAGAAATTTAATAAATAATGACAGGACTTAAAATATTATGGTTTTTATTACAAAAGAAAAAAAATATGGTTATTTGTAATAAATAATACTATCTCCAAATAGTTAAATCCTAACTGGCATTGAAGATTTGATAGCATTGTGGTTCAGTTGGAAAACCAAATACAGTTTTTTTTTTTTTTTGCATAAAGTGAATCGGCGGTTTGTTTTTACGATCTTGGTAAAAAAGCGGCATTCAATATTTTAAATGTTTGTGTCAGGCTGAGATGAACGAGTTGCTTTGTTTTCGATATTTTAAATTATTCTTTTTTTCTACTCTGGATTTCTTATCGTAAAACGTTACGGTTGAAAGAACGTCTAGAGTTTTACTGGAGACGAAATAATAAAATTATTGGCGGTTTTATTTATTTATTTTTTTAATGATTATTTTTATGTTCATATTCATTGGTCATCTGTTTCCTTTTTTTCAGTAATAGGCGATCAGAAAAGACATAATTTATATCATTATTAGTCTTTCGATCTTTCTGGTTTATTCTGTGTAACCTGCAATAGTATCAAACTTGGTCTTAATTTTGCTAAAATATATATATCTGTCGACAAGCTTACGCAAGTGAAGAAACATTTATGTCTCCTTTTTATTGGAAAAAATATATCAAGTCAATGCAACTAAACAATTAGTTCTCGTTTTTTTTTTTTTACTGTTCGAAGTGAACAAGTTATTTTTGTTTTGTTAATTCGAACTTTGAGGGGACAATCGATTGTTTCTTTTCATTAACTCTTTCTCTTTCTTTCTCTCTCTCTCTCTCTCTTTCTCTCTCTCTCTTTCTCTCTCTTTTTCTCTTTTTCTCTCTTTCTCTCTCTCTCTCTTTCTCTCTCTCTCTCTTTCTCTCTTTTTCTCTCTTTCTCTCTCTCTCTTTCTCTCTCTCTTTCTCTCTCTTTCTCTCTCTTTCTCTCTCTTTTATCCGCCATGCTCATTCTGCTAGTTGACTTTCAGTAAATTTCAAACTAGTCTAATATCTGAAACTTCTTACCGACTGTTCTTTATCAAAGTGTTTATCTGATTATAAATCAAAAGATCTAATGCATTTATTGTCTACTGTCTCGTTCTATTACGTCATTGAATCCCCACGTTGTTCTTCCCCAGACTCTCGCGTTGAAGAAAATACATCCCAAACTTTTTCTCTAATGGATTCTCACTAACCTGACTTTCTTACGCAAAACACAGCTTAAAAAAAAATATATAATGAAACATTGAATTTAAAAATATTTTTGTTTTCTTTTTTTATAAGATAGTAGTAACGATGATAATAGTAAATAACCTGGTGTATTACCGGGCATAGTTTTCATGGCTTCTGATCTTAATTGAATGAATAATGTATATATTTTTTTGTCTTCGTGAATTAAGTAGGCTAGAGTAAACATCCCCTTCAGGAATATGATCATAACCAGTTAGGCAAGTCCCAATGGACTGACGAATTGTGAATCTCTGTTCATGAGTGCTCCTTCACTCACTAAATGACCAAGACGACTTGGGAGTCATATCTAAATGCTTGGTGACATCCTCAACTAGAAACCGTTTGAGCGGAATGGTTTACCCAACCTGAAAGTATTTTAACTAGCCTCTCACCTACAAGGTTATATAAGAACCTATCCCCCCCATATTGTGCACATTTGGCTGTGATGCTTGTACCGTGTCTACCCTTATCAGACTGGGTGTCCTGATGAGTATATTAAGCTTCGTATATTAGTACACCAATGTCACTTTGACTTAATAATAATAAAAATTTACAGATCAGATAAATTGTAAGTTCGAGGAAAATTTTGTCGCACATTCACTAACCTTACACTGTTAATGCAATAGAGTTGTGATGTTTGGAAGACGAATCCCTTGGGATCAGAAACTCTTTATTTATCCCCACTAATAATAATAATGTAAGAATTTCAGTTGAAAAAGTTTAATGAATTAGCCAAGGAGGTTTTCTGTCAACAGAATTTTTCCTTGTGAATTGAGGAGTTATCATTATTTACGTTATTTACATTCGGACGAGCGACCTCATCTTCGTTGTTGCTGTTATCACAACGTTTTGGTCGTGGTGCTCTCTGACCGAAACAACAAAGATGAGGACAACTGTCAGCAATTGCAGTACATATACATCTAAAAAAATACGTCTCGAGAATCCGACCTCTAACTGTAAATCTGAATTTCACGCACAAACGCGGTTTTAATGTAAAATTCTGTTAAAATTATAGGTCGGCGGCACTAGTCGCTGCTGTTGCTATTATTATAGCTCTGGCATGATTTCGTTTCTTATTTTGGATTTCTTTATATTGTAGACATTGTTTTTTTGTGAAGGTAGGACTCCGTTTCAATCTTTGTACAAGTAGTGTTTGTTTCTGTAATTTCCATTAACTTTCTAAATGGTTTATATAAATATATATTATTTATCCCTATCCCCATCTGCTAGGAATCAACTCTCGGTAGAATATTTTCTTTGTGATTTTTACTATTGTTCACCCAATGCAAGGCCTAAGCGCCACTTAAGGTAGAGGATTGCTGAATGGGTATGCCGTAAGGGCGTATAGAGAGGAAGCAAGCATTTGTACGATAGCGTGTAGTGATCGAGGAAGCATCAACTCGGGAGTTCGTTCCAAACTACAACAGTTCTAAAGAAGCTGTTGAGAGGAACTTATTCATTACCAATGGAATGAGAAGGAGTCGACGCATTGTATGTGCCATGGCGGCTCCTAGCTGTTGAATATCTGGAATGGTTGTACCAAGGAACGCAGTTCGCCCGAACATCTATTAAAGCGAAGAAAAAAGCTTTTTACTCTTGTATAAACTTTGAAATAATCGATATGAGTTGTCCCCCTTTCATTCTCAGCGATGCTTCTTAATCGTGTTTTCAAATTGATTTTGTGTACAAACAATTGTTTTTCCAATTTTTGGCGCTGTCGGAACCACCGCAAGGTAATTTTACATAGTCCTGTGAAGTTTTGTTGAAATCGGTTGAAAAATGTAGGAAATCCGATCCAATATATAAACGTACAGATACACACACACAAAACCTGGGTTTTATAATAAGTATAAGTTATATTTTTATCGTAGTTAACGTGGTAAACATATTTTTCTTTCGGATAATTGGTTAAAGGAAAAATGCCCCCGCCCCATTTTTTGGTCAAATTTATTGGTAATGCAAAAGAAAATCATATTGCTTGTTTATAAAAACCTAACACCGAAGTTTTCATTTAAAAAAACACACACACACACACACACAAATAACCAATAAACTATTGCAGTAATTTCAGTATCAGAGATTTAACGTTTATTGACAATGTCATTTCCTATGATTACTACAATTTTAGAAAATATAAAAGGTTGAAGACTTTATTATAATAACCAAGGATTTTTCAACAACATGCCGTACGTGTATAGTAAAATTATGAATATAAAATTAAACAAAAATTTATAAAAGACATTAACCGATTTATCACTGTTTCTAACAACCTCTTAAAACCCTAGAGTCCCGAGGAACACCGGTTGAGAAACACAGATCTACCATGAAAATAGCGGTAGAGCAGGGGGAGGTTAGCAACATTCCGTCTGTGGGAAAGGGGTTGTAGGGTGGAAAATAATTCATCACTCATAAGGCTGCGCAAACGCTTTTGAACACTGTCGAGGTTGGAAAGTGAAGATTGGGCAGCTACTGTCCAGCTGTGATAGCAATATTCCATTTTTAGTCTGACCTGGTTCTAAAAGTTAAAAGCTCGTCTAAGTTTTATTCACACTTTCGTTGTTACATTGTTATAGCATTGTTTCCTGGCTGGGCTGGTCTACGTAGCTCTAGTCCAGCCGAGAAATCGGCAATGATAATTTTGAAGAAATAACTTTTTCCTCACTTCCTTCCATGGAACTTCAAAACCTCACTTTAGCTCTGATTCGGGCTATAAGTCCAATTCCGGGAAAATGACCGATTTAGGCTGAAACTCCGGTTTGGGCCAAAATTCCAATTCAAGCTGAAAGTGGAGTTCGTCAAATCACAGACTCCGCGGAACTTCAAAATCTCACGTCACAAAATCTCTCACTAACTCTGATTCCTTGGCATTTTGAAGAAATAAATTGATTTCCTCAATTCACAAAGTTTTCGAGATATTTTAAACTGAATTTTAAACTGAATTTAAAACAAAAAATATAGATTAACTAAGTTTGTGTTACTCTAAACTGATTATAAATTTAAAAAAATTAAACTTATTTCCACTTATTTTAAAATTGAAATTTTTAACTGTTCCCTCCTGATCCGGACATTAATTCAAATGCTGGATGTTCAAGCACCAGATAAAGGACAGATTTTCAATCCCGAATCATTCTGATTCCAAAATCTTATAGGTTTGTGTAGAACAAGTATTGTCCAAGTTAGAGAGATTTCATACACGCGGACGGACACAGAATTTGCCGTTTATTTAGATAAATGAATATAAAGACGCTAACAGCGATTTCTTATGGGCACCGCCATTTTAGGTCCGATAGGCTACTCTGCAGTACATGCTAAACGGCATTCTTAACGCACAATATAATAAAGATACTTCACAAAATAGGCCGTAGTGTAGGCTATGATATGTCTGTTGAGTTGAGAATAGCACTAAGCACTAGCTAGTTATTAGTGCTTGTACTATAATCTAACATTCCATGATGTCTTAAAAACATATATATATATATATATATATATATATATATATCTCGACAGCAAGTAATATAAATGTCGTAAAGACATACATGTACGTTGGCAGCAGTAGGAATATTAATATTCGGAGCTTTATCAGGTGTTGAAATGTTCTCCATCACACAAGTGTTTTCAACACGAATTCTAATATCGAATTATTTGTTCAGATTTTGGAAACTGAGTTGAACTGACAACTTTTCAGCACCTCCTCGTACGTCAAAAGCGTTACAAATAAAATAGCCTTAATTACAGTAACAACTCCGTTAAGATATTCGGTTTTATTTTGAAGAGTAATAATATTTTCCGTCAATACGTGATTGCAATAACTATAGAATTCTAACATAAATCATTGTTTTGTTTTCGATATGGGGTAAACATCGCAATGGAATTCGCGTACATAATATTTGTTGTGTTTATGTACAAAGCGAACGCCTACTGTTCTTGCAATGCATAAAAGCCAAAAATTAAGAAGGAAAACAAATTTGATTAACAAAAGAAGCAAATAAAAATAACCAACTCAAAATCGGTTCCTATTAAGTTTATATATAAAACACAGCAACGTATTTGCTTGATTTCAAAGTACCACCATAGTTACGATTATATTTAAGATTTGAGTGATTAGATAAATGAGCGTTGGACAAGTCAAAAGGTTTATAGTTGACAGTGGGAATTCATATTTTTTTAATTATTTATAATAGAAGAAAAGATCCGTTTTATAACGAAAATACATGGTTTCCTGTTCAATCTATATATTTAGAGACCTATGATGTTCCTTCAACTCTAACAGAAGTCTAAATTTTCCCGATGTGTGCCCTCATGACTCTTCACAATTTCTTTTTGTTCTAAGTAACGTTACTCTTTATCATTTATTTTTCTTGCTCTGTTGTCCATTGAAACGAATTCATTGTTTTCTTCTGATTTCATTTGCATTCAGTATAACTTGTAAACGTTAAATTCTCAAGACCTCTTGATTTTGAGACCCTCAATACAGAGCTCATACTTTGGACTAACTCTTTTGCTGACAAATACGCAGTCTATCTTACAATTAATAGACAGTCTTTCCTTTATTACCGTATCTGAAATGGTTTTAATTTTCTAACATTTAATTTTATCGTGACAAAAAAAAAAAGTTTAATTGTATCTTCAATATTTTACTGTTTTTGTTTGAATTATATTAAAATATCCTCGAATTTATTTAACCTTTGTTTGACATGTATCCTTAATGTGATTACCCCGCTAGTCAGCCAAATAACTTCTAATGGGCTCTAGATAGGGTTGCGGGAAGCAGTATATATGAAGAGTGCAATGTTTCACTTTTTTCTTTTTTACTGGCAAGGCGTGTCTCGTTCTCCTCCTGTGGGGGTACCCTTTTGTCTCCATGTCGCATTGAACACGACAGTACACGGAATATAAATAACCTAAACTTGACCACACACAGGAACAAGTAAAAAATGTTACCAAGCCAACAGAACTCTTCTTAAACGTCAGTCTCTTATAATTTCGTAGGAAATTTGTATGTGCGAAAAAGGTAACCTCTGTGTAGACATCTTCATTCACTCCCTTTAATAAAATATGTTATTAATTGTACGTAATTGCTGGCATATTCATTCTTGTTTGAAAAGAAAAACTTCAATACATCCACTATCAACTAATATTACTCTACATCCTACCAACATACGCCCTGTCGGCTGGGGCTTCAGAATACGCAGAGTGCACCTCTGCATAGGGGTAAGACTCCCTCCTCCAAATGAGGTGTCCTGGGTAAGACGATAAACTAAAACCAACAGCAAGGCCTCTGATCAGATTTTGAGGAGCATGGAACCACCTCTTAATTGCTGGTGTTCCCAGGTCCAACCTGACCCGGGGTGGTAGCACCTGTTAGGGTTCCAGCTATGGGCAAATAGTTACTCCCCAAACTGGAGTCAAAACACTATCAATGTGTAAAAATAGATTTTAATGCCATCAATAAATTTTTGTAAAAAAAATATCAGCAATGAATTTTTGAAGAAAAATTATTACCAGCAAAAAATTATTACCAGCTGACATCGAAAATTATCTACAATCTGTTGTGAGCTGGGGTAAGAAGTAGCTTGTTAATTCTAACGCCTTCAAAACAATACTGCTCTCTTTTTAATAATCTTAGAAAACCATTTTTGCAGTACTAGATTGGCGGCTAGGTCTCATAATTTCATTGTTGAAATTGCTAATGGTAACTACAAGTTCTCCGATAATAGTTTCTTCTCCCACGTTTATCGCTTGTGGAACTCTTCCTGTTTTCGTGTCAACTACGTTCTTCAAAAATTTAAATGCAATGTCAGTTGTCATCTGTCTCTTTGAACAATGTTCTTTCATTGTCATCTCTGTTTCTTTCACGCTCTGTAACCCCTTGCATTGTAGTGATTTTTTTTTATTACGTTGCTTGCGGCAAAATGACACTTACACAAATCAAGAATTGGTTATCCTGCTGGTAGTTGAGCAAAATAGGGCAATAAAATAATGTTTTAAGAAGAATTTCAGTTGAAAAAGTGGAATGAATTAGGCAAGGAGGTTTTCTATCAACAAGATTATTTTTCTGTGTAAATTTTTGAGATGAGGAGTTATTTGCATTCGGACTCGTGTCCTCATCTTCGTTGTTGTTGTTGTTGTTGTTATCACAACGTTTTGGGCATTGTACTCTCCAACCGAAACAACAAAGATGAGGACAACTGTCAGCAATTGTAGAACATATACATCTAAAAAATACGTCTCGAGAATCCGACCTCTAACTGTAAATCTGAATTTCACGCACAAACGCGGTTTTAGTGTAAAATTCTGTTAAAATTATCGGTCGGCGGCACTAGTCGTATTCCTGTTGTTGCTATTATTATAGTTCTGGAGAATTTGGTTTCTTATTTTGGATTTCTTTATACTGTAGGCATTGTTTTTTTTTTTGGTTAAGGTAGGACCCCGTTTCAATCTTTGTACATTTAGTGTTTGTTTTTGTACTTTTCATTAACTTTCTAGTTGGTTTATTTAAATATATGTTTATATATGCTCTGTTCTTAAGCCACGATAAAATGCCTTCTAATTTTCTTTCACATATCATCATTGGTGTTTCCATGTTCTGGATTCTGGCAGCAAAATTAACCAGCTTTCACATATTCAAACAGCCTGCGTGAACTTCGCCGCTAAATGAACCTGAAGGGCAAATGTTTTTCTATGGTTATATAAACTAATTTTCGCCAGCCAATCTCGTCATAACTCTTTTTATCTAACCAAAAATAACAGTTCATTAACCCACTGATTGGATGGATTTTCTATTTTGCATTTATTTCAATGACCAATTATTTTTGTTTCACTTCAAGCGGATTGGTCAGATGATGATTTTGTTTTATCCTGAAAGTTTTATCGACCATTCAGTTTACCTTTCATTAAACTATTGAGAGATGTGAATGTTTCTATTTTCAACATTCATGAAAAGCAAACATTTGTTAATCTGGATTAATGATTAGAGCAGTGGGCTGGAAATCGGAAAAATTTAATTGCATCCCAACTGAAGGGTTGATGAGGATCATTTTTAGAAACTGTCTGTTGACAGAACATTCTGATTTAAAACCGATACATGAATGCTTAAACGAAAAACAAAAAACTCAACTCTTTTTAGCACTTGAGTTTTTGTGGCAACTCTTCGATAAATGAAAACTCATCACTGAGATGTTGTTTCAGGAATCACTGATAAAATTTGTTTAACCTTTTTTCAAGAAGCCAAAAATAATTTCCAAAACGTGTCCTTCAAAAACGCAATCCATTCGTTTCAATCTAATTGATCAAAACTTACGATTTTTTTACCTCATTGGTCACAGCTTCTAATTTTATTTTATTACCTCGTTGGTCCCAGGCTTTTTTTGTTTAGCTTTTTTACCTCGTTAGTCCCGTTTTTTTTTTTTTTTTTTTTTTTTTTTTAAGCAATTCGCCCCGAGCAAGGCGTGAAGCCACTAGGATGCAGGGGGTTGCAGTAGATTTGGAGCAAGAGCAGATAGGAGTGATAGAAGAAAGGATGAGGAGAGGGATAGCGGATAGATCAAGGTAACTGGAGATGTCGATTGACATTACATTTGAATAGTTGGAGATTATAGCTCTCGGGGAAACAGTAATTGGGAAGGGTGTTCCACAGGCGAGAGGTGCGAGGTATGAAGCTATTGGAGTAGAAGAGACGGCTACATTTAAAAGTTTCTACAGTGTAAGGGTGGGAGCTGGATGCCAGCCTCGTAGGGCGCTTGAATTCATGGAGTCTGGGAACCAGTGAAAGCAGCTCATCGGAGCAACTACCATGAAAGTATTTGTAGAAAAGACAGAGAGAGGCGACGGCGCATCTGTGAGAGAGTGACTGTAGACGAGATGCCAGATCAGGGCCAGTTACATTACATATCCGTCTCTGGATCTAAGAACTCCGAGGTAAACAGAAGGTGCCCCAGACCATATATGGCAGCAATACGCTATGCAAGGGCGAATGGTTGATTTGTATATTTGAAGTATCGATTCCGAGGAGAAAAATTTCCTGGCGCGGCACAGAGAACCAACTTTCCTCGCGGTGGAAGAAGCAATTGACTCAATGTATTTGTTCCATCTCAGGTCAGCAGTCAACGTGAGACCGAGCAGACGCAGAGAGTTGCTCTCAAGAAGTTGACTATCAGACATTCTGATGTGGGGGGGGGGTGGCAGGGAAGGATCTCTATGGTGATTAATAGAGAGTAGTTTAGTTTTTGAGGCGTTAAAGTTGACCAGCCAATTCTTGCCCGAATTAACAACCGATTGGAGGTCCATTTCAAGACGAGCGGCCAGGTTAGTTTTGTCAGCGATGCTAGATTTGTTTTTGAGGCAGGAGTAAATTGTAGTGTCGTCCGAGTAGATGCCAACTTGGGAATCTATGGCGTCAGGAAGGTCGTTGATGAAAATAAGGAATAGAGTGGGGCCAAGAATGGAGCCTTGGGGAACATCTGCGTTCGTGGGATAGTTTTTCTACTTTATTGCACAGTGAAAATTTATCTGATAAAAATAATAATATTAGCCATTTTCTTGTATGGAAATATTGGCATTCATTGACTCAGATGCTAGTACTGTTATGTGCTTTTTCTCCACTCACAACTGTAATCTAAAAGAAAAGGTTTGCTGATGATTTGTTTTTCTCTGGTGTGTCAAGTAAAGCTCACGGAGAGAACCTGTCACTTTGAGCTTCGGTTCGATTTGTCAGGAAGCAGACTTCCTGCTGTTATCGGACTGGAGGGGTCGATCCCAGCGTGCGGCACCTTTTTGTAAAGTACCCGAAAACCATACCACCACTGGACCCAAGCCTTGTGAGTGAAATTGGTCAGACGGAACCCTTGGGTACCATCGATATTTGTGCTAACATGAAGTCACAAGTCATCGTGGCCGAGGACTTGAGCGTGCTGGCTTTGTTCCACTTGGATAAGACGCTCTTTCACAGAAAATGAAACTAAGGTCTGATCAGCATAGTTGCAATATAAACCACAGGTGTTCTTTTAGGGGTATTGAATAACACAAATGCGCCTGAGCAAGCGTCTGCAATAGGGATTGGCTAGCCGATCTAGTAGACAGGTATCCTCGAATACGAGTGGTCAGCTATACTATTTATATAAATTTGTTTAGATATAAATTGTTATTGGCATAAAGCGTCTACTGCATAAACACACACACACACGCATATATATATATATATAAAGAAAGTGTTGTTTGTTAGAGCTACTTACATATTGCCTACAGTGTTCTGCCATCAAGTTTGGGCAAATAATCTCTAAAGGTGTAGTGCCAAATTTCTCAGTGAGAAAGCTATGCTTTTGAAATACTGTTTTTTTTTCCTTTGGACCTCCCACTCTACTTGATATGAGAGCGTAATACAGTTATTAGCTAATTTTCCTTAAATTTCCAAAACATTTTCACTGTCTACTCTTAGATTAATGTGATCTATACACAAGTGTTGAATTATGATGAAGAATATATTTTGTAAAGCAAATGATTTTTATTATTAGACCACGGACTTACTGATTTACCTACGCTTGTGTGTGTGTGTGTGTATGTATATATATATATATATATATATATATATATATATTATATCATTTATATATTATTTATATATATGGGATAGTTATTGCTTTTAAACACGGAACAGACTGTTGTCTCTGGGTGTTAACTTACATTTTCACATGAGATGTCTAATTAGACATTGAAACAAATATGCATTTTTGTCGTGGTAACTTGCATCTTCCAATGTAAACAGTTCATAATAAATCACTGTTGCTCTACTCTTGTATTTAGCCCTTTTTTAAATTAATGTTATATACGTTTGAATTTATATTCTTTTCGTTCTTTTACATCTCTGTGTAAATATATATACATATATAATTAATATAGGTTTTTTTTTTTTACTTCAAATGTTATGTTTAGTGGATACTCCGTATTTGAAATAGACATCCAGTTTTTATTTATTAAACAGTGTGTATTCCGTCTATCAGCCAGCGCATTCAAGAAAATCTTCGTAAATAAAAATGCGTTTCGCGGCACGTTCGTTCCCTGTCCGGGGACGCATTTTTTTTTTTTTAAAGCTTTCTTAAATGCGCAGGCCGATAGACTTAATACACACTGTTTAATAAATAAAAAGATGTAATTGTGCTTCTATTTCAAGTATGGATACTATTATTTTCCTGAATGAATTTAAAACTAGAGAAGGTCTGTTGGACAGTTTTGTTTTTCCTATGGTCGGTGCTAGAGCAAAAAAAAAAAAAACGTAACTTTCGCCTCAAGTTGTCTCACCCCGTGTTTTGGTAAATTGCTTTGAACCAATGTGTTGTCAGAAGCTAAGCTTACTCAAACTGAAGATTTTAAATGAGAAAACCAAAATGTTGCAGGAATAATGAAGATAAGAATCGTTAAACGTTGTCATGCGAAAGCTATTTAATCAAAACTGTATCTGTAGATTTTCATTGTGTAAAAAAGGCGCGTATCTTGAGTTTTCCATAAAAAAGTAGAAATAGTTAAATCCGAGAAAATTATTGAAAACTGTTTCAGATGAAAGGAATATTTTAATTTAGAAATAAATGCACTTTGTTCATAAAGACAAAAAATGAGAAAAAACATTTTAAAAAATATATAAAATGAATAAGGAGATAAAATTAAAATCCTAGAAATATAATAACTATTTTAATAATGGTTTCTAAGAATTAAATAGTGAAAAAGGGAGAGAAATGGAAGTAATAAGGGGGGGAGAAAGTAGAGATGGAGATAGAAAGACAGGGGGAGGTTGTTTTGAAAGGTGACACGTTTTTTAATCTGGGATCGAGCATTGACCATAGCTTATCAAAACTATCAATAAACAGTTATTTTTCTCTTTTCAAATTGATTCAACACAATGATGGTATACATGTTGTTGTTGTTGTTTTTTTTTTTTTTTTTTTTTTAATTATTACTTGAGCTCGGAAAATAATGGCTAAAATTGAAAATGCGCATCTTACCCAAGATCTCCTTCATTTTTTTCTTCTGATAGTATTCCCCTCTTGTATGCAGACGTTATAGCTGCATTAACTGGTTCCCAGGCATCATGAATTCAAGCTAGCATCCCGCTCACACCCTTTCGTTGTCGAAACTACTAAATGTAGCCGTCTCTTCTACTCGAATAGCTTCATATCTCGCTCCTCTCGCCTGTGGAACTCCCTTCCCTATTCCAGTTTCCCTGAGAGCTATAATTTCCAACTATTCAAATGTGATGTCAATCGACATCTCCAGTTGCCTTGATCTATCCACTATCCATCTCCTCATCCTTTCCTCTATCACTCCTATCTGATCTTGCTCCAAATCTACTGTAACCCCTTGCGTCCTAGTAGCTTCCCGCCTTGCTTGGGGTGAAACGCTTAAAAAAATATCCCAAGACAATCGGCGGGTGCCTGAAACCGCGGATAGGACTGAAATTAAGCATTTCCTATGGTAATGGTAACATTAGTAGCCTTTTCATTAAAAGGAAACATTCGGCATTCATTAATCGCGATTCTTTTAGATCAATTTTTCACGAAAATAGATTTCTCAAGTCCAGTTACTGTTATCACTCTTTCAAGAAGTGATGAGATTTTCCTTGCTAAGCTTCTGTTTGAAGTGTGGAATGTCAGCATCTTGATTATGTCGTAATTTTCTCTTCAAGTTACATGTATTTATCCATTTTAGTTTTTACTGTTGTTGAAAGTTCTCAAGGGATGCAGTTTTTGTTATTTGTTAGAGCTCTTTCGGATTCTGTAGCACCAGACCAGGGGTTTCTAAGTAAAATGGTCATCGCTAAGATCTAAAGATGTCATTCGCTCGAGGCCATTTTTAACCATTGGTTTGAGAACGTGATTGTATACAGCTGACAGTTTAGATATTTCTGTACCAGTTTGGTACCATGCATGACATTTACATGAAAGGCTATTTAAGAACATAATTTAATGTTTTGACTTCGTAGCAACTTGAGGTGTTGGGCGAAACTACTTATAGCAGAGCTTATGCTATGTTCCATTTTTCTTTCTTTTATACTTATGATCCATACACATTCCAATTCCAGATTATAGTTTCTGTTTTGAAAAGGTTTATCGGAATACTTGTTGAAGGATTATTTATATTAAAGATGAGGACAATAGTCCAAATATAAATAATGCAAATGATAAGTCCTCATCCCGGAAATTCGGACAAAAAAGTAGATATTGACGTTCTTATCCCAACTATGAATACCTATGTCATCAGCATAGACTTCTTCATTAATACATTGGCCTCGGGAGAGAAATCAACATAGCTGTTTTCTATTAGTATATTCGGTTGAGATTGAATGATCAGTGCCCATCTCTTCACATATATATATATATATATATATATATATATATATATATATATATGCAGTGCATTGTCTAGGAAGAGATTAAATGGATTGAGACTCTGACTTCCTCCTTGTCATACTTTTGACGAGGTTTGAAATGTTTTGTATTGGGGCCCTCGCCAGACATCTACGACTTTGTGAACCAACGTAGTTCCTGTATCAAATCTAGACATTCAGTAGAGTCAGAGCTTAGAAGGTAGTTTCGAATGGATGTGAAGAGGACGTTTCTATTAGTGTAGTCATATGCTGCTGTGAGATCTGCATAACAGGTATACAATTTTCTATTAGAGATTGCAATCTCCTGGAGTTGTTTGACGACATATATGCTATAATTGCACCACTTACAAGAACGAAAACAAAACTGGATTGTGAAGTATTGACTTTCAGAAAACGATGAGAGCCTAGTTAATACAATGTTCATTGATATATTCGCCATAATGTTTCCAATTAAGATACCTCTCTATGTGTGTGTGTTTTGAGGACTATTTCTTTTTTGTTTCCGTAGTGCTTCAATGTGCGATAAACTCCATTTGATTCCAAACTTCATCGAATTGAAACACTTTCTATTGGATTCGGGAGAAAGTAAGCTATTTTCAAAAGTGTAGCCTTTTATGTCAAATGATGCTTTATTATTCCTTATCTTTCTTAACTTCCTCATCAGAAGGTTTGTTTTTGTTTGTTTGGAGACAGACTTTGTAATGAGTGAATGTATATTGGTGTATGTTCTATTTCCATTAGCATCTTTAGTTGAGTGTGGTCAGCGTTGAAATGTGACGGTGTATTTTAAGCACAGGGAATTTCTTCTGTGTTTTCGCTTGTATGATGTTCTCGTTATTTTGAGCTTTTCTCCACATATAATATATGATGTCTGGCTCCATTAATTTCGTTTCCAATTTTCCGGAGATATTGCAATCTCAAAGAATTAACTTATTTCTTTATTTTCTTTGTTAATTCCTTCATATTCCCTCTCCACGTTTTCTTCATCCTCTGTTTCTCTCTCTCTCTTTTTTTTTTTTAGTAATCTTTTCAACTCAGGGTTGTCGTCCCATGGGAGTATCTTTTCCCGTCTAGGTAACCTTGGGATGGTCACACGAGCTAATAAATATGATGCATTCACACATAAATAAATACATATGATAGTTTAGTTTATAAATTAGGCATGTTGACAGATTAGCAACTATAATTTATATGGGGATTTTTGAGATGAGTAATCATCATTGTTATATTCTTGATCCAAAAAGAAAGGAAGAACAATAAATAATTATGACACTAATATAATAAAAGCTACGTGACTATTTTGTTCTTAACCGTAGACATTAGCAATCACATTTTTCTATTGTTTACACGGTACAATATCCAATAATCACACAAGGCAGAGGATTACTAAATGTGTTTATTGTAAGGGCGTGCGGGGAGGGAATAAGAGGTGCATATTAACAGGATATATAGGATAGACAACGGTTGACTCGGCTTGGAGACGTTAAGATTTTAGCGATCGGGGAAACTGTAGCAGAAAGGGAATGCGGAATGAGCTTACTACTACGATTATTACTGATGATGATGACGACGACGGTACAAAAAGACGAAGTCTAGTGTGCTTTAAATAAAATAATAAAAAATGGCTGCGTAGCCAGAGCAGAGCCGGTACGAACTACAAGACGTCAGAGTAGTAAGAAATTTAGTTGTACAAATGATTTGTTTTGCTAGCCAACCGCTAATGTTTGGGTTCAATAAAAGTAGACCTATTTTTTACGATCATAGGCGAGTGATCGAGGAAAGGTCCCTCCTTGCTCATAAGGAAGAATCTAGTAAGAAGTCCCAGCATTGGAACAAAAATCAAGGGAGCTACATGGACCCCCACGCCGTTCATTATAAACGTAGAGCTATTCGCAAGACAGGTCCGCGTGTATGCACATCTTGTGAAACCAGATGAGTTACTAATTGAGATCGAGTAACTGAAAATCATAGATAGAATTATTTCCATCTTCGTTGTGGACAAAAAAACTAACAAAATAAGATCGACAAAAGGCTACATAATCCAAGTTCTGGCAACACATAGTGAAAGGGGAAAGTTTTAATTTGTGGCACATACTTTTGTCTACCTTCGATGATTGTGTGACCACGCTAAATGACATTCAAAATAAATAATATGTGATCTGAACAAAATATAAATGACAAGAAGACCAGAGTCACCATTTTTTAAATACCCAGTTTCACCACAGGGTTTTAAGTCGGTGCTTTTTGCCAGCAATACGGTGAAATCGTAGAGGTGATCACGAATAAGGAAATGGGCGAACGGAGAATTTAGCCTTATGCGAGATTGTAAAGCGTTTAATGCAATCTCTAATGTCGTGCTGTTAAATGGACATAAAATTCAAGTTATAATATCAGGAAGGAAGCTTGCATGTTGACTGTGTGAGGTAACGGGACATGTATCTGTAGTGTGTCCTGAAAAAAACAAAAAACACATACACACAGAAAAGAAAGATTCCTAAGAACCCATCAAATATGCAGGTAGAAGGGTGGCCATGGCTTCATCGGCTGTTGATAATCCAAAGAAAAGAGGAGAGGATAAATTACATGTTCGCCTCAAAGATAGCAGACAAGGGCGGGGATTGGAACGTTATTAAAATGAAAGAAAAAACAAAACAAAACAAAAAAAAATAAAACAACCTGTGATCACACAGACGTCTTTGGTGGGCCCCAGGCTTGACATTTCAGGAGAGTAGACCTACACGGATACTCTGAAAAAAGAGGAAACTGTGGTAGTTCGGGAAATGCAAAAGGAGACAAGTTAATTCAATTGAAAGAAAAGATGAACAAGAAAACCGAGGAACTACCAGTGGTAAGTCTCCCCCACTCAAAAAATAACCACACCACATAAAAACAGACCAGCAACTGTAAAGGTACCCCAACCGCAAACTCAATTGCTCCCACTTCCAAAGCAACTCCCTCAAAGGAAAAAAAAATAGTTATCTTTTTCTTCATCGAGGCCTTCTTCACCTAGGCTTTCCACATCTGAGCCTTTTCCTCACTACCTGATGGTGTCACCTCCAATAGAGACAATCACAAACACCAATAAAAAGACCGAGGAGATTTTATGTGTAAAGCTTCGAGTAGATACTTCGAAAAAAACAAAGAACATTGAAAAGGTGAAATATCATTTTGGGGAAGACGTGTGCCGTGTTGACCCAGATCACCTCGATAAGAAGAATCTCCAGTTCAATCGCCTGAGGGACTTAAGGATCATTCAAATCTTCAAGAGTGGATGGAGAAAAGATGTGGAGGATTCCATAAACTTTCTTCGAGCGCGGAAAGTGTTGACTGTCGTGCGTGCCGGTCCGGGTTCGCAGTAAATTTGGTCAGTACTGTGGGGAGGCGAACTTTTTTTTTCTTTGCATATCTCAGCCACTGATATTATTAGAGAATGAAAGGAACGTTCATTTACATAATTTTTTTTTTTGGGGGGGAGGTCCCTGTTTATATGCACCCTTCCTTTTATAAGGCAGCAAAATTAACGTTCCCAAGGGACATCGGTGGGCTGTCTGAGGACGACACCATTAAAACTGAAATAGGCATGTGTCCTGACACCCAGATATGTTTGTCCTGATTGGGCAACACCAGTAAGCTTTGTTCATGGCTCTCTGGTTAGCAAGTCTAAAAGGGATAGATTTATTCGTGATCACCAACGCCTCAGCGTGAATGCATGCTTTATTCAAGAGACCTTCATGATTCCGTGTGACTATGAGAGTGTGCTGTTGAGGAGGTTCCCCCTCTTTTCAGCATACTTAGACATTCGAGAGGTGTCTCTTGACTAGTAAGTAGTTCTTTGGACGCGACTTGTTCGCTTGTCTTCGCGGATCCGGCGGGCAGATAGTGCGTGCTGGATGTTATTATAAAGGGTAAAGCGTTCCGACTCATTGACGTTTATGTGCTTAATCGTTTTAGAAAGCGGGAAGAAGTCTTCCTTCAACAGGTCAATCAGTTTGTGATATTGTCGAAACGGGTAATTTTAGCGAGTAATTGAAACACCAGAATTGGTCCCAAGTTAGATGGCGGCGATGTTAGTAGGTGTACTTTCATTCGTTCTGATGTAAAAGACATTCGCAAGTTTGTCACCAGACTCGATCCGGCTGATAATTTCCGAAATTAACATCTGAAGCGGATAGAGTGGACTTGGGCAGATAGCGGCAGCCTGGGTGGTAAGATGTAGCATTCTAGTTACATTGAACGGGTTTGAGTTAGGAGAGTCGATTTAGATCTGCTAGGTTGTCCATGCTTCCATAGATCATAGGCTCGTCCGGGTCTGCATAAAATTAGATAAGGCTAAGGTTAGAATGGCTGGGTACTGGAAATTTAACAATTTGTTGAACGTGAAGAATTTCTAACAGCGGGTATTGACGGATTCTGTGTTTGGGAATAAGTGTTGGGGGCACCTTAAGGCTACCATTAGTTATTTTGCTGACGATTATAGCAGACGGCTCAGACTAGTGGCACAAAAGCACTAGAATCTAGAATAGAGGGCGCTGTCAAATCGAGAGATAGTGATAAGGTAGTTAAAGCTGAGCTGTCCTTGCTTAACGAGAAGGTCCAAGTTCAGGTAGTTAGAGCTAGATTAAATAGAATGTCTGACGAGGCCACGAATATAGCAGAAGAATTGCGTACGGAGGAACTTTGCATCGCCTCTGATCGACATATCATTTGTGTCATATCGTCAGATGGGTGGACCCTGACAACGGACGAGGGCATATGTGGAGAGTATTGTAATTACTTTCAGAAGCTTTTCACTATGGACTCTGGTCTGAGTTTGGCTCAGTTCGACAACTGTTTGGCTAGCTTTCCTTGCCTGGAAGCGGTTAGTTGCGATCCATTCATCAGGGTTACCCCTTTCGCCCTTGTTCTGTGCTTGCACTGGAGCCGTTCCCAAACGGATTAAGGGCGAATCCGGTCCTTGCCGGGATAACATTGCCTGGTGCTACCATCTCGGTCAGGTACACCGCCTACGCTAACGACGTCTCTAGGCTTGTAACGAGCACTGCCGAGATCGAAGTCGGAAGAGAAATCCAGACGTATGAGACTGGCATAGGGGTCATGACTAACCGTTCTAATTCTGTTGGCTTGCGGTTGGGTACGTGAAAAAGTTCGCCTCTCTCGGGCTCCTTTAGTTGGACAGAGGAGCCATGCAAGGTAATCGGCGTCTGGTTCGGTCCCGACCTTCAGCTGGAGAAGAATTGGCCAGAGGTTCTGGGGAAGGTCGTAGCTGCAATTAATCATTGGCTGCGAAAGAATCTTTCCTAGAGAGGGAGGGTCGAGGTGTCTGTTACGTCCATCTACCCCCACATCCTTTACCGTATTTCAGTCCTTATACTCTTGTCCGCTACTTTAGATGATTTAGTGAAAATTTTGTTTCACTTCCTCTGGGGTGGCAGAACTTCTATGGTGCGTCTCGAGGTCTGTTACCTACATCCGTCCGAGTGTGGTCTTGAATGCCGTACATAGAAACCCGTTAAGATACTTTGCGACTGCATTTCCTTGATCGGATGTGTACACACGATAACGAGAACGGCAGCTTCCGGGAGGATGATGACAAAACAGTTTTCCCGTTCTTGAAGAGTGTGCACTCGGCTGGGAACGAGGGTAGGTGTCAAACGTTTGTCCCGAGACGAGTATTCCTACAGCAAATGCCATCATGCGCTGAAGGTTCTCTGGGATCTGGGCGTCGTCGAGAAAGGCATTATATCGGGTGTTAGTTGGGGCGCCGTTCAAGATAAGTTGATTGAGTTGCACGGTTTGACGAAGGGAGAATTTCGCTTCATATGGCCTTGGATGTCTGGGTTAAAATGCTTCACCAATAGCGAGGCATCACTCACCTGATTGATGATTCGGAATGCGCCCTGGGTCGATAAAAGGTCTTTCGTGGCGGGAGTGTTTGATTTGCAAGAATGTGTCCAGTGTAGGTGAATGGAAGAGTCTATCGAACACGCATTTCACTGCCCGTCGTACGTCCGATGTGTGAGCTTATTGAAGGCTACATGCAGCATGAACAATTCTTCGTCCTGGATTGCAGTTATGTTTGTAGTAATGTGAGCTCATAGTCGGACAGGAGGAAGCGCTGTGCTTCTGTGCTTGCTAACTGTGATGCGAATGTTGGATGAAGTTCACGGGGCATCATCTCTCTCTTCTCATGTTGGATGAAGTCCACGGGGAATCATCTCTCTCTTCTCATGTTGGATGAAGTCCACGGGGCATCATCTCTCTCTTTTCATTGTCTGGTTGCGTTCTTTAAGAATCGGTCGAAGGTCAAGATCAGGATGGAGAGGCTTTCTTGCGGGACTCTACTGGAAAGGGTATGACTGTTGCACGATTGGTGCGAGTGAATGATGTTCACCACGAGTGGCATCTTGAGCTGACTGGTTGAAGGACTTGTTCCTTCGGGGACTTGTTCCTTCGCCTGCCCACCCCAGTTAGGTGAGAGTATCAGTTTTTTCTAAAAAGTGGTTAACTTAACTAGGGAGTGAATAGTCATTGCCCCCCCCTTTTTTAGTCCCCACATTTTCCGTTTTTTTCATCCACCTGTTCCGACCTTTGTAGAGGACAGAAGGCAGAGTTCTCCGGAGCGGTGAAAATATTTCATCTTATATATGTTTTTACGTTTTTCCACCCGGTTAACTTGTTTTTCTGCCATACGTTGGCTGTGGAAAGGGTTCCATAATAATATTTTTTCTTCTCATAATTTTATTCTTATCATGAGGTTAACTTTATATAGATAAAAATCCTGTTAAATCTTTACACCCTTCTCTACATGTTTTGTAAATATTAGGGTATTAGGGTTAGGTTAGGATCACAGAGTGAATGAGTCGTTTTGGTGATTGTGGTATACATGCGTTTTTTTATTTAAATTTGGTATTATGGTGCGAGGTAATGAAAAATGTGTTTGGGTCAACGGATGTGAAGTTAAGTTAGGTACAGTGATGACCAACCTTTCCCTTTCGGCCTTGTACCACATCTTATGTATTTATTTTCACGAATAAATATTGTGCTGAGCGTATGACATGCTTGGTGTGCGATACTGAGGATTTCTGTCTGAGTTGTGAGACGCCTATGCATTGCTGATATCCAACCAATAAGAATAAAAACCATCAGAAACATTTTCTTGGGAGTCAAAACTGTTTGAGTGGAACTTCCGCATTACCAATGAAATATGAAGGAAATGTGGATGACTATCTAGCATGGCGATTCCTATCTGTGATGGTTTGGACTAGTGGAACCAAACCTCAATCTTCTAAATAAATAAAAGGCAAATTCTGGGTGTCTGAAACACCTCTAAATCGGGCCATACTTGCTCTACATAGACATACTATACCTTTTTTCGGGATCAGGATGGTCCCGCGATTGAAAAATCTGCTCTCATCTGGCACTTGAACATCCAGAATAGAGATTTGTGTCCATATGAAAAGGGGAACAGTTAAACATTCAAATTTTAAAATAACTGAAAAAAAAAATTATTGATTAGTGTGGAATTTGTGATTTTAAGAACTCAATTTTCAGCCTGAATTGGAATTTCGGTCCAAATTGGTCTTTTGACCGGAATTGGACATCGCCCGATTCAGATTTAAAGTGAGGTTTTGAAGTTTCATTGAGTGAATTGTGGAATTCAAAGTTATTTCTTCAAAATTATCATTGCTATTTTCTAAGCTGGACTCTTTAGTTTTGGGTCGGAGGCCCAATTAACCCTCCACGAGAGCCAGCTTAAAAGTTTGCACGGTGTGCGGCTTTTAAGCCTGTTTGCCATAAAATAACGAGAGGCTAGCAATCTTTCGTCTGTAGGAAAGGAGTTGTAGAGTGGAAAATAATAAAGAGCCGACCATTTTTTCCAGCGTTTTAAGCACTGGTTCGTATATACGATTTCTATTTGAGGTATTGTGTGAGCTTGAGTCCCAATAGACGTTCCAGGCAAGGAACTCCATTGAGAGTAAATTCCTTTTTTTTCCCCACAACAAGTAATTTTCAATTTTTCACTCAAAGGAGTTTCTTTCCAAATAAGAAACATTTTGCACTTCATTTTGTGGCTCCTCTTTGGCATATTTGAAATTCCATTATCATGGCTGTGGCGTTTTGGGACTCTAAGTAAATCTTAAGAATAGTTGATTTTTGAATTTGACAATTGGTAAATGAAACCGTGGACCGAAAAACCGCGGATAAGGAGGTATTGCACTTTCTCTTATTGGTTACGATCTTTCCTTTGTTATGAATTTTCCCTTAACTATTTTTTATATCTGACTGTTTCATTCTTCTGTTTCGTTTATTTTCTATTTATTTTTCCCCAATCTTTTTCATTACGCTTTTTCCGTTATTGTTCTCTTTGCAACGCTCTTTTCTTTGCTCTAATTTTTTTCTTCTGTCTTCTTTTATTTTATTCTTAATCTTTTTCTCGTCTTCTTCCTCCCACTTTCCCCCCTCTCACTTTCTTCTCTATCCATTTTTCCCTCGTGTATTTTTCCATCACTCTTATGCTTTGTTTTTCTCCTTCAGTCCCGCTACCTCATACTTTTCTGTATTTGTCTTTCTGCTGTGTTCTCTATGATTTCCCTCTTCTTCACTAACCCTTTCTCTTGTTGCTCTTCTCCCTAAAAGAAAAAAAAAACTCCCATTCCTTTACCCCTTTAACTTCTATTGTTTGTTTCTCCACAAAGTCACTCATTTTCTTTCAAATCTTCCCATTCTTATTGTCACGGCATCTTTCGGCCTTTCTTTCTCCTGTTGACGTACATTCTTTTACCGCATCCGCTTGTCTCTCTATGACGTCACATCAACTGTTGTCCCTTCAGAGAATGCTGGAATGCGTCCAAAGCAATCAGAGTATTAACTTGTAGAGAAATATTCTAGCCCGATGCAATTAATTTTCTGTAGATGAAGCGGACGAAAGCCGAAAATACGCATGCGTGCAAGCTCTCTCTCTTTTAACACTCGCTTACAAACACACATTTCGATGCAAATTGTACGCTTTTTATTTTAGATTAGCTCCTTTGTCCGTACGCACGGATCGGCCATTTATCTCGCTTGCTGATGTACACTGTTATTACATCAACGCTCATATATGACTATCTCTTGAATCTTTCGACACAGGTACATGCCATTTCTATTTCCTACTTTAAAACAATTGCTCTTGCTTCTCGCCCTCAGCTCTGACACATTGATGGATGTTAGTTTCTAGCCTTTATATAAACAGAAACTGTCCTCGGCAGATTTCTCCTTCACTACGCTGATTGTTAAGTAGAGGAGAAAATTTATCCTGTTCTGAATGTCTCTTTTTATTTATTTCTTCTGTGATTTCAAGCTTAATTAACTGTCGTGTAAAGTTTAAACGAGGGATTATAATATAAAGCAATCACTCAATCAACCAACCTTAACGATAATCTCGGAAACTATTTTAACCCAAACATCACGGGGTAACCCTGCCAGCACAATACGGAAAGTGGTCTCTTTTAATGATGCTTGGGTTATCCAGTATGCAACCATTAAGGTAACAGATGCATTATTTTCTCTTCAGTTTTTAAGACGACGCAACGTGACTTGGCTTTCTTTCTGCGAATGACCATTATTCGGAACCAGTTGCCAAAATCTGCAAAATGAGGCAATCAACACGAACATCGGATCTTCTAGTTAAAACCTCTTGAAGACGCTAACGCATGGCTGGTCTCTCTCTCTCTGTTATCTATTTCTACAGCGGTTTATGTTGTAAAGTGTTTCAGGCATCAGTACCACGTCCCTGTAAACATTTACCACATTGTCGAACACCGGTTTTGCACACTATTCTTTCTTCTTGGAACAAACCGTATCGGCAACTGAAAAAAAAAAACCTGTTGGTCTCTTAACTGCCGCTATTCCTACATATATTTACAAACAAAAGCTGTCGACATGAAAACGATCATTGTTTCCAACGTAACTTCCCGGTGTTATTAGGCTTATAAAGTTCGTCGAAGGAAGCCACTGGTATATGGCTGTTCTTGTAGACGTTATAGAATCATAGTTTGTGATTCAACGACCTCCAACATAAATGTTAATTTATGTATTAAATTTTTATATGAGAGAACGTGCCATCATTAGTTATTGTTTCACTTTCTTCTTGTCCTTTCTTTTTCATAAGACATGTTAGATATAAATCAATATCTTGACAGATGATTAGTGTATATTTTTTTTTTTCAAGTTATTAGGTTTCAATATTTAAGCCAAAGAAAATGTGTCTATCCGTAGTCCTGGATTCAACCCCGATACATGGTAGTAAACTCTATATATGCACGAGAGCCTGTAGTAATACTCGGCTGCCTTCTACACTGAAAATCGAACCTGGAATCCCAGATTTACAGAACTACATATTTTGAGAGAGATCGATGGTTGCCTCATTTGTTATTGTTGCAGGATGATTGTATGATTGGGTAACTATTTAGTCACCATTATTTTGCGGGTATCAACATTTTGGATAGTAAATATTTATAGGCTCATGGAAAGTTTATCCCACAAACAATATTGGTGGATTCAATACGAGTCCCAGTAAAAAGAAAAAGTAACAGAAAACAATAAAATATAAACAAAAAAACAAAAAAAAACAACAAAAAACAAAACAAAAAACGATTATGCATGTATTAGCCAAGGAATTACATGTGACGAAAGGGGAAAAAAAATCTGAAACTAGTTATAATAAAGTGGCTGTTTGCGTGTGTGAGAGTTTGCGCGTAACAAGCATGAGAGAGAGAGAGAGAGAGAGAGAGAGCACAAAATTAAAGAGTGAAAACCATGAAAATGAATGTTCCACACTGGGGGGGCACTTTACCCACGTGCGGCAACATCTTAAAACCAGAGTTGAAAAGCTGTAAAAGAGGCTAGCGAGAGAAATGCACGACATTTTATAAGCTTAACGTGCCCCCTTCCCCACTAGCGACGGTTCTTTTTAGCAAACACACACTATAAAAAAATATTTCTTTTGCGGAAGAAAATGGCCGATCTTTGAGAGACTGAGAAACGAACTGCTGTATTGCATCTTTTTTCATATTTTATTTTCGTGAAGGACGAGATTTACTCTTTGCCATAAAACCTGGTAAAATTGAAATAAATAAAAAAGTCATTTTTCTTTTTAATTCTATTTCTAAACAAAACTGTTTCTAACACTTCGTAGCGCCTTATTTTGAGTAGAAATATTTCCGCCATTTTGCTATCTAAGATTCAGTCGCATGTGCTGTAAGCATCAAAAGCTCTTCATGGAAAACCATTATTTTTCACCTTGACAAGTAACTTTTTCACTTAGACAAATGTGCGCCTTATTCATGCTATTATGTGGAGTTTATGTTTGAGAAGTGGCAATAAATAGTATATTTTTACTACATTTCAAGTAGCTTTTTCAGAACTATTTCTCAGGAATAATTTGTAATTGACACTGTTTGGTGCTGGCTGATATATTGAAAACGAGACTACTTACTACGCTGTATCAACCTGTTCCACTGATTGTACGTTTTAAAGAAAATAGAAACAGTATAGAAACATAATATAGGATGCGATGGGTAAATTGTCGTCATTATATATTTTTAATTTTTGCTTTGTTTTTTATTTTATCGAATGCACAGTTTAGTAAGGTCAGTTGGGCACCTTCTGTGAGAAAAAGATCACCATGACAATCATAGCAACATCTGTTAGGAACTTACAACAAGGTTCTAAATGATGTTGCTATGATTGTTGAGAGGTTTTAACCTTACAACAATCCTAGCAACATCTGCAACCTTTGTCAACAAAACAAATTAGCTATAACATTTCCAGCCCCCCCCCCAAATTTTGAACCAGAGATCGGAAATTATGACTCTTTGTATACGTGCTAAACAGTTCCTTTTGGGTTCATTTGAAGTGGGGATAAAATGAACGTATATTTCATTTAATGCCCCACCGATACATTTTTAATACACTTGACTTTTTCCTCCTCTTCTATCACACCTCACATTGTGCGCTTATTCATTCATTTTTTTAAAATATAGTGTTCATAAAATTTTATTTTTTAAAAATAAAGCGTTAGAAAATCAATTGACCTAAATCGTCTGAAGATACCGTAAGGTTGAAACCAAGGTAACGGAATCGGCTGATTTCCTAGTTTTATATATATATATATATATATATATATATATATATAGTCAAATTAGAGGCCCGTTTCGCAGCACATCAGTGCGACTAGACAACAGAAATGTTTCAAGCCAGGATCGAAACCCGACCGATTTGGTATCGGTCGGAGTTTCTACCTTCGAGCCGTCGGTTCTTCAGCAGAGAGACGAATTCTAGCGTATTGTTTTTACGAATGCAAACAATCGCCAGACAGCCAGAGTGCTCTATTCATTAATGAAGAACGATGCTTTAGCGCTGACATATGCTGTTTATAGTACTCGCCCATCTCTCAACAGTGCTCAACCGAAAGATTTTCAAGAGCATTATATCATTCGCATACAGGCCTGTTTGCTGTATCACAGCTCATCAGTGCGACTAGACAATCGAAATGCTTCAAGCCAGGATCGAAGATATGAAGACAAATTCTTTTGATTTATGCATTCGTTGATTTCAGACAAAATGTTGCTTTCTAGTTTGAAACCAAAAATAATCTTTGGTTCAATATTGTTTGCACATAATGCATCAAATGAGAACAAATTTATTCACGTTCAGGTTAATAACATTTACGATGACAAAATCTTGTATTCAGCACCTGACCTCAACGCACAAACACTCTTAGCAAATTTACACACCATTTTAAAACTATATTTGACGTAATCTTTACCCCTTAAAAGCATCTTTTTTCTTTTTTTACAATGATGTTCACCCTGTACAAGGCTCATGAGGCACCACACCCAAGCAAGATGATAATGCCACCAAGACGCAATTAGCCACTGGAAGTGAAAGACAAGGAAAAGACCTTATAGGGAACCGGAAACCCAATCCTAAGGGATAAACTTTAACTTCTGTTCAAAAGACAGGGGAGGAGTGTAAATAGAGAATAGCTTACATTTAGGACGGGCGAATTCTTACATACGCTTTTTTTATTTATTTATTTATTTTTTTTTAACAAAAATACAGGCATGTCTTTCTATGGTCAGTGTTGTCTGAAGTGAAACTAACACTCTTAGGGGAGAGATCACACCCACTCCTATACGTGCCCCCTATTGGGTATTGGAGGGCTATCAATTAGAAACGAACATTGGATATTTTCTGCCAGTTAGTTTCCACGCGAAGAGGAATCTAGGTATTAATAATATACAATCTCCAAAACAATACGAATTCTCATATCAGAAATAAGTCGATCAACAAGAAGTTTGGCCAGATTCTATTAAATGTGGCTTCCACAGAAGGAAGGTTATAAAAATAATTTAGGTAATGCAATTTCGTGTAAAATATATATATATCAGGTCATCCCATAAGTTCTGTCCGAATTTTAACTTTTTGTTAAAATGAACGAAATTTAATGAGTATTTTATAATGTCTAATTGATCTGAACATTATTTTTATGTCTAGATGCATTTAAACTGATCAAATTTTATTTCAGAGAACAATAAAATTATATTTTGTTTGATTAAAACCCTGCTAACATGGAAGTACCCATTTGAGGCACATAATGCTTTATGAGTTCAAGAAAGGAAACTCAACAGCCGAAGCGGCTAGAAACATTCACTTAGTTTATGGAGAGGAATGTGTGAATGAAAGAACTTGCAGAAGATGGTTTGCAAAATTCAGAGGTGGAGATTTCACCCTTGAAGATGAAGATCGAACCGGACGTCCAGTTGAGTTTGATGAAAAGCTTCCTTGAAGCAGCCCTTGAAGAAAATCCTGCTTTATCAGTTGAGGAATTGGCAGTGGTTCTCAGTTCAAACCATACAACTGTTCATCGTCGTTTTCAACAACTTGGAAAAGTTCCTAAACTTGGAAAATGGGTGCCTCATGAATTGTCTGAAAACAACCTCAAATACCGAGTTGACATCTGCTCTTCTCTCCATTCTCGCCAACTTGTTTCACCTTTTTTGGATAGATTTGCGACGAAAACTGGATCTTTTATCGAAATGTTAAGCGTCGTAGACCGTGGTTTGGTAAAGGGGAAGGACCCCAGCCCCAGCCGAGAAGGGAACTTCATGGACAAAAGGTTCTTCTTTCAATCTGGTGGGACCACCAAGGAATAATCCACTTTGAATTCTTACCACCTAATGCAACAATTAATGCTCAAATATACTGTCAGCAATTAGAGCGTTTGAACCAAGCTTTGAGGTAAAAAAGACGCTCTACTGAATCGAAAAGGGGTGATGTTTCATCAGGACAATGCGCGACCCCACACAGCAAGAATCACGTCACAAAAGATCGAAGAACTTGGTTGGGAGAAAATTCATCATCCACCTTATTTTCCCGATCTTGCTCCTTCAGACTACCATTTGATTCGTAGCTTATAGAATCATTTGGAAGAAACAGCTTTTGTAACACAGGAAGAGGTTAAAACTGACATTTGTGAGTTCTTCGAATCAAAGCCAAAAGAATTTTACAGTAATGGAATTAGTAATAATAGATGGAAGGAAGTCATAGATAATCAGGGAAAATACATTGTTGATTGAATCTGTAATTAAATGTAACATTTAGTCACTTGTTTTCTTGATTCAAAATTCGGACAGAACTTATGGGATGACCTGATATATATATATATATATATATATATATATATTGTTTATAATCTTGATAACTGGATAGATCCTTAGAAAATTAATTGTGACAAAACAGTTGTCAGATGTTAGAAAAATTTAAAAATTGGTCAGATACCTTGTCAGTATTGTTTAATAAAACCTGTTAGAATTATTGATGCTTATATATATATATATATATATATATATATATATATATATATCTTTAGAAATTTCCGTTTACGTTTCGGATACAAATCTAAGATATGGCTTTCGAAAAAAAACCCCCAAAAAACTGAAAGTGAATGTGCTTTAAGGAAATTAGAACCTTGTGTGAGTGTGTAGGTCTCCGTAGCCAAGCGGCCAAAAAAGGTGGTTTATCCTTCAAAAGTGTACGCTGATTCGAATACTGAAGGGTACATTTTCTTAAGATTTCTCGAGAGCGCAAGGCGAAATAAATACTTCTTGTAATAAACGGACTGTTTACGCAAATACGGATATCCACTAAAATAATGTTTTAATAATTATATATATATAATTATTAAAACATGTTTTGATAATTTTCTATCTATCTATCTATCTATCTATATATATATATATATATATATATATATATATATATATGTTTTATCAAAATCGAGAAAAAACATGTACTTTGTACAACTTAACAATTTTGATTGAAATGTGCAAAACATTATTAGAAAAAGGCAAAAAATTAAACATACAGTCCTTATCGATTGAATTTAATACATCTTATTTAAATGAATGCTACCTATATATGTAAATCAGTATAGCTTTGGGTTACTTTATGTTAACCTTACAATACGTCGGATTTCTGTTCTTTCATTCACATGTCTATATCTCTATAATATATATATAATATGTGTGTGTATGTGTACTTGCATATGTGCTTCTATTTGATTTTTTTTTTCTACTTTTTCATAATAATTATTCTCCCAAAGCATACAGCGTAAATGTTCCATTGTCCTAATATGTATGCGGTAACGAATAGAACTAGCGCTGTTTTTGATTTGGATCTCTATTTTCGACAAATGAGGAACGAGAGACCGATCCTTCAATAAAGGTAGAAAATCGTTGGCGTATCCTGAGGTAGAAGTCCATGTGACATCAGTCGATATACACAAGAGCTTTGTTCCCCAGACATCTTAGCACTCTATTATCGCTTCTTTTTAATGATCGATCACAGGCACAACGAGATACTCGAAAACAGAAACGGAGCTTAATGATTCTCTGGCTTCAAGATCTCGATGAATTCCAAAGAAAAGGGATCAATGTACTTCTCAGATCACCCATAATAGACAGGAAATCTGAATTGACATCAATGGCTAACGACATAGAAAATGGAAACTACCGAACTAATTTCAATTTCACATCACGACTATTTTAATTCCTTTTTCACGAATGACCTTCAGAAAATCATGAATCTAAAGTCACTTGAGGAACTAAGTTATCTTGACTACAGCCATATTACTAGTATGCCACAGTGATAGAAAAACAGTGGCTGAGGTATAGAAATTATTTATCTTGACTACCTGTCCATGAAAAATCGATCGGAATATACCTGCTTTATCTGTTTTCAGTAATGACAGACGGATTCCAGTGATCTTTTATTTTCAAGATTTTTTATTTATTGTTTAATTTATAGTTTTCCAGATAAATTTAGAAGCCATTTTGTAATCGGATGCGCAGTATACGAGAGTGGATCAATAAGTCCGTAGTTTGACAGTGATAAACTGAATTTTGGTTCAGTTATGTTGGTTGATTTTCTGAAATGCCAATAAGCGTTGGTATATGTAATGTCTAACTTTGTATGGGTCATCTAATCAGGATCGAACTGACTACTCCGTAGTAATGGTCAACTAGTTAGCATCGCTAACACTTACCCTACGAGGCACCGAGCTGCAGTTTAATTCTGAAATGTTCACTTTATAATCATCTATATGGTTAATAATGGCCGGCTCTTCGTTTCCTGAGCCAACCATCTACTAGGGAGACACCAATCCCTGTTGCAGATGCCTACTCAGACATAAGTGTGTTTGTTCAACATCTAGAGAGCCCACCTGTGGCTCATACTGCAAATGTGCCGAGTGGACCATAGTTACACACACACACACACACACACACACACACACACACACACACACACAGAGAGAGAGAGAATATAATCTGGAATGATTAACAGTTTGAAGAACGCCAGTACAATCAAACCCTCGGTTACGATGACTTGTGACTTCGTGCACGTATAATCGTCGACGGCTTCCAAATCGTCCTGTATGTACAATTTCACTTATGAAGCTTGGGTCAACCCTTGATATCACTTTTCGCTCGTTAGGATCTTCTCCCCAGATCGATAAGATTAACAAATCACCATCTTGATAAATCGACCATAGTGATCCTTTGATTGATTCGCATTCTAAGGATTATCACTTCTTTGCAGGTTATTTAAAGACAGAAAATGTATTTTTTTTTTGAGATAATGATTTAGTGATGCAAGTTTTACTAATTAATCCATAGCTGAGAGAGAAGAGGTGAATTCATACGTTTTCCAAGGATTTTTGCGTGTAAGTGAATATAACGAACTCAACTGGAATTGGAACTCGGCTCTCCGATTAACAATTTCGAACCTTATACATTACATCACACGTACATCCAAACATCACCGAGTATTCTCAAGCGGTCACCCATCTAGGTATTGACCAGGCTCGACGTTGTTTAACTTCAGTGGTCGTACGTGAACTGGCGTTTCAATGTGATCTGCCCGTATGTCCGACAGTGGTGAGATTTGCACTTGAGTCTTATCGGCAGAACGCGAACGTTCCGTGGCCATATATGTGTGTGTATTTTTATTTTATTTAACGCCTTGTTTAAGTTTATGATTGGAGCACAGCAAAAGAATCAACGCCTCGCTTTCCACTATTAATAACATTATAACAAACTCTGGCAAGGAAACCGACTTAAAAGAAGTGTCCTTTTAAATTCACGAGAAAGAAAGCGCAAATAGAAACCGACATCTTATCACAGCCAAATTGTCAAGGTGTGATTGTTTCTTGCAGCTTTTCCCACTGATTGCAGAACTCTTCGCTGCTTACCAGCTAATTACTTCTGTCAGAAGCATTAGACATTTCTCTTTTTCACCTGTCCACGAAGAAAGACATTTCATAGGTGAAGAAGTTGGCGAATCTTCTCGGCTGCCCGATTTGATTTGTTCTTTGACAGTCCGGAGACGCATATTGTGACTCATCCCCAGGAGTGGTTAAAATCTGCATTTGAGGGCTGGACCATTCGTGTAGATTGCTGCACACACAGCCTCTATCTTAAAAAAAAAAGAAAATGTACTGAAATTGTCAACGGGTTAACGGAAGTGTTTTAACTTGTGATCAGATACTAAAGTGTGAGAAAAATCAACCGACTAATAGAATAAACGGGGGTTGATTTCGTTTTTATCATTTCGTTTTTGTTTTCTCCAATCACAACTCCTCAATCTCGATACTGCTTAAGAGAAAGGCGGGAAGACGGAATTAATTTTTCAAGTGCACATATTGACACCTAGGATCTGGTGCTGCAGCTATCAATCAAACATTGGTATTAATCGAATTAGGGCGCGCAAACAGAAATGGGCGTGTTTATGATTTTCAAATAAAATGATTCAAGCAATGACTGAAGATATCTTTGCCGACACTGCACAAATTGTTTAGGTGATAAAGTACATGCAGGTGTATATAATTAACTATAGCATAACAACTAGAAATGCATTTATTCTTCTGTCCCAGGTATTTCAGGACCTGAAAGATCATAGTCCTCCACAGCATTCCTCGGCACTACAGTCACGGGACATGGTAAATGCAGGAAATTATCGGAATTTCCAAGCTACGTGGGTACTGAAATTGGGAGGTCCCATGTGTATTAAAATTAAAACTGCCTTCGAGGAATCACATGGTCGGAATTGACCAGTCGGGATAAATTATGGCTTGGGGTGGGGACAAATTGACCGAAACTTTGATTTATTCAGGTGCGCAGATATCGACAGTCATTTGGAGAGATTTTTTTCTAAGCCAGTTGGAGATAATTTCCTTTTTTGTTACCTTTCACCATTTCACTTTTTCTGTTTTGTCATCCATTATTACAAAATCGTTATGTAGGTTATTCGCTGTTATTCTCTTTTCCAAGCCTATTTTCCACATTATTTATTCTGGAACTTTTAGTTGTTTTTTTCTGATTGTAAGCAGAAGTTTCTTTTTAGTCCCTATTTTCTTTCAGGCTTCCTCGTCGCCCATATGTTCTGGTAATCTTAGCATTCGCTAGAAGAACCACATCTCTATAGCTTCAAGTTTCTTTATCTGTTAAAAGATTGCGTGGCATTCAATACCATGCAGATGTTCCCCAGGGAATTATCCTTGGACCTATTTTGTTTCTAATTTTTATCATAGATATTCCGTAATTGTTATCAACTCTGTGTATCTGCTGATGATACAACTATTTACTCCTGTCTTAATAATAAGTCTGATCAGTTTGATAATCTCAAATTGGCAGCTGAGCTCAAAACCGACTTACATTCCGTTGTTAACTGGGGCAATAAATGGTTTGTTGATTTTTACGCTTCCAAAACAAAACTGCTCTCTTAATTCTCTGGGATAATCATTTTTTTTTTTTTTTTTTTTTTTACTTTCCATCAGCAATGCTGGTGCTAACCTCCACGGAGTGATTCATTGCGACTTCTCAGACTTACGTTTTCCACTGACATGAAATGGAAAGATTATATTGAATCAGTTGTTAGGTCTGCTGCTAGGAAAGTTGGTTCGTACTAGATAGAGTAAAATTATCTTACGCATTTATAAGTCTACCATTCGTCCGTACATTGAATATTGCTGTGACATCTGGTTTGGTGCTTCTATTATGTATTTAGAGATTGTTGATAAAATACAAATAATTGTAATATTATTGGTCATGACCTGGCATCTCGGCTTAACTCACCTTTACACCACTGTAACGTAACTTCACTGTGACTTTTCTATAAATATTTCCATGGTAATTGTTCGGATTTACATTCCTCTTCGGTACCTAGACCATATCAATTTAAGCGCATTATTAGATTGGCGGCAAAGTCTCATAACCTTACGGTTGAAACGGCGAGCTGCAACCGTAAGTTCTATTCCAATAATTTCAACTCTCGCACTTCTCACTTGTGGAACTCTCTTCCAGTTTCTTGCTTTCCAGTAAAGTTTGATATTCAAAAATACAAATGCAATATGAACCATTATCTTCTTTTTATTTGATTCTTATTCTTTTATTGTTCTCCCTCCTTAATGTTTTCTTTTTTTCATATTCTTGCTCATTCAGTAATCCCTTGCGTCTTGGGGTGAAATGATTAAAAATATAGATATTATAGAGCAGCTTGGCCCACTTTTATTTGCGTTTCTACTGAGATTTTCTAATCTCTTAATATTTTGCTTAATTTTTTTTATTGGAAAGGCATCTATCGGTATTCTTATACGCTTTTTAATGCCAGTTGTCGCATTCTGATTGTAAGTATTAGTTTCTATCTTCTTACAGTTCATAATCATTTCTTTCCGCTTTTCTTTGCTATATTCTCCTGAAGTTTTTACATTTTCCGGCCATTCATAGCATTATATTCAGAGAAGAATCCAAGTTCTTAATTATTTGCAAACGTTATTGCTTTTATTTTTGGTAGGCAAGAAGTACATTGTCTTGCTAGTGGCTTCATTTCTATTGAACTGGTCTGAAGGACAAGAAACGTCAAGGAATTGCAATTCGAAAATCATCAGATATCGTGATAGACAATATCTTACCATAGTTAGAAAGACTGATCACTGTATATATAGTTTTGCATGGCTTGTATCTTCCTACGCAACAAGTAAAAAAAGTGCTATATCGAAAAGATAACTTTTACAGGGAATTAAGTAAACTTTGTGTTATAGAAACCAATAGAAAGCTTTGAATTAATAGGGATTTTAATGCTACTTCATGTGTTTATTTTATTTTTTGAACGCCTCTATTCCTTTGATGGAAAGAAGACGTCACCCTTTGAAACTGAAACATCAAACAGTAATGGCAAACTATTAAACTTTTGTTATTCCAAAATATTTTCAACCCGCAATACATGGTTTGATCAACCTACGAAGTTACACATAACTTAGCATAGCCTCTATGAAATAACCAAAATGTTTATTGATTTCAGCATCTCAGATTCCATACAATTTGTGATTGATGTTCGAGTATATAATTCATACCTTAACTCAGATCAAAGACTTCTGGTAACCAAACAAAAATCCTAGCAAACAAGATGACTCGCTTCTGTATACGTAATTAAAAAAAGTTCCTAAATATAACACAAACTGTTGAAAATGACGATGTAAAGAGAGCATTTTGTGATAAACTAGAATTCGACTTGACGTCCCTAAATTTTAACACAGGCAACGTCAACGAATGTAATCGTATCATCTTTTAGTCAATGTATGTGAAACCATTTCTAAGCTAATAAAACAGAAAAAAATCTTTCCATGAGCTGATAATACTGAATTAAAAAGACTGAAAGCAGCAAGATAGAAATATAAGTCAAAATATAAGGAAAAATTCTAAACGACTAGCAAAGAAAAAAAAAAGTTAATACTCTGAGAGACATACGTCCAGTTCGTATCCTACCAGTTCGCACTGGTTCACGTGAACCGATTTTTAAAATTATAAAATCTTAGTGAACCCGTTGTAGGATTATCCGAAAATAATTTTATGTATTAATAGCCGATGGTCTAGGTAAAATGTTTGTTACGCTACGCTTGAGCGTGTCTAGTAAAACTTTAATAGACACACGCTCCCTACTGTTTTGAAGTTAAAAATGTGGGAAATCTTCTAGCCATAAATTTGATAGGTCTTCAATTGGATCTTTGGGATTGCAGTGATTCTGTTTTATATTGACTAAGAAACCGTAAAAATATCTGATAACACTAGAGTAAAAAAATCGTATTATACTTCTGAACAGAAATATAAGACAGAATTTCTTTCTGGAAATAACTTAATAAATGTTCCCTATTAAATTATCAAAATGGTTTAATTCTTTTCGATACTTTAAAGTGATTTGTTTCCATTCTCAGACGAAAAAGAAAATAAGCAGTATATGTTCCTAAAGATTACCTGCCTTTATAGTTCCTGGAAATTTAGGATGTCACCATTGCATTCATCTTTTGCAAATTTTTGGATACCAAATAAGTCAAGCCAAAGTGTATAGATTATTTATCGAAAAGTTAAAAAATACCACCAAAAACTATGATAATATACAATCAAAGAACAAACAGAAGAAATGTACCGGTCTCAAAAACACTTTGATCATGTCGACACAAATCTGAAGATGTCAGAGAAAAAGGAATGTGTACCAGGATATACATAAAGTCTATCCTAAAACTTAAATAACAGTCGGCCTAGTGACTTTTCTTTCTTTGTCTTCTCTCTTTTTTCCTACTATTTATTATTCTGTCTGTTTTGTGGTCGTTTTTTTTTTCGTTAATCACTGAACTATGTTGATAAAATCTTCTCATTTAATTTAGATGTAAATCATTTAGCATCGCTTTTATAAAAACAACGCTCAAGACAAATGCTTTATTATTTTGTTACTAGTGTTTCTTTATCTTGTTTGCTCTGTCGGTGGGGGGGGCTATAATGCGTTAAATTCACCCCTTGCAGAGGAGTAAGACCACCTGCCAAAATGTACTACTTCCACTTAGATGCTTGCAGACACATATAAACCCGACTAATGTTTACATAGAGGAGACTACATTTCCTAAGACAAGAACATGGAAAGTTGTTCATATTAAGTTTGTGTCGACCACTAAAATATACAACTTTTCAACAATATATCTCACGAAAGAGAAAGAGAACAGTCACATCAGAGATCTACAAGTGACATCAAGCATTTTAAATTTCCGAGAAATATAGCAGTAGTATAATTTAAATAGTTTCCACTTGCCAACACTTTATTGTCTTCCCTAGACAAAAACATGTCTATATTGAGTTTGTGATTTGGGTATTGACCATTACGATATACTACTTTACTACACTAGATGTTGATATGGGTCGATTCACTCTTCATTATTGTTTTCCCATTATGTAGTTTTACTGTATGGTATCTGGGATTTGAACTCTGCTCACGAATTTCACTTTCGCACCAATAACCGTTACACTACCTGCGCATCCTAAACTTTTCCTACGCTGTTTTTTAATGTTTCTTTTGTAACCTAGGAATGGTTTACTCAATGAGGAATAACCAAAGCAAAGGTTGGAAATGAAATGGTAATCTTTATAACATCAACAAAATACAATACTCGCCAGCGTCGTGAAGTAGGTAAACCACTGCTAGTGGTGAACTACGTAGACAGTATATTACCTCCGCTTACAATAGTGTCCGGTGTATTTATGAGGATTGGGGCATTAGTGTTCATGGCTACGGTATATAACAGTTTCTTATCACAAAACTTTGGATATTCTTCAGTATTAATGTTATATTACTAGATTTAAAGCATCTTATTGTTGACTTCTTATCACGATATCAGTTATTTTATATCTTATATTATTTCATTTTTATTACTGATTCTTTGTGTCGAGAAGTTAAGGCCACTGGAATAAGCAGCAGAAAAATAGCAAACATTTCTATACGCCATGCCTCTTCTGGGCGTGGACGATCATGGCTTTCCACAACTTCCTCTCTTAATAAAGTTTGTCTTTGCTATATCTCCTCATTTCTTTTCTGCCAACTATTTACTCAAGCTTATTAGGTAGGTAATGCGTACTTTTTCTCTGTTCCTCTTGACTTCAATATGTCCTGTCGGCGTCAAATTTTCCAAACCCTCGTTTTTATAATATGTCCTAGAAATTTTAACGGTCTCTGATGCTAAGTATAAGCGTTCTTTTTGTTTCTATTTTCTATAAAATTCATTGTTGCACATATGTCGATGGAATTCTCAGCATCCTTCTGAAGAACGATATTTCTGTTGCTTCAAGTTTTTTCATCTGTTAGGAGATGGTTCAGCATTAACTACTGTATTGGAGGATTATTACATCACAGTTCAGTGATCTTTATTTATAACGTAACTTAAACTCGCAAGCCCTGGATATTATCATGTGTATTTAAGCGACAGAAGCGTCGACGATTAAGTTAAGTCGACATCTTTTGTTCTTTTTTGCCCTCTTTGTTTTTCTAGCTAAAAGTAGGATTCGTTTTATTTTTCAATGAAACTTTCACCTCACACCATAAGAGTTCGGTCAATAAAGGTAGCGCCGTAACTACTTCAATCATTGAAGATTCAATGATTAACCTGAACACGAATCAGTCATAAGTCTGTCACTTCTTTCTCTTAAATTCTTTTACGCCATCTTTTGATTTACTGATTTGTTTCTTTTGTGTGCCAAACAATAATTATTATTCAAATAAAAAAAGTACTAGAGTGTAGGTCACCTGGATCGATATACACCTGATAAAGACAGAACGGGGACAACTGTCAAAACGTTTTGATAACAAAGATGAGGACAATAGTCCGAAAATAAATAGCCTAAATAATAATTCCCCGTCTCAGAAATTCAAACTAATAATTTTTATTATTAGGTGCCCTTATTTGTTTTGTTTTTATTAACTTTATTTGTTACTGTTTGGTAAATGCGACACTGAGATTCGTAGACGTATAGGGATGGCCAAGGATACATTCCAAAAGCTGGGCAGAATATTGCGAGGCAGGTTATGCAACGTGGTTGGTCCTGATCTGGCATCCCGTCTGCAGTCGCTATCTCACAGACGAGCTGTGGCTTCCCTCTGCCTTTTCTATAAGTACTTTCATGGCAACTGCTCCGACGAACTACTTTCACTGGTTCCCAAATTGCATGAATTTAAGCGCGCTACTAGGTTGGCATCTCGGTCCCACCCTTTCACTGTCTAAACGACTAAATGTGTCTTTTACACCAACAGCTTATCTCGCGCCTCCCGGCAACGGAACTCCCTTCCTATCAGTTGCTTCCCTGATAGCTATAATCTTCAAATATTCAAATGTAATGTCAATCGACATCTTCTGATGCCTTGACCTTGAATCCTGTTCTTCTCTTTATCCTTTTCCCAAACATTCCTCTTTACTCTTACTCACACTCTCTGCAACTCCTTGCGTGCTAGTGGCACTCCTGCCTTGCTTGGGGTGAATTGCTTAAAAAAGTATTTTTTTGGTAACGAAGAAAAGAATAAACGTTACGTGACATCTGTCCTTCTTTACGGCAGCGAATGTTGGACGATTTCCTCAAAGATGAAAAAGAGACCCGAGGCGACGGAGATGTGGTTCTACAGAAGGATACTAAGGATATTATGGACCGAGCGTGTGAGCAACGATGAGGTCTTAGAGAGGGTGAAAACAAGGAGGAGGCTTATACTTAACATCAGGAAGAGGCAGCTGAAGTTCCTGGGACACATAATGAAGAAAGAGGGCCTGGAGTATCTGATACTCTCGGGTTCAATAGAGGGAAAGAGAGACAAGGGAAAACAACGCATGGCATACGTGGCCTTAAGTGGATGATAGAACGTGGTCTTGTGGAGGTGGCAGAGGGAAGGAATAGAGGGAGGTGGAGAGCCATGATCGCCTACGTCCTGAAAGGACATGGAGCATAGAAAGAAGAAAAAGTTGTCGTCTAATTTTTTCTGTTTGGCCTGTTCTTTGTTAATTTCGTTTATTTTTGATTTTTTTATTGTGAGTGTTTTTCTTTTGCTGGTCTTTTTTATTGATTTCTTCTATTTTGTTGTTTGCTGTCTTTTGGTTGATATTACTTTTAGGTCCTTTTATTTTTGTTTAGATAATTTTATTTAATTTTTGCAGATAGACCTTATTTAAATTTTTGATTCTACGTCTGCTTTTGATGCTACGTCTATTTTGTTAGCAATTTTTCATTTATTTTACTTTTTACTATTAGGTCTGTTTATTCAAAATATTCATGTCGGGTCCGTTTACTTTTCTTTTGCTATTAGTTTTTTTTTCATTTTAGCTGTAGAAATGTTTATTTAATTTCTTGCTGTTAAGTATGTTAATTTTATTTTTTGCAGTTAAGTCTATTTTTGTTCTATGCGCAGTGTGCTTTCCGGATGTGGGCAGTCATGGTTCTCCACAACTTCCAATCTTTTGGGCTGTTAGCAATGTTCGTCTTGCTGTTCTGTCAACTTCGAAGTTTCAGTTGAGCAGACACGAACAGTTTTCTGGGATAGATTTCCCAACGTAAACTGGTAATCTAATCTAACTTCATTTTTTTGGCAGCAAAGAAATGTTTTGTATATTTTTCTTTTATTTTTGTTAAGATTTTTTTGTTGTGCATTCTTTTTATTTTTTGTTGTTGCGGTTATTGGTGTTTTCTTAGTGAATTTGTGCATATTTGTCTTTCTGTTAGTTTTTTAAAATTTTTCTATCTTTTTCTTGTATAATTTTCTATTATGTTCGTTATTCTTTCCTGAAAAGTTTGCTTTTATTTTATTCTTGCTTTCTGATTCGGACAAAACCTTCATTGTCTGCAAATGAAGTTATTTACAGTAAACTATAAAATTGAGTTTTTCAATGTGAAAAGATCAATCGTTATTCTAAGAATCTTGTTTCTTGTACATTTTGGACGGTTAGCACGTCTTTATTTTTCGACTAGGTTGAATAAATGAAAACAAACTATACAAGTAAAATTCTTCTTATTTTGTACGTTATTTTCCTTGGGATCTTTCACCTGTAAGCATAAGAGTTTTTAAAACGAAGGTCCTTCGTCCAACGGCAACAACTTCAAGAGAATCTACACTTTCTCGCACTCAAAGTATTTTTATCGGCTGATTTTTCACCGACCATTATTCTAACCAGCCCCAATATATAATGCAAATTCCTTTATTGTTTTTAACACCTAACATTGGAAAACCTGTCGTTTTCAATGCAGAATTAATTTTGATAAGTCACGCGCCATTTCCAGACATCAGTTTTTTTCTGCAAATTCACTTATTCAAATATGGGTGTTTTATATTTTCTTTTTCAAAATTAAACCTCACAATTCTGAGGCCTCCAATAACAGAATCCTGTGTCCTGTTTCCAAGGAAACTTCATGAAAAGCGAACAAAATTAAATTTGGTTGGATTGCACATATTTTGCTTCTTTCATTTTTGTATATACACACATCCTCAATGAAACAACTATCTATGGATGGAAAAAAATTAAAATGGCAACAATAAGAAGACTTCTGTTCAGAGTCAGGAATAGAGGACTGAAATTCCCTGGACCCATAATGAGGAATGTGGGCTTGAAAAAATTAACGGTCACAGGACATATTGAGAGCAAGAGACTGTTTGGGGTGGGGGGGGGGAAGCTGATTTGCTTCCCCTACAAAGGACGATTACTGAAATTCTGGCGCGGCACTTCTGAATTAAATATGGTGACTAGCTGACACACACGTGGAATTCATGGTTTGAATCAAGACAAATCATTGCTGTTCTCAGACAGGAAATGATTAAAAGTTATTTTATTATCTGTTAACATACACTTGTCTTTTACTTTCATTTGTTTTTGTTTATTACATCAACCTGAGATATAACAGAAAGATAGTGGAAGGCAGCGAGTCATCTATTATTTTAATATTCTAAAACCGTTTCCTCTACTGATGGGTTTTTGTGGCCTAATTGATAAGACGTTGTTCATGTCACAAAAGCTTCGAAGGGTACGGTGTGCCATGAAAGCTCCGAAGGGTACGGTATACGATTCGAAACTTCGTTGGATGGTGTTACTTTATTTCCAATCATCTCGGCTTCAATCATTTTCCTACTATCGTAAGGCAGCTTCCTTGTAACTTTCTATAAATATTTTCATGGCTTTCCTCTATAATACCACGACGCAAGAATTTGAGCGCAGTACCAGATTGGAAGCCGGTTTTCATAATTTTATTGTATAAATTGCTAGATGTATCCGCAAGTTCTATGCTAAGAGTTACCTTTCGTACTTCTCGCTTGTGGGACTCACTTCTGGCCTTTTTCTGCCAATTACGGTTTTTAAAAATTCAAATTCAATATCAATCGTCATCTTCTCTGCTCGAATCTTGTTTCTTTTTTATTGTCCTTTCTCTCCACAATAACGTTTCTAAGTTTCTTTCATTTTTAGTAACCCTTTGCGTCTTAGTGGCCATATCGCCTTACTTAGGCAGAAATGGAAAAAATAACTCTGTGATAAAAATCAACAAAAATATAATGAAAAACTATAATAAAAATGAAAAACAGGCCAACAAAACAAACGGCCAATTCTTTTGATTTCATTTTAAAACTACGTTTTCTAAAATTTTATGGATAAGCATAAATTTAGTAAAGGTTCTTGTGAAGACATCTGAGAATAAACAACCTTATTGTTGATATTATTATTGAGAGAAAGAGAAGCCATGAACCCCAGTATACTCATTATGGCACTCAGTCTAATAAGGTTATATCACGCCCATGAATCACAGACAAATGTATGCTATATGGCGAACGGTTTTGATGAAAGCAGCGCACAGCTTTGCAGGTCAGGCAACTAACAAACAAATCTGTCATACTCAATGGCATATGTAATGTATACAGTCTTAATTTACCAAGACAAAACATGTATATGTTAACGGTTCCAATCAGTTCAGATCAGAAGTCACGAGGGTCATGCATGGTGTAGCATCAGGGGCATTTATTATTAATATTTCTTTACTACTATTTAATTTAATCTTACTTTTCAGTAGCTTTTTATTCCAACTTTTACGCAGTCCGTCAATTAAGTGCAGCGTGTTGTCAGTACATGATTGGAAATAAAGGACGAGCTCTCCGTGATATTGGTGGTCTGGATTGTAACTTTCCGCAAAAAAGTAAATCTCTTTTTATGTGACATGGCATGCACGATCATGGTTGTCCACGATTTTCTATCTTTTGTAGCTCTAAGCAACGTTTGTCTCTTTCCCAGTGTATATTACTTAAATTTTCTACTACCTTCTTACACTTTGTGTTGTTGCTGGTATTCTCATTAGATGTACTTGTTTATTCAGACCAGGTGGTGATAGTAACAACAACTCTCATGAAATTTTGAAGTCTTCAATATTGTATCCATTTCTTCATCAAATAGTGACTTGTGATGACAAAATGATACTTTATGACAATCGTAATTTATTAGCTCAATAGATTGATCAAATGACGAAGCAACAAAACACTAAGACCGAAATTGCACAAACAGAAGATTATGGTGACTGTTCGGTAGCCCGCCATTGGCGTTATCCATTACAGTTTTTTGGAACCTAACGAGAGCATCACTGCCAAAGATTACGTCCAGCAACTGAATGAAATGTACATTCATTTAAGCAAAATGCGACCAGCACTGGTTAATCAACGATCTCTAAATCTGCTGGATGACAATGCTCGGACAAATATTGTCAGGATGACACTATGGAAGCTCACAGATACAAAACTTTGTCACATCCATCATATTCCCCTGATCTATCGCTTACCACTTTTTCAAACATCTTGAAAAAACATCCCATTGCAAAGATGCGGAAACTGCATTCAAAGTTTTCTTGGCTTCCAAGGCTTTAGAATTTTATCGAAAATGCATAAATAATGTTGAAAATCGATGGAAGAAATATATAGATGTTTAGGGCACCTATTTTATTTCTGAATTAATGTATGTAAACAGTTTTTAATTAAGTCAAAAATTGATACTAAAATCGAACATTATTTTCCGAACAACCTAATAGAGATGCGAGTAATGTTGAGTTGATCCAAGATATCAGTTATACTAATTCCTCCGACTTGGTAGTCTTGGGTATGACTATAAACTACACCCGGTAGCAAGGCACCTGATCAGGAGACTGTTTTGAGGAGCGTGGAACCACCTCTTAATTGCTGTTGTCCCCAGGTCTACCCTTATCCGGGATGGTATCATCTGTTAGCTATGGGCAAATAGTGAACCCTCAAACAAAAATCAGAACACTGGGAAAGTATAAAAATACATTTTTATAGTAGAAATACCAGCGCTGCATCTATATAATAAATGCGAAAATGTCTCTGTGTGTCACATTTTTTCAATTAAAGGTACACAACTGTTAACTTTTAAATATCTAGTCTTTATCTATATAATAAATGCAAACCTCTGTGTTGCTGGCAGATTTTTTCAGTTAAAGGGACACAGCTCTCTGACTTTTAAATATCCTATCTACTGTATGAATAAATGCGAATGTCAGTGTGTCACACTTTTTCAACTTAACTCCTAGCCCAACATATGCCATTTTGGAATTGGGTCGAGTTTGAGTAAATTAAAAACATTCATGGCTGGATCCGGATCTGCAATCCCGAAATTTTGGATTCACAAGTTTTCATTACTGAGATTGTTTTCTTCAATTTTTTTTTTTTTTTTTTTGCGACAATTTTTTTTGTGCAATAACAATTTTTATAGCTTGGAAATGAATTTAGGAATAATCGAAATTAATTGCAAAATCTAGCGAAAGTCACCCATGAAATAAAATTAACTGTATGGAAAGTAAGGACCTACATACATCAAATTTCTTTTTAAATTAAAATGGTAGCAAAAGAATTATCGTTGAACATTTAAAAGGAAAGCTTAAATATTAAGGCAATGTCCAAATGCAGCGATCAATCATGAATTCTTCTGTAGTTTAAAGTTGACTATCGCATACGGCAGCAGTATGCCTCGCAGAAAGAAATCTCCGCGAGTAGAGGACCAGATTGCAATCAAAAGAGCCAAGGCTGCAGCGAGGAAAAGAAAGTCCCGTGCAAATGAAAACCCAGATCAAGCGGCAGCCAGGAAAGCTTCTAATTCTGAGAATATGCAAAGACTCTCAAACTCCTGAACAAGCCGAAGGCTCAATCAAGAGCCTTCCGCAAGAGCTAACTTAAATGCGATAGGTCGGCTTTTAAGCTAATATATATATTACCAGTAATACATTTTCATAATAAAGTAACCATGAAAACATTTTATTGGAAAATTGAAGACATGACATATATTGCCAAAAAAATGTTATGTTTAATCTCATTTCTTGTAAGAAGAAACAAGTTTTAACTTCTAGTTTGATTTTGTAAGATTTTGATTTCTACACTAAATAACCCATACGGGTTGAACCTCCGATCTGGAACTGTGCCAAGTGCACTTATTATTATGAAAGCAACCATGACAATCAGGTGTGTGTGACAGACAAAGAAGCATGCACACACAAAGACACTTTAGTTTCCGAGTGAGGTTCTGATATTTTCTGCATTTCTTTTCTATTTCTTTATCATCATATCGCCTGGTGTGTTGGAACAGTCAAGTTTCAAATCTGATGGGTTTTCTTTTCATTCTTATTCGCGCAGATTAGTGCAGAGGAAGATGGAAATAAAATCAGTCGATATGTCTTTTTCCTCGACATCATGTCAATAATGTCCATTTAGTTGAACTGCTGTTTTTCAGAATCGGCGTTTCCGTGGAAGTGTCTCGTATAATGAGGTTAATGCAAATTGTCTACGATCATGGAATGAGGTGGGAAATTGGGTTAGATGTCAGATGGTCAGGTCGGGTTGGGTCAGAGTTCAAGTCAGATGGACCGAGATTTCCTTTTGACTTGAGCCAGTTCGGAAACTGGTGAACTTTATTAAACTACCACTAAATTAACGAATAGCTACGTTTATTTACGTAGATATTGTATGTACGTATGTAAACTTGAATTAATATAGATCTTGTGCTCCTATAGATATAAGTAGTGTCAAAATATAGTATATCTTTAATAATGTGAGCGCATGGGATGAGGGGTGGGGAGTTTAAACCCATCTTCTTTTTATGTACCATGTCCTTTCAGGATGTAGGCGATCATAGCTCCCCACCTCCTATCCCTTGTAGCTCCCAACAAAGTTCCTTCCCTCTGTCACCTCCTCGAGAGTACGTTCTGTCATCTACTTGCCCAAGCCCGATAGGTATGTCACGCGTTGTTTTCCTTTGTTTCCTTTTCCCACTATTCGACACGTGAGTATCAGATTCTCCAGCCCCCCACTTCCTCATTATGCGTCCCAGGAACTTCAGCTGCTTCTTCCTAATGTTAAGTATAAGCCTCCTCCTTGTTTTCACCCACTCTAAGACCTCATCGTTTCTCACACCCTCGGTCCATGATATCCTTAGCAACCTTCTGTAGAACCATATCTCCGTCGACTCTAGTCTCTTCATCTTTGAGGAAATCGTCCAACATTCGCTGCCGTGGAGAAGGACATGTTACGTAACTTCTCAATATTCTTTTCTTCGTTACCAAAGAACATACATTATTGTTATTTCTATAGCAATGGGTAGTTAGTTAGTCCCAGAGATCAATTCGTTCAGTAGTCAATCAGTTTACCATTATTGTGATCTTGTGTCAAAGCTTAAGTTACGCAGGTAATGGTGATTTTATAAGCATAGCTTAGATGTGGCAGAAAGCCGAAAGTACGGGTTATCCAGTGTGGATCAAACTCGCTTTTCAGTCGTAATTGATCTAAGACAAGCTTGCTAACCATATACCACGTTGAAGTGCCCAAATGATTTTCTAAGTATAGCACAAGGCCGAAAGTGTGAAGAACCCAGTGTGGATCGAACTCAGTCGTAATTCATTTAGTAAGACAAGTTCGATAACCATTATGCCACATCGATGTGCTTACGTTATGCGAGTTAGGGATTTAAGATAAATCGGCGAGCCCTTTTCGAATTTACATTCAGTTCCGTAAAAATACCCTTGGGAAATATAGGCATGCATCTTTTCATCTCTCCACCACTATGTGTTAAATAGCAGAGAAGACACGAATTACTAGACGTAGTTAGCAATTAGTCTAGAAGAAGAACAATTCTGAATTCAAAACCCACCGTGGGTCAGTGAGTATGTAATCCCGCCATTAAAAATAATTATAAAATTGCTGTATACGGAAATGTTATTTTTTTTTACTCGGTTACATGGAACTGATGCTAAAATTCATGCCATGAAGGCGTTGGGCTCCCCAGAACCACCTTGTCTCTCACGGTCTTGGAAAAGCGTCAGAACATCTTCCAGCACCAGATTAAATCCGCTGGAGGTCCTGGCGGACGTCGTTCTAGCAGCGGCGCTGGTCGTCTCCAGTTTCCAGATGGCTGGTAGGGTAATCGTCGCAGGACGGGACCAAGCCAGCGAACACAGCGATGAGGCGGAGAATGCACGCGTGGACAGTTCTTCGGTGGAGTCTTTATTGGACACAAAATCGGATCAGTGTACACATTCTCAATGATCCCGAAAACGCGGAACTCAAATCCATGGACACTGGAGGCGAATGTCTTGCTTAGAGGATACCTCACGATGCCGTATAATAGCACAGAGATGACGGTGGCGTTGTGAACTAGTATCTTGCTGCGTCGAGAGATGTCGCAACGCCGTCAGAGTGGTTTCCAGAGGTATTTCATGGCACCTGCGGCCAGCCCCGGTATTCTATTGATCCCTGTGAGGAGGTCGTCGATGTTTGAGACTTATGAGCTCAAGTATATGGTGTCGCTGCCAATGATACACGGCGATGGATCGGGACCATCTTCCACGTGTATCAGCTTCGAGCAGCAGGGCGGTTAGGTTGTAGTCTCCAAGCCGAACACCAAAGAAGCGGTCGCACAAAGCGTCCATAAGGTGCTTAAGGATGCAGTTGAATAAATCTGGCGCGACTACACATCCCTAGCGGACCCCTCAGCAATCGAGAACCAATCGGAAATCTTTTCGTTGATCTAAACGCAGCACTCAGCGCAGTCATAAACCAAGGTGAAGCGAGCAAGGAGCTTCAGCAGGAGAGAGTGAAGGTGCACAAAATGTTCTACAGTGTCGGTATGTCAACTGTGTCGAAGGCAGCCTTCAGATCGGTAAAAGTGGCGGTTTCTGTGGTATGGACGAGGAGCCGAAGAGCGGAGATGTGATCGGAGGTGGAGCGGGTGGGTACGAAACCAACTTGTTGAGGGCGGAGTTTAGATCTGATGGCAGGGAGTTGCGCGGTCAATGAGAATCCGTGTGAAGAGTTTGGCCGGGATGAAGAGGAGGGTGATTTCTCGGTTGTTGTCGCACACAAGATTATCACTCTTCCTCTTCCAGAAAGGAAGGATGACATCGGATCGCCACTCACCCGGACGTTCCTTCATCACCCACGCTTGGTTGATGACCAACAGCCAGTCGACCATGTAGTCCCCACCTCTCTTGAATTCGGCGGTGATGTTGCAGATCTCTGGGAAAGCTTATTTTTTTGGAGATTGCGGAAGACCTTCGCTACTTCGTGTGTGCTAATCGCATCTGTACAGTAATCACTATTGTAGTCAGTGGTGGCGGTGGCGGCGTTGAAGTGATCACGGTTGGGCGGAGGAGGTTGGCGACAGCGCGAAAGGTTAGGCATGTACCTTACGACTCTTTGGCCGGCAGCACCTTTTCGTTTCGCAAGCTCGTTGTCCTAGTAGAGCTTGCGGTCAACCTGGGTAGAGATGTTCTGTGCAATGTTCCGTCTGCGATACTGGGATATGTCGAGGGTGAGACGAGCGGCAGAACAACACTCTATAATGCAGTGGGCCTCGTCGGAGATCCAGGGATGCCGGGACCCGGGTACATGGTACAGGATGTTGATAAAATATTCTGACAATCTTGTGACATAACACTCATTGCAGCGTCTGCATTTGAGCATTACATGATGTCGCATGTAGTGAAAGAGCATCGGTTCAAGATCTTTGTAGTTTCACGCTACCTTAATTCTTTATATCTCACATGCCCTGTTCATGTTATTCTCAACATTCGTGAAGGCTCATTTGACCACTGTTTTCAACATCGATGAACCACCGATGCATTACGTCTAACATGCGCAGTGATTATCAGAAATGACAACGTATCTTGTCAAGGGCCCAACTTCCGACTACTTCGAAATGGCTTCCATTGAACAAAAGGAGCATGTGTTCATCTCCGTGATGCTGCACCCAACTGCTGCCAATACTCATAAAGGGAAAGCTGAAAATTTTGGGATATAAAGAGGAAATAATGTTTGGTGAATTTAACACTCACATGGCAAAGGAAGAAAAGAAGCAATTGGAAACACCAAATAAACTACCTGTGATTGGGTAAATGTTTGGAAGAACGAGAACAAGTTAGGGTGGTTGCATTGTGGAGCAGTCTCCGGAGAGGGTGCTTCCCCGATCACAACACCCTTAATATCATCGTCTAAGGTCAATATTATTTATTCAACATATCCTCGCAACATGAACCTCTTGCTCCCGATCTATACGCACTTATTTAGTAAACTTCTATCTTGAGTGGCTCTTGAGTCTTGTATTTGGTGAACAACAGTAAAAAGGAGTAAGTGTTACTTATAGTAACAAAATACAAGATGTTGTGGAGAGCCATGATCACCCAAGTCTTGAATAATCATAAACTATAAATCTTCTTTTGACAGAAGACGCGGTATCAATAGTAAATAGGTTTTACAATAATGTTTATCCCATAAATGGCCCAAGATTCATTCAAGGTAGTGGGTTACAGAGTTTGAGGTAAAAGGCACAGTTTGTGGGGATATGTGGGGGAAATTAAACCCCTAAAGTGTCAACACGCACTGTTGGTAATCGTTTATTTATAGGCGCCATAGTAAGTACTTAGGTAAAAAAAACAAAAAAAACTACGGGGACTTCCTTGATGAATTTTATCTTATCAAGAGACAACTAGACAGGATTATCATAAAAATAGACATATGTCTATATTATTCAATGAAATATGTTTGAATATATATAGTCGGCCACACATTTCGGGTACACTCTTTTACTCGGGCAGCTAAACAATCTCTGTTGCAGACACATGCCCAGCACCTTTGTTTTTTCAATACTTACAAATGTCACCTGTGGTTCATACTTCAACTATGTGGATCCTTAGTGATAGTTTCAGAGAGAGATCGCCTAATCTAAAGTGAACAGTATTTTGAAAAATGCCAAGACGCATAAACCCTTGGTCACGATGACTTGTGTTTTTTTGCTAGCAGAGAAATTGAATGCTTCCAAACATATCTGTCTACCCAATTTCACTGACAAGGTTTTGTTTTCAGAGACTTTCCAAAGGTCATGTACGCTAGGATCGATCAAAGGCCGATAATATCAAGTCAAGGTGTCACTTTCCTGACAAATCGACCATGGTGAGATTCGAACCACTCTTTTATATATATATATATATATATATATATATATATATATATATATTAGGAGTGCACAAGATTTCACAGTGCCCCCTTTTTGAAACTTCGCCTATATGTGCGCGTGCTAAGAAGCAAGCGTTTTCTATAATAAAAGTTTTACTACAATGCATTCAATCACTACATTAAAAAAAAAACGGCTCCTTATATATATATATATATATATATATATATATATATATATATATATATATATATATATATATATATTCTGTGTGCATATATATACAAAAAGCCTTCGGTAAGCATTGTCATCATTCAAGAATCAAGATTAAACGTTTTTCTTTCATGAAAATCACGAAGGTAAAAAAAAAAAAAATGGAATTGTATTATGAGTGAATTGGCAGGATTTTCGTGGGGTTACGAGCTGTTGTCTTGGGGTAATTTTCCGCTTCTTAGTAGAGGATGCCAACTTTTCGTTTCGACAATTTCTAATCTCTCGTCTTTGTTTAGTTTTTCAACCATTCTGATACATTTTTATCTCTCGGTACAGACTTAATAACAGTTCGACCTTGTAGCATTCGAAAGTGATACTCGGATTCTTCTGTTTAGAATGTTTGCTTTATAATTTCTAGACTTGTTTATCATTGTCTTTCGTCAATGTTTTGTTTTTATAGGTGTTTCTGAATAACCTTTTTTGTGCATTGCTTTCTTCCTGTTTCTATTCTTTTTTCATTACATTTTTTACTTTTTAATTTTTTCTTTTTTTTTTTTCATCTTTTATTTCATTTTGTCGCTCTTTTTCTACCGCTCCTTCTTGTTGCTATTCTGCCTCCTCGCCTTCGCTCCTTCTCTTTCCTCTCTTAGCCTTCGCTCCTTCTCTTGCCTCTCTTAGCCTTCGCTCCTTCTCTTGCCTCTCTTAGCCTTCGCTCTTTCTCTTGCCTCTCTTAGCCTTCGCTCCTTCTCTTGCCTCTCTTAGCTTTCGCTTGCCTCTCTTAGCCTTCGCTCCTTCTCTTGCCTCTCTTAGCCTTCGCTCTTTCTCTTGCCTCTCCGTTAAATTCCTTTCTGTTTTTTCTTTTCGTTGTCGTGATTCTCATCGTTCACTCTTTCTCCTCCTTGTACTTCTTTTACCCGTCCTTGTCACTATACCTCTTTTTTTTCGTCCTCTTCTTCCATACTTTATTTTCTTTTTTATTCTCTCTTGCTTACGTATTTCATCTCCCCTATTATTTATTTTCCTAATGATACAGCAAACAGCATTTACAACTGCATTCTTTTTCTATGGACATAATTTCTTGCGCAATTATTTCTCGGGTGGACTTCGAATTTATAACACAACCTGCGGAATCTGTTAACAATTCTTCTCGATGCTATTTTTCTACGCTAAAGTTTTTCTTAGCGTATAACGTAGAACTGAAATATTTTTAATTTTCCATCCACAGCAGTGTTTATACTGTGCCGTTTTCCCCTCGATTCTTGCCTAACTCTCATATACGTTCATCACGTTAATATGAAACCTTATCTCTTAACGATGTTATTGTATCAGCGTTATTGCTTTCTTTCTTTCTTCATGGCGACCCCTCCCTTTCATCTGGCTTTCTTTCATTTCACATGACTTATTTTTCCTCCCAGTTTTCTTTCTTTTTACAGCTTTTATTTTCCCTGCGTCTTTCTTTCTTGGCTTACGGCCACATTACGTCGAAACATCGGACCTCATACTATCACCGAAGTTAAGCAACGTCGAGCCTGGTCAGTAACTTGTGGCGTAACCCCTTGGAAATACCAGGTGATGTAATCTTGGATGTGCGGATGGTGTAATTGATAATGGGTCGGAATTGTTGATCGGAAAGCCGAGTTCCAATTCCCGATGGGTCCGTTATATTCACTTACACGCCAGTACCTTTGGGAAAGGTATGAATCCATCTCTTCTACTCCCCCCCCAGATATATGTTAATTAGTAAGATTTATATCATTAAAACCATTATCTCTAAAAAATAAAATCAACTTGCGTACAAAATATTCAGATTTCGGCATTAAATAACGGATGGAGTCTTATATTAATCAACCAACAAAATGTTTTTTTTTTTGTTAACCCTGTTCACATTTGAGTGAGGTTCACTCTGTACAAGGCTCGGGAGCCACTCGAAGTAGAGGGTTACGTTAAGGGGTAGTTTATACGGATAGGAGGGGGAAGATAACGATTTTGTGATCGGGGAAACATCCTCTTGGGAGTCGGTTCTACAGGGCAGTGGTTCGGGGGGAAGAAGCTGCTCGAGTAGAACTTACTTCTCACCAATGGAATACAGAGAGAATGAGGGTGGTTTGCTACAATGTAAGTGGCATGGCGGGTCCTAGCCGTGAAGGTTAGAATTGATGGAACTAAGCAATGTAGTTCGTCTGAGAACTTTCTATGGAATTAGAGAGAGCAGTGAGAGGCTGGTTACATCTGTGAGAGAGGTGTTGCAGGGTGGAAAACAATTTGTCACCCACAAGAATCCGGAGACGCTTTTGGACACTATTGAGATTGGAAAGTGAGGATTTGTCAGTTTCTTCCCAAATATGACAGTAGTACCCTATTTTAGGTCTTATCTGACTCTTGTAAAGGTAGATCATAGCACGAGGGTCAAGTACTTACTGGATCGGTGCAGGGAATCGACCATTTTTCTTGCATCTTTCATGGATCATGAATATTTTGACACTATTTCTTTTGGCAATACTCGTGTTTTTCAGCATATCTGCTCTTCATATATTTGTTCTAATAATAAATACAATAAATTTCTTTAGTTATCTTATGACTGTCTCTACTCTGAGTAAGCCCGCACTTCAGTGGCAGAATAAATCAGTCGATTTATCATGCCTCTGAAGTGCAGATTGGAGACCCTTCTTCGGCTGGGAGATTCTTCTTCTTTTTCTGGCCGTGTCCCTTCGAGACGTTGGCGATCATGGCACTCTACAACTTCCTGTCCTTTGTAGCTTTTAATAAATTTTGTACTTTTGTTATCTCTAAATTTTGTTCCGCTATCCATTTACTCAAGCTTACTAGGTAGGTTATGTATTTTCTTCTGTCCCACTTGCCTTCACTCTGACTTGTCAGTATTAAAATTTCCAAGCCTTCTTTCCTCATATCTCCTAGAAATTTGAACTCTTTCTTTCTGATGTTAAGTATAAATGATTTTTTATTACTAATTTTCTTTAATATTGAATATTCTGTTTACAAAATTTGCTTGCCTTAAAAGCCTTATCCTGCAATTATATACTGATCGACGTTATTTTTAGTTGTAAACAACCTGCTATTATTAAACAAAAAATAATTATATCTAAATTTGTAACGCAGTCAGCTCGCGTTACTGTGTAAAGGAAATCACAAACCATCGGTTAGCTTATTATATTATTGACCTTCATTTACATATATAACTGATGTTCTGAAAGGTATAGTCTCGTTCTAAACAAATGGAAAGAGAATTGGATTTAAAATCGGCAAGGGTTTTCTGTTAAAATCCTTCCTTTCAGTCAGCAACGACCATGTCGTTAATGTAATCTGAGATGAAACGCTATGAGTCTGCCATTAGTGACGATGATAATGTTGAGATGAACAATAAGCTGGACACTCACCAGTCCTCGATGAGTCTAGCTTTGGTTTTGGTTTTATCACTACTGCTGTAACAAACGCCGTCGCAGATGGAGACAAACACGAATATTTGTGATTAGTGGAACATGGCCAAATTCGTGCGGAAACTCGGAAAATAATGGCACGTCTTTTTCATTAGGTCCTGACATTGCTGACGGCTGTTGTGGAAGAGGATGTGGGGTTTTGAGCTATAGTAGTGATTGTTGGATGGTGGGAATAATTAAGCTGATGGAAGCGTGTAGATTTCTAGAAAGCTGGATCTGTCCACACAGTGATTGTTGCGCGCTTTTGGACGTCGCATCTTGAGAGGGAAAAGATTGAATGACAGCCTCGTGAACTATTGGGTATTTTTTTTAATCGAGTCACGATTCGTTTAAAAGGTCAAAATAATTGCTTGGCTAATACGAACCAGAAGATTAGGAAGACTTTTATTCACTTTCTTTTTGACGAAAATTATTTATCTTAGCACAATCCCGGGAGGTACGCGCATATGGAAGGATACATGTTATTGTAAGTAAATCAACTATCATTATTATATACAGATCTCTTTCAGAGGTAAGAAGGAGCAAATACGCACACACTTTATACTCTAACTGGCCCTCATATATTAGAAGGGTGGCAGAGAGATAGAGGAATTGTGAACTTCCCCCTCTCTATATAACTATTATACAGCAGCACTTGTAAGCAGTGACATACTAAGAGGGAATGAGGACAATACAGAGCAGCGTCCTGGGTAAGACGATAAGAGTCCAAGATCAAGGCCTCTGATCAGGAGGTTTTGAGGTGCGTATAACCACCTCTTAATTGCTGGTGTTCCCAGGTTCACCCTATGGTTAAATAGTTAACCCCCAAACTGGGATGAAAACACTATGAAAGTGTAACAATAGGTTTTAATACCAGAAATACTTTTTAAAAAAAATATTGCCAGCAATAAATTTTTGAAGAAATATTATTACCAGCAATACATTTTTGAAAAAAAATATAACCAGCAATAAAAATCTTGTTGGCATTAAATAACCCATTGCCATTGATATGCCGTAAACAAAACCAAACATTTAAAAGAAAAATAAGTAAAAATAAAATACCAGCTGTACATTTTTTTGAAAAAATATTACCAGCGATTCATTTTTGAAGAAAAAATATTACCAGAAAGATTATTGAATGAAAAAAAAAAAATATTACCAGCAATAAAAAACTGTTGTCATTCAATAACCCATTGTGGTTGATATGCCGTAAAACAAACCAAACCAATATAGAGCAGTGTGAAAAGTCATAGAATATTCTTTCGTCAATAATACCGGTGGAATGAGCAGTAGTTCAGGAAGAAAAGTACCCGAGGGTGCTTGTCCTATAACTGAAACAATAGAACTTCCCAATTACAAATAAAAACAAATAGGAAAGTGCTAAAATAAAAAAGAAATCCCTAATGTGAAGTCTTCTTCTTTTATGTGCCGTGTAACTTCAGGACGTAGGCGATCATGGCACTCCACTTTTCTCTATCCATTGTAGCTCTCAATATATTTTGTCCTTTTGCTACTTTTCCCAAACATTGTTCCGTCATTCACTTGCTTAAGCCCGCCACGTATGCCACGCGTTGCTTTCCCTTGTCTCTCTTGCCCTGTATCCGCCCTGTGAGTATCAGATTCTCCAAGCCCTCTTTTCTCATTACGTGTCCCAGAAACATCAGCTGGCTCTTCCTGATGTTAAGTATAAGCTGCTTCCTTGTTTGCACCCTCTCCAAAATTTCATCGTTGCTCACATGTTCGGTCCATGGTATCCTTAGCATACTCCTGTAGAATCATACCTTCGTTGCCTCGAGTCTCTTCTTCATCTTTGAGAAGACCGTCCAATATTCGCTGCCTCAAAGAAGGACAGATATCACAAGGGTGTCTATAATAGATACAACCTGGTCATCATTATCTATGCACCGTGTCTCTTTATGTTATCATAACTCTCCACAACTTAACCTTTATTTACACTGTTCGGACTGTTGTCCTCATCTTTGTCATATATTCACGACATTTCGGCTTTTGTACGCTCCGGCCTTCTTCAGGTGATATCCATACAACGGCCGAAATGTCATGAATATGACAAAGATGAGGACAACAGTCAGAACGATGTAAATAGTTACAATACCACATCTTAGAAATATAGACAGATTTTCTTATCCTTTGTAACTCTTAGGAATGTTTGTCTCTATTCCTGTTCCGCCAACAACTTTCATAAGATTGTTAGGTCGGTTACTTGCTGCTTTCCTCTGTCCCTCTTACCTTTAGTATGCCTTGTGAATATCAAATTCTCCAAGTCCTCTTTCCTTGTGTGTCTTAGAAATTTCAACTGTTTTTCTGATTCTAAGTATAAGTGTCTTTTTTTATTTCCATTTTCCTTAAAACTCCTTCGTAATTTACATGTTCATTCCATGTGATTCTCAGCATCCTTCTGTAGAACCATATTTGTTACCTCAAGTTTGTTCTTCTGTGATAAAATTGCCCATCATTCACTGCTATATACAAGGACCGATATTATATAGTTCAGAACACTTTTCTTGGTTTCTAATGAAATTTCTTTCTACTTCTAAAGTGGGTTTTTCGTACAGTTTTTACTTTAAGTGCGTAGGTTTTGTCGATGGGGTTTTTGTCTTACATCTATTATATCGGTCTTTCCAAGTACATGTAACATAGTAATTCTTTCGTCATGGCCAATTAATAATTAGATACATGATTGTCTTCAGGTTATGATATATAACACAAGTAAAATATCTAAGCATTTTAAAAATGCGGCTTCTAAATTTAGCACTTTTACGTTGTCAAAAGGCTTTTCATCTGAAGTGAACGAATTACAATTTTTATCAAACATGTCATCCACAGTGAAACCGAAATCGTACAAGTGCTTCTTTTATACGAAGATCAGAGTATTGGAGTTGTTTCACGTATTTTTAAATATTTGTTTTGTTTACATTTCCGTTTAAATGTTAAAAAAAAAACAATTAACAAAACACATTTTCATTGTTTTGACTTTTACAACTATTATAGATTTATGAACCCCCTGCAAAAATAGGTGCCTTCAAGGAATATCACAGAATTAAAGACCCAAAACAAAGCTATCTGATGCTCTGTTAGTTTAACGACCCAAATTATCGCTTGTGGGGGATTGCCAAATATTCTTGGTAATTATTTTCTCGAAACTTTGGAAATAAAACTAACTAAATCAAGGGTATAAAATAAAATAATATATTTTATTTATTTGATTTAGAGCGACTCCTTTGATATTCAGTGTAGCAAAATGTTCGTTTATAAAGGCGGATATTGGTAGCAGTTGGGCGAAAGTCCGTTTTGGATCTGTTTAGTTTCGGGGTCAAACCTTACTAGAAGTTTTTTTTTAAGCCTTTCACCCCAAGCAAGGCGGGAAACCACTAGCACGAAAGCGAGATCAAAGATGAGTGATAGAGGAAAGGATGAAGAGAAGGATAGGGGATAGATCAAGGAATCTGGAGACGTCGATTGACATTACATTTGAATAGTTGGAGATTATAGTTATAAGGGAAACGGGAAAAGGGGATGGAGTTCCACAGGTGAGAGGTGCAAGACACGAAGCTATTGGAGTAGAAGACACGGCTACATTTAATAGTTTCGACAGTGAAAGGGTGTGAGCGAGATGCCAGCCTAGTAGAACGCTTAAATTCATGAAGTCTGGGAACCAGAGAAAGCAGCTCATCAAAGCAGTTACCATGAAAGTATTTGTAAAAAAGACAGAGGGAGGTAACGGCACTTCTGTTAGAGAGCGACTGCTGACGAGATGCTAGATCAGGGCCAATTACATTGCATATCCGTCTCTGGATCTTATCAAGAACCTTGAGATACAGAAGGGGTACCAGACCATATATGGCAGCAATACTCCATGCAAAGGCGAATGGTTGATTTGTAGATTTGAGGGATCGACTCTAGCGAGAAAAATTTCCTGGCGCGGCACAGGGAATCAACTTTCCTTGCAGTGGACGAAGCTATTGACTCAATGTATTTGTTCTATCTCAGGTCGGCAGTCAATATGAGACCGAGTAGTCGCAAAGAGGAGCTCTCGAAAAGTTTAGCGTCAGACATTCAAATGGGGGGCAGGGATGGTTCTCTGTGGAGAGTAATAGAGAGCAGTTTTTTTTGGGGGGGGGCATTAAAGTTAACCAGCCAATTCCTGCCCCAGTTCACAACCGATTGAAGGTCCTTTTCGAGACGAACGAACAGGTTAGTTTTGTCAACGACACTAGATTTGTTTTTGAGGCAGGAGAAAATTGTAGTGTCGTCCGCGTAGATGCCAACTTGGGAATCTATGACGTCAGGAAGATCGTTGATGAAGATAAGGAACAGAGTAGGGCCTAGGATGGAGCCTTGGGGAACACCTGCATTTGTGGGATAGAAGCTGAAGGAGAATTCGTTGAGAACGACCATCAATACGTGGTTTGACAGGAATGATTGTATTAAGTCAAACAATCGACTTGAAATTCCATGACCCTGAAGCTTGCGAAGAAGGCCGACATGCCAAACCATATCAAACGCTTTGGAGATATCTAGAGCCACGGCACGAGCATCTCTATTATTATGAAGAGCTTGGTAAACAATTGCAGTGATGGCCGTAAGCACATTAGCTGTAGAACGGGTAAAGCGGAAACCATATTGCTTATCGGAGAGCAGATCATGGGATGTAAGGTGCTTAACCACTTCGGCGTTGATTAAAGCATCGAAGACTTTGCCGAAGAGGGGTAGGAGACTGATAGGGTCAGAAGGGTCACCAGTGTTCTTAAAGACAGGAACAATGGATGAGGACTCCCAACAGTCTGGAAAACAAGATTCATTGAGGCAGTAGTTTTATAATTTGGAGAGGGCAGGGGTCAGTTCAGGCACACATTTCTTTAAGACAATGGCTGGTATCCCATCTCTACTACTAGCCTTGTGGGGGGGTCTAAATTAGAGATAATGCCCAATACCGATGATGGGGTTATGTGCAGCTCCCTCAATAGAGAGTCAGTTCTAAGGGGGAAAGCGGGTGTGGGTACATCGGAAGAGTCGAGCGTTGAATTGAATGAGAATTTCCGAGCAAAGCATTCAGCCTTGTCGGCAGAAGAGGTCAAAACCTCGAACTGGTTGAAAAAAGGAGGTATAGAGGGTTTCCTATTGTTAAGTACGCTCTTACAGAGACGCCAATAATCCTTGGAGCCGAATTTGCGAGATGCAATACGTTCTTTTATTCGAGCAGCAAATAGTGACTTTGCTTCATTGAGGACACGCTTACACTCGTTACGGGCAGAGGCAGAGATGTTTATTGCAGTCAGAGATGTCGCTACGATATAGGTGGAATAAGTGGTTCCTATGGGCAATGGCAGCTGAGCAAGTAGCGGAGAACCAAGGGGAGGAGCGCGATTTGACCTTATATTTTCTTGAGGGGATGGAAGCCTCGATTCCAGCTTTAACCCAGGAGGAGACCTCGGAAGTACATTCTTGGACGGGGAGCGTAAAGACAACATCCCAGGGGACATCGCGAAGGAAATCACGGAACGAGTCTCAGTCTGCTCGTTGATAGAAGAACGAGTTTCTAGTGGTTGAAGGTTCTTTGCAGCTAAGAAATAGGTCAGCGTCAATCTAATTTGTTTTTCTCGGTCTTAAGAAGGGCAGAAAATATCATTAGTAGATGATCTCTTAATTAGTTCATGCATGGCTGGCTTCTGTTGTTCTGTGGTGTCTCTTGCTGTCTCCTCTCCTCGCCGAGCTCAGAGCTGTGTCATCATATCCTTTTAACTAGGGTCGTAGACTACTGGTGCGAACCTTAGTTTTGACTAACATCAAAAGTTTCTTTCTTTTAATTTTTTGATTGTCCAAAATTATTTTTTATTTATATAGCGGAAGTTATGCGTGGAGTCTCTCTGATTTTTTGGTAGTTTTGAGTCACAAGTGGTTAGACACTGGTCCAGCAAACTTCCGCTAAAACTTTAGTAACGGGTTTCGTACATAAAAACAATTTCTTATATATAAGGGTGTTTCATTAAGACGGATCAAAGTCAGCAGTAAATAAATCAGTGTTATTGGTGAAAATTTATTTATTTCTCTATTGGATCATATTTTTTGAATCATGGCAATTATGTGTGAAAAATATTATCACCCAAATGTCCGCCAAATCTGAAAGAAAAAGAAAAAAAATCATTAGACACTTAAACTTAATTTACGTTAAAATCGGTCCAAGTTATTGGAACATCCTTTATCTCTCTCTCTCATATATTTAGGCAGAAATCCTTCCTTTATGCATGTTTCATTAAAACGACAGAAAGAAATAAATTGAATTGAGATGACCGTTCTTAAATTTTTTATTTAATTTTATTTGTGTTCTGACAAGAGCTTTCTTTTCTGGACAAAATGTGTAAGAACTATCCGAATGTTTTGTATTTCCGAGCGCTTAAGAACTTAACAACGTTAAACAAACACTAATCAACAACGGTTTCCCTAACTACCTTATAGACCAACAAATTAGACTATTTCCCCAAAGCAAGTAATAACGATAGCGAACACACAAGCTAAAAAAATCATATATACATTTATTACAAAAACCAAATGCATATTAATTACAAACAAGACGAATCTTCTCTAAGGCATATTATAAAGAAATATACTACTCCTTTTGATCCGAATGAAAAAAAATCAAAAATTATTATCTATATATAAAAAAAATTTAAGACGGCCAACCTTATCCTAAAAAAAATAACAAACACACCAACTAAGTCAAAATTACAAAGAACGAACATTATCTATGAGTTCAAATGCCCTTTAAGGAACTGCGTTCCTCACCAAACCGGACTCATAAATAATTACATCGGCTACACAACCACATGTTTATCCAGACGTCTAACGTTACACTTATCTGATCACAGCTCCATCAGAACACATTTAAACACACACTCAGATTTACCCGACACTATTAGGAACATACTAGTAGAAAAACACAAATATATTAACTGCATCCACTTGCAAAAAAAAAGATTAAAAAATAATGGAAGCTCTAATAATAAAAAAGAAAAAAGCCAACTCTTAACAATATTAACTATGAACAAAGGCCATAATGTGCTAACCGTATTCGGAAATTAAAAACATTACTACCACACACTGAACATACACAGAACGCATATACTACTTTTGATAATCGAATCATCCTTGATAATGGCTAAAGGTATCTATGAAAGCGCTTTTGAAATACAAAACATTCGGACAGTTCTTACACCTTTTGTCCAGAAAAGAAAAGCTCTTGTCAGAACACAAGAAAAATTAAATAAAAAGCTCAACCGTAGTACCTTGTCTGTCGTTTTTAATGAAATATATATATATATATATATATATGACCGACTCAATAGAGATAGATATGGAAGAAATAAAAAAAACATCAGTTACAATTTTATACCGAAAACGATAACGCAAATACTTAAATTTAAAAATACATTAACGTCCGGGGTATCTAGCTGCATAAGCGAGTGGACCTTTGTTTTTTTTTTCCAAGTATGACATTCGATAGTTGGTAGGATTTCACAACACAGGGTGAATTCTCTAGCGACTGTCATTGTGAATCATTTGCTGCATGGAAAGAAACTGAGAACCTGGTTTGTCTCTTCTAAATGGAAATGAAGAAAAGTTGCCCGGACTGGATATAATATTTAGCTTTTCAGAATCTTGCATTTAGTTATGCTGATGATTTAACCTCAAACAGAAACCCTGTAAATTTCCAGTCTCTATTTCAGTTAATATTATTGTATGATCAAACTGAGATACACGTGTGGGGAACAAAGCAAACCTTATATTTTTCTCTAAAAATCCAACATTAGGTTATCAATCCTAAGGTTTCGCAGGACTGATATTATTGTTTGTCACCATAAAAAAGACTATTTTATGCTTGATTTCACGCCTTAAGCTCATCTTGACCAATTGGCTCACGTGATTCGGTTTGTTGACATTAACTTTGAGACAAGCCGAACTTAATCATTTATTGACTTTATACAGATAAAAAAAACAAAAAACAAAAAACAAAACGCTGCCATTATTGAGAAAATAATAAGCACACAATTAGAAGATGGACCTTTTATTGAATAATTGTTGTTCACAATATTATGGCAACGCTGCAAAAACAAAGATTACTAAAAACAACAGAAAATAGTGTTTATAAACTGAGAAACATAATTTGAAGTTAACGTATCTTCAGGAAAGTGTTATTTTTTTGAGGTTATTTATAAGCTCTTTGTTTATTCTTCGACAAAACTACATTCTCTATATTGTCAGTCGGATTGGGCTCTTAGACGTGGTGTAATGGTTAGAAAGCTTGTCTCGCTAAATCAATTACGACAGTGTTGTGAGTTCGATCCTCACTGGGTGCGTTTTACTAAATTAAAAAATGCATTGCAGATTTTAACAACAGTGATTTCTGTTATTTGTAACCTGAAATTCATTCCAACCTACTTGAGAACCTCGTTTATTCAATGACGACTTTGACTTGGATCTATTAAGTAAAATGAAAATAAGACAGACATCTCATTTTAATATATATAAAATCGCTATTGGATTTAACCACGGTCTACAGACAACTTCGGAATCGACTTCAACCTTCTGGATGGTCCCCTTGTTTAAGTTGGTGAATACTGTCATCATTCTTGCCTTCAGTTCATCTTTGGTGTTACAAAGAGTTTTGTTGGTCCCTCGCTCAACTGTGCCCCACATATAATCAAGAGGGTTACAGTATAGGGAGTTACGTGGCCAGATGTAAGGGGTGATGGGATCGCAGCAATTGTTTGACAGCCATGACTGGATTGTCCTGTTTGTGTGGCATGGTGCAGAGTCCTGTTGCAGAGAGTGTCTTCTAGAAGCCACCGTCTTGAACCAGGGCACTTGATTTCGGCTTCAATGCTGAGTCTGAGGCCCTCACCGAAAAATTCGGGAATTTTTTCTTATCGGAACGATGAGAATATGTTTTCCGAGCTGGCGTGCCTTGGTAATCACCATTAGACTCTTTCCTAATCTTCTGCACTGTCCTCAGTTCAACACCCCAAAACACTGAAATGTTCGTATTGGATTTTCCGGCGTGAATGCCAATTTTTGCAGTATGCCGTTTGTAAATTTTATTTGAACTGCGTGAATGATGCTTTTTTTTCACAGACGGTGCCAAACTGTTTTACAATACTGTGGAGGCGACAAAATAAAAACCAACGCGCATAAAAATTAATAATATAAAATGCCGACAATTTGCCCATCACTATATATATATATATATATATATATATATATATATATATATATATATATATATATATATAAAACAGCAGATATTTTATGTATAATGCTCAATATTAAAACTGGAAATTATTTTTTATATTTTAAAATCATAACCACAGAAGACTCGAAATTTTACCAGGAAACGTCGAAGCCGGGATAAAATTGATATTTCAAAGTAATCTTTTCACACACACACACATATATTATTAAAAAAAATAAGAAAAATCTCTATCCTTTTTCTTCTACCAAAAGACATCTAGTCTTGCCTCTCGTCCATCTAAGCAGAGAACACAGCATCAACATTAGAACGTTCCATATATGCTTTCACTAAACAGTGTCTCTTTATCCAATCTCCCCAAATTATTTTTCCCATTTTCTTTTTCTGTATCACTAATTCTGCCTCCCACGTAATATACGAAGGTTGAGTCAATTTTTGCTCCCTGACCAACGTTTGAACTTTTTGATGTAAAAGAAAATATAAAAAGAAATATGTACGTAAAAAGAAATTTGGACAGCGATAGTTCTGAATTCGCCAGTATAATAATTTGGTGATTAAACAATACTTTACGGTATAATAACTATAAAATAGTAGTAGATAGGCTCGCTTATCGTCCAGTTCACACTCCTCCTCCATCTTTTGAACAGGAGTAGAGGTTTATCTCTTATTTCTTGTTTAACATTGGGTTTCTGGTTCCTTCTCAAGTTTTCTCATTCTCTTCTATCCCCAGTAACCCCTTGTGTCTTAGTAGCATTATCGCATTGCTTCAAATGAAATGATTAAAGAAAAGAAAATCTGGGACGAGTAAAAAAGACCATAAATGTCTCCTTGTCGACCTGATGAAACGTTATATAAATTGTTTTATTAAAGATCATTGACTACTAATTTCGAAAACAAACTTGAAATGCTACTTTGTTGTTACAATGAAGATTGCTAGTAACTAAATCAAACTGTACTTAAATCCAGAGACGGATATGCAGTACGATTGGCCCTGATCTGGCATCTCGTTTACAGTCGCTTCTTCACAGACGTGCCGTCGCTTCCCTCTGTCTTTTCTACAAATACTTTCACGGTAACTGCTTCGACGAGCTACTTTCGCTAGTTCCCAAACTGCATGAATTTAAACGTGCTACTAGGTTGGTACCATTTCCCACCCTTTCACTGTCGAAACGGTTAAATGTAGCCGTCTCTTCTACTCCAACAGCTTCATGTCTCGCACTTCCTGTCTGTGGAACTTCCTTCCTCTTACTTGCTTCCCTGATAGCTATAATATCCAACTATTCAAATGCAATGTCAATCGACATCTCCAGATGCCTTGATCTATTCCCCGTTGTTCTCTTCATCCTTTCCTCTTTCACGCCTCTTTACTCTTGCTCCCACTCTCTGTAACCCTTTGCGTGCTAGTGGCACTCCCGCCTTGCTTGGAGTGAAAAGCTTAAAAAAGAAAAGGAAAAAGATATCTACTAAAGTAAGATTTGTAGGGTAATGGTAATATTAGCCATTTCCTTATAAGAAAACATTTGAATTCATCGACCAAGCAGCTAGTACTACTGTTGGTTGAAGTCTATAAAATCTTTTCAGGAAAATAGGTTTCTCAAGTCCAGTCGCTGTTATCGCTCTTTCCAGTATTGATTGTGGTAGGGGTGGAGCCTCTTAACCTTTTTGTTTGAAGTAGCGTAGAACGTCAACATCTTGATTGTCATTATTTTTTATTCGCGATGCATATATCTGTTTTAGTTGTCGCTGCTTTTGGAAGCCCACACGTAATGTTTCTGTTATTTGGGACATTTTTTTTTATTTGTGATTCTGCAGCGCCAGTCCACAAGATTCGAATGAGAATGGTCTTCGCAAAGAGCCACAGGCTCCACTCACTCAGACATTTTTAACGATTGATCTGAGAAAGTGGTTGTATATAGGAACAATATTGGAGCACGCCGTAAAGAAATAAGAGTGGATAGTAGTGACGATTGTAAGGTAAGCTTGCAAATGATTTTTCATGGCGAGGCACTAAATAGGATTATGCAGGAATATGTTCTGTAAGTAAGGTCTCTACGGCAGCTGTACCAATTACGTTAAGTGATTTTGTTTTCTTTGAAATTATTACTATTTTGATTGAGCGTAAAGCTAGATTATCGCGGCTTTACTTACAAGAAAATATTATTTTCTGAATAAACATTTCCTTGCCTTTATTTTTACAATTTTCCCCTCATTCAGCCTTTCCATTAAATCTTGTTATTATCGAGAATCTCGTGATACTGTAATGCAAGCATTCTTCTCAAGAGCCATTGGCCGTGTTGTTTATATTTATATTTCCTGACGAGATGCTCAAAACTTAATAGCCTTTATTTCAGATTTCTGGAAAAAGGCTATTAAGTAATCCCAAAAAAAAAAACCCTCCTCCATTACTCACCCCCCCAACTAGCCCTATTTATTTTTCTTAGGTCCTCTGCCTCCTTCTTATTTTTCTTACTTGTCCTCTTCCATCTTATTAATGCTTATTTCTTTTCCTATTCCTTTTAACTCTTGTCTTTTTCTTCACGTCCTGATTTTTCTTATTCTTATTCCGCCTATTAATTTTTTCCTTGCATTCAGTTTCTCAGTCTTCGACAAAGTTTCTCACTCGTCATCAAATGTAAAATAATATGTAAAACATTTATTTTTAACCTTTATCATCTCCTGATTTTTTTACCGCACAAATCAATCTATGCGTAGATTTACGTCAGGGCATAAAACTTTGCCTCCTACTCAGGACAATCAAGAAAATGGCTTGTCATTCACAATAGTTAATGGTCTTTTCCCACGACTCTAAATGTCAAATGGCCTTCTATTCAGAATTATAAGCAAAATATGCAACAAAATCGCCATTATGTAATAAGTAATGTCAAATGATGGCGAGGATAGTTGGATTATTAAACATCAACTACGGTCTCTCACTTCCTCACAAACTTAATTACTTATTTTCTTTCAGCCTTTTGTATTTTACACTTTGAAGATATCGTGGATTTTATATTATATATTCTATACTCAGCCTCCTTTCATTCTTCTTGAACACCCCCTCCACCACAAAAAATCTCTTGGCTTAGAGAATTTTCTTCTTGCCGCTGAACTAAACCAAATAGATCCAAACATCGCAGCGGCAGAAATAGACAACTGATGCCTGTTAGACGATACCAATTTCGATAGAATAAGATATTCACAGAGAGACGTGTGAAGAATAAACTATAGAGTTGCGAGAATAATTTAAAAGATCTACGTTCCGTTTTATTTCCCATAATTTTTAGCAAGAACGTCACCCAGCTCCCCACCGAAAATAATTTACCTTCCTCCCATATGAAAATGATACGAACTAAGTCTATTATTAGCAAATTCTTACTCGCGGACCCCTGACAAAAACCGACTTATTTATCGCTCTTTCCAGTATTGATGGGGATTTTCTTCCTGACCTTTTATACAAGATGGCGTGGAATGTCAGCATGTTGATTATGTCATTATTCATAATTATGTAATATTATAATTATATATTATAGCGGTATAAAGAAATGCTCGCTATTTTATTATTTGCTTGAAAACGTAAGCTCTGTCTTTTGGTATTGCTCTTATATATCTATATACCAAAAAGCTTACACTGGTAAAAGATATATATGATATATACATTTCTATATATCAGAACAATATTAGGCAATTGAATGCAAAGTGTAAAAGTTCTATGACGTGTTTCGTCCTCTAATAGACTTCAAAAGATTTTTTTCTTACAAAAACAAAACTCCATGCATTAGTAGTTCATCGTAATGAGTGACCATAATTCCAATTTAAAAAATACTGTTTTAATTAAGAGAAAGCAATTTACTAAAGTGAAAATATCTAGAAAGTGCACTGATTGCTAAATCAACATTTCACCTTTCTTGACAGATCTTCTGGTGTCACAATATGCGATATTTAAGAACCTCATTGATAAAAACCAAAGTAGTGAAATCAAATGAAATCGGCTGAACTGTGTCCAGACACATCGGGCAAAAAACTCAAAAATTTAAAATTTAACGTTTCCACATCTTCAGTTCCCCCCCCCCCCGGTACATAATTATAACGAACTTTTACGTCTATATCACCTACATCACTTCCTATATATATATATATATATATATATATATATCAACATAAGACAAATTTAAGTAGATAGTACTAAAATTGTTTACAGAACACAGTGCAGAGAAAAAACCTCTAAAATTCTGTAGGACGTTGTAATACAAAAGAAGCAGCCTTTTCTCATAGGGGATCGTATACTGAAATAAATGTATAAAAAAATATACATGAAAATACCATCCCGGTCGTTTAAATGACGTCACCTTGATTGACAGGAAATTGGTTCCACTAAACGTGAGAACGCCGGAATTAACCAAAAAACAGTTCCGTAAACCTACACAAAACACAATCCTTGTAAATGAATGTAGCAGTATTAGAAAGTATTCGGGGGAAAATAATATAAATAAAAATAAATATGAACTTTGATAAATTTACCGATTACAAAAAAAAACAAACAAAAAAACCCCAAAAAACTAATAATTAAATTTAATAAAGTTAAAAATTAGAACTAGTCGAGATTATTCAATCAAACATGCCTAAAAGAATTATTGCTGTCGAAATACACTTTTTTTTTGTTGTGTGTGTATATATATATATATATATATATATATAATATAATTATTCTACTGTACGGATAAAACTACATTGTTCTATTAAATTTAAATTTTAAATAAGTGTGGTTATTATATATCATGTATAGGGAGTTTTTGCTTTACAATTATGAAATAAACTGTATTTAATTTTGAATTCCAACTGGCGTTGATATTTGAGTTCCATCCCACATTGAATTTGTGGAGATTCTTTGTATAGAAGATAGCCGCTCCCATGTTCGTAATTTGCTCGATGCTGGGCGGATGTGAGGGTAGTGTAATGGATCGCTGAGAAGTTGGAGTCCCAAGTTCGAATTTCAGCCGGGTTCCTTGAATTCACTTACGTTCAAATACCCTTGATAGAGGTATGAACCCATCTCCTCTCTCCGACTTGTATTTTGAAAAAATCATTGTTCTTAAAAAAAAAAAAAAAATTGTTAATGCAATATTCACTAGTTGAAAAAGAGACATTCTTATAATCCAAAATGTTTCGACTTTAAATAACCCACATTGAGTTGATAAACTGTAAAATACAAATCGGTCAACATTGTTCGCTGTCAGAACACTGAAAATTGTTTTGGAGTTATCGTGCTTAATGTAATCCTTACTGGCCGTTTTATAAAGATGCTGTTAATAGCTTGACTGGCTTTGTACAAAAAAATGAAAACGCTTCTCAGTGTGCTCTGTCAGTGCCCTAGAGTAGAAATGTCATGCGCGCCATTATTTATTACAATTGTGTCTCTAAACACCGATCAGGCCATGATAAAGCTGGTACACGGACTTTACTGTTAAGATCAAATTTTGGTCTACAGGAGACTAGGCAAAGCCGTACTCGGTAAAATTAAAGGAGTAGATCAAATTGTTTATTTTGAATATTTTCCTTCTTCCTCCTAATCCAATTTACCTTATTCTCATGATTAACATTTCCATTTAATCATATCATTACAAAATTTTGTGGCAAAAGCTTTAAAAGTGGGGAAGAAATTTCTTCGATATTATCAGTTTATCGCCCCAAATGCGAAATTATTTCAGTAAAAAAAAAAAAATAGTTTGACGGCGGTCATTTTGCAATCGTTAATAATGACTATTAAATATTACTGACGGATAAGTTACGAGGGTTGGCTGAAAAGTTCATAGGCTGACAAATATACTCTCATGGAATGTGACTAAATGAGGTTTATTTTCCAATATAGCACCCCACCTTACGGCCCTTACATTTCTTTTATCGGCTTTTGCAGTGCGTGGATCTCATTGAAGAAGCTTGTATCCTGTTGGTAAAAAAAAATAAACAAACAGCAGATATGGCGTAATCACTACGATACTATTTCCCAGTCAGGTGTTTTTTCATGTTGGGGAACGGGTGATAGCCAGATGGGACTAAATCAGGAGAATAGGGAGGGTGATCAACCAGTTTAATGCCAGTCAGGCGATTGAAACCAAGGATTGTGTGCTGAAGCATTGTCCTGATGAAACAAGACCCATTTCACCAATTTTTCCTGGCTGTTTGGTCTAGATTGCCTTTCGCAATTACCTCAACAAGCTGGTCTAGTACTCTCTATTAATGGCGTGAAATCTTTTTAAATATAGTCACTAAACACAATGCCACTTGCATCCCCAAAACTGATTCAATCATCTTACTTGATGATAAAATGACTTTGGCATTCTTTGGAGCAGGTGAGTAGTTTTGTTTCATTGCATGGATTGTTTCTGGTTTAAAGTAATGAACCTAACACTCATTCTGGGTTAGAAAACGTTAAAGATAACCAGCTGGATCTTCTTCATTGTCAGATTTTCTCGTGATGTGATCAGCTTTGTGCATCAGGTGTCAGAAGACATGACACCCACCGAGCTGAGACATTCGTGATGCCAAATTCATTATTCAGAATATTCTCAGTTTTCTTACGGGATATGCTAATCGAAATAGCTATTTGATTTATAATCAATCGAATGTCATCCATCACCGTGTGATATTTGAATAGTCAGATGTCATTTTACCCGAGAAGAAACAATGCAGTTATTAATAAGAGTTGAAATTAATGCGTGCGAGATTTCACAGCTCTAACATCACTCCATAGCCTATGAATTTTTCAGCCCACCCTCATAAACGTTTGTTATATTTGAACGGATTTTTAGTTCCTTCTCAAACATGCAACGTTACTTTCTGAACAACCAAATATATTAGTTGATCTGATGACCGATTGAAGTGTGAAACTGACTGGTTGGTTGAGTTTTATGGCATATCAACAACTGCAGGTCATTTAATGCCAAATTTAGTTATTTATATTAAATATATAGTACTAGTAAACGTATAGCTGGCAACATTATTTTTTTTTTCAAAAACGTATAGCTGGCAACATTACTTTTGGACGTAGTTTATCGTCATACCCAGGACGTGAAACTAACTGGGATCAACACTCTAATGATAGCTATGTTCACACAAACACTTTCTTTCTAATATAAACTATTTCTTCGTTTAAATGGTCGGGTTTTGCCATTACTGATAATAACGATTATGTGCTTGATAACTTATCTTTGTTACATTTCAACTAGTTTTTATATCCTCTCAAACATTACTGAAGTAATGTATATGATCAAATAAATCAACACTACTTAGTTTCACGCCTCAAGTTATCATTAGAACCTGTTGCAGTGTTGAGTTCTATATGTAGAAACGTTCTGATATTGAGCGTCATTCTTACATCATAAAATATCAAATATTAAACGTATTTTTTTTATTGCAGTCAGGCTGATGAAACTAGGAATGATATTACATTTCTAATTTCTTGACAAGCATTAACATTCGATGCTGTATCAAATGTTTCATCTTTTTACGACAATTCTAACCATTAAATTCTTACACCTGTAAAATATAAAATCTTTCGTCTTAGAAAAATTAAAAAAAAAGATATTTTCTAGTGTTGCGATAACTCATCATTGTGCTAACCAGGTAGAACTACTGCTGGGAAAAATGTGAGCGAACAAACACGCTGCGAAATCTTCATTATATTCTCATTGTAACAAGACAAACACGAAGAACAGAAAAATACCTCGCATATTATATGTATTCGTTCAAAAGAACCCTTATTAAAAAAAAAAGAATACAGAAGAGAACAGTAAACAGGTGTAGATTACAAGTTAAGCACTGGGTAGACGTGGCTCTAATTCTCTTGGCTGGAACCACGTCTTCTAAGCATTCTTACTTGGCCTGCTCAAATTTATATCGGCTTACGGTCACATCACATTGAAATACTGGTTCCTGTAAATCACCGAAGTAAGCAACATCGATCCTGGTCAGTACCTAGATGGGTGACTGCTTGGGAAAGCAGGTACTATAAGCTTGGGTGTGCGGCTGATTGTTAATCGGAGAGCAGGGTTCCAGTTCCTGTTGGGTTCGTTATATTCACTTGCGCGTACATGAATCCACCTCTTCTCCCCCAGCTATGGAGTAATTAGTAAGACTTGTATCACTAGATCATTATCTTAAAAAAAAATTCTTATAGTTTAAAAATATTTTCTGGCTTTGAATAACCTGCAACCAGTTGATAAACCGTGAAAAACGAATCAAATCTACAGAGTAGTCCAAAAGTCTTGTCACCCTCTATCAAAAGTAATGAGAACAATAGAACAAGTAGTACAATAAACAAAGTACATGTACTAGATTCAGTTTATTCACTTTCATTGACGCTGTCACACATCGAGAAGGTCTGTATGAACAGCATTTTTGTGGCAGCCATTTGAAATAGAAAATTATATTATGTAGGGGTGACAAGACTTTCAGACCACCCTGTAATATCGTTCTTTTCCTCTGTCAGTTTTAATCTGACTCCCATTGTCTTCTCATCGTAGCCTCTGTTCAGTCTCCAGCATTATCATTCCATCCGATACATTTAACACTAAGAAAGGTTTCTTCATGTCATTATCGTTATGTTTTTGACCGACCGATAATATAAAATATCGCCGAAGCTTTCATTGACAATGGAGAATAGATTCCAGCCAGTGTGCGTGTCTTAAAGGCGAGAACAGGGCAGTTTCCATCGCGAAGAAAGTTCAACTGTTGACTTGGATTTCTGTAAGTAAAGCCAGGGTCATACCAGTTAAACGTGGCTACTTGGTTTAGAGGGTCAGACAAGGATGATTCTTTCTGTTATACAATCCGTGTCCGAAGTGATTGGAGTTGTTTATGAAACGGCTTTTGTTGAGCAGGCCTCGACTCGCAGCAAAAGCGGCGATTATGCGTGTGAGCCCGTCTGTGATAAAGACGAGGAGGATTAATTGTGTGCTTTTGAGAATACGAAGAAGAGATTTAGAGAGAAGTACAGACGATGGCAGAATGTGTCGGAGAAAACCATGGAAATAAAAAGAGGAGGTGTTGTCACTGAAAGAAAGATTAAAGAAGGAAATAAGAAAGAAAATAAAAGACATAAAGAGCAAGACAAAACCTGTTGATAATTTTAGAATAATTCGAGACAAAATTAAAGACTCAAAAGTAAGAGAAAACAATAGAAATAGTAAAATATTGAAATGTATAAATTCGGAATATTAACTTGCTATTTATTTATTAGATAAATTGATCAGTTATGTTCATTTTTGACTATTTTTTTTCTTTCTTCTTAATTTTAGTTGGATGTACAGATGGTATAATGGTTACCGGCCTGGAATACCTCATCGGCGAGCCGAGTTCGAATTCCATCCCAATTACGATTGATTAGTGAGTTCGATCCTCATTGGGTGCCCCATACATTCGGCCTTGTACCACACTTAGAAAATCATTATTTTAGCTGTAGTTGGCAACCAGTCTAGGCGAAGAACGACTCCAATTCAAAACCGTATGTAGCCTTAGCGTAGCATATACTCTTTAGCCATCGACAGACCACGGAGTTCACAATGACTATAATTTCGACTGAGGTTAACCTCCGACTTTGTCGATGTAATATTATTTCTAATAGTTACTGAGGCTGTTCTGCGACCATCAGGAAGCAGCGTGGATTAGAATTAAAAAAATTAAGTCTCTAGAGAGATTCGAATTCTCAACCCTTTGACTTGTGGAAGATGGTTTAAGCTATCTAACTTGCAATCACTTACAGGAATATATAAATGTCACTTTTTTTTTAATTGCAGTCAGGCAGATGAAGCTAGGAATAATGTTCAATTTTTAATTTCCTGAGAAGCATGTGCATGTTGAGACAAACGCTTCTTTGCCTTTTTACGACTACCCTTATCAGTACATTTTTTTTCTTTTACACACCTGCGAAATATAAAATCTTTTGTTAAAAATTCAGGTGTTGCGATACTGTGCCATTGTTTTAGCCAGATCGAATAGTGTCTAGCGTAGATACAGCGGACATTAAAATGTCGCGAACGAACAAACAATCACATTGTGAAACCTGCATTGTATGATCACTGGAACAAAAACAGGGCGAACAGAAATAATATCTCGCCTCTCTCTCTCTCTCTCTCTCTCTCTCTCTATATATATATATATATATATAGTATCAGTTCAAAGGATCTCTTACTTTTTTAAACAAAATAATACCAAAATGTGTAGTAAAAGTTGTGTAGAGTACAAGCTAAGCCATTAGTAGATGTTACCCTGTTTCTCTTCATTAAAACCAAAACCACGCCTACTGTGATCTCTTTGTTGGTCTGCTTAACACTTTCTCCTGTCAGTTTTAATCTGATCAGAGACTACGACGAGAAGACAGTCTCCAGCATAATCATTCCATCCGACACTTTTAACACAGGGAAAAGTTTTATTTGCAATATTTTTCTTTCTACTTTTTCTTTCCCTTGATGTTCTCATCTTTTTTTTTTTAAATCACACTGACTACCGTGGTGGAGTGGTTTAGATTTTAGTCAAATATTAGTGCAGTAGCTTATAAACGAGTCATGGTCTTAATTTTGAATGTTGCAAAACTTTTTAGAAGCAGTTTTGAGAATTCTACTTTGACTTCCACTTGCTAGGAGTTGAAACTGGGTACTCTATAAAATTTTACGATTCTCTACATCAATTTAAGAATTGTCTGTAGCCTATACTTGAATCAGACACTGTTTCTATTCTGATATTTATGTACATTTAAGTTAAAGTCCTCTTGTTCAATTACAACTTAAGTTACAGATTGGTTTGCTTTCAGTAACAATTTAGATAACGTTTTGGATGGGTTTCCTGATAACTGATATCAATATTTTAACTCCTTTCTCCTTTCTCTTTTCACGTATTTCTTTTTTTTTTTTTTAATATTAATACAAAAACTAACACCGTTTCTTTTATATCTATTTTGTATTTTTGTAATCTACGTCTATTTTATTTTCTTATCTTCCTCTTTTCCGCATCATTCTGTCTTGTCTTTACACCCGTAAAGCAACGAAATGACGTGGAAATACATGAAATATGTAGCTGGTAGTTATGCGTCTTTGCTTGGCGCCATTACAGTCAACTCGTAAGACGTAACACTCGGCATCTTCTACCGTCCGATAGTTACCAAGCTTGTCTCACAGAATTTATTTCACTATTTTTTTCTCTTGCATTATCATGTTAAGACGTTAGCCTTATCGACCAACTGTTGTGCGTCGAATCGAATACCGTTATCGCTTCCGTTGGCATAGAACTGGGTCTTTATATAGGTTTAGTAAAGGTGCAGATGAAAAAAAAAAGTTGTGAAAGTACGAATGTAACCTGACTTATATAAGACAAACACGGTGTCTAGAAAGAAAACTATCTTTCTTTGAATTGATGAATACCGATGTCTTTTTCGAAACAAGACAAAGATGTGTTAATTACAAACTTAACCCCCGGTAGATATGGATCTCTTCCTCTCCGTGGGAACTCCGTCTCCTTCGTATTTGTCTGCCAAGTAAACAAGGTTCTCTGTCAGTTTTAATTCCGCCTCCAATAGATCAGTAGCCAAGACGAGAAGACAGTTTACATCATTATATTTTCAGTTGACATTTTTATCTTTTATAACCTTTTTTTCTCAGCATTTCCCGTATGTCTTACTATGTAAAAGCTGAGTAAATTATTTTTTTTGTTTTCGTTCATTACTCTTAATAGAAAACTGCGTATTTTTTTGCGTATATTCTTTGTAGTTACTTTGAAGTATATGCATGCACATATGTTACGCCTCTAAGTTTTCTTTCAGTCGATCGTTTTCTTTTCTTCTAAATACGACTTACTGTTTAAATCAACATATAAAATTCTGTGACTTCAATTAACCCGTCCGTCACACCCTCTAAAATAGCCATACGGCATATATTGACCGATCGAAACCATTTTTTTTTTTTTTGGTGCGAGAAGTGCAAACAGGTAAGGAGGTACAAAGTACAGTTGGTTTTACTGGAGAGCGTAGCTTAGTACAATAAATTTACATTAATTTTTGTGAAAAAATTTAAGTTTTATTATTTAACATACAAAATACTCCCACTATTTTAAAAACAATTTAATATTTAAAATAAATACTTATTAAAAACGCAATTGCGTTTACGAGAACAACAAATCACAAGGCCAAACGCTTCAAAAAGTTTGAATTTAGCTTCAGAAAGAAGTATTTGCACATATGTTGCATGCTGGAGAGTAAGAAATCCTAAAAATTCTTCGCTGTTAGCGTGAGAAAAAAAAAGAAATTCTTAAGATTGTTTTTGTTTTAATCATTTCACACCAAGCAAGGCGTAAATGCTACTAGTACGCAGGGGGTCACAGAGATTGAAGGTGAGAAATGACTGGGTATGGGAGGTGGGATTGGGGAAAGGATAAAAGCTGAACGGGGTTCAAGAAGATAGATGGCGACTGACGTTGCATTTAAATTTTTGAAGATTGTAGTTATCAGGGAAGCAAAGAAACGGATGAGAGTTCCACAGGCGGAAAGTGCGAGAAAAAACTCTTTGAGTAGAAGTGACGGTTAAATTTACCTAATTCAACAGTAAAAGTGTGGGATCTAGATGCCAATCTAGTAGCATGCTTAAACTTACGTAGTCCGGTCGCTCGGGAAAAATTTCGTCAGAGCAGTTGTCATAAATATTTGTAGAAAAGACAGAGGGAAGCCACGTAACGCCAGTGAGAATGTGACTGGTCGATATGCCAAGTCAGGATAGATTATATTGCAGATCCTTCTTTGGATTTTGTCAAGAGCCTCGAGATGAGTAGCAGGAGTACATGACCAGATATGACAACAGTATTCAATGGTAGATTTGTAAATGTACAAGATGGACTCTGATGAGAAAGATCTCAGTAAGTAGTATAAATTATTAAACAGTAGTAGGGTTTGTGTCAAAGTATTTTTCCAAACTAACTTATTCAAGTTTTATCGATTGGTTTGCGAAATTGAACGAAACGTAATGTTTGTAAATATCAACTAAAAAATGTTAGTAATAATTTCAACATTACTAAATACTGTGAGGATTCTAAAAAAATTAGTGTATTAAAATATACTCTGAAGCTGATGGCATAGTTCAGAATTAAGGGCTGATTTTCCAGATTTAAATTAGACGGAATAGAAAAACATTCTCATCTTAGGTTAAGTTTTCTCCGCGATCATCTTAGACTTTGTCAAATCTAAACATAATAGCATCTCTTAATTGCATATCAAGAATTACATAAGAGCAGAAAAACGGGTCTAATTTAAAAGTTATGCAATACTTTCCTTAATGTCTTCGACTATTTTGTAACTAAAACATTTTAATCTTTACCGCAGGCACCAGAGGGCGGCTTTCAAGCTAGATAAAAACCACGATTTTTAGGATTGTTCCCAAGACTGGCAGAATCGTTCCAGTTAGAAAATTGTCGTGGCAATCTTATTTTCATTTGACCGTTTAAATTAATTGATTATTAGTCTACGAACTTATTGATTTAACTATGTAGATCCTATTTTTTTTAAATTTTTTTTATAGACTTCATTTCAATTTTATAATTTATTCTGGTTTATCTGGCACAATTCATTTCCGGTTTGTTAGAGATGTGAAATATTTGGCACAATTCATTTCCGGTTTGTTAGAGATGTGAAATATTTGGCACAATTCATTTCCGGTTTGTTAGAGATGTGAAATATTTGGCACAATTCATTTCCGGTTTGTTAGAGATGTGAAATATTTGGCACAATTCATTTCCGGTTTGTTAGAGATGTAAAATATTTGGCACAATTCATTTCCGGTTTGTTAGAGATGTAAAATATTTGGCACAATTCATTTCCGGTTTGTTAGAGATGTGAAATATTTGGCACAATTCATTTCCGGTTTGTTAGAGATGTGAAATATTTGGCACAATTCATTTCCGGTTTGTTAGAGATGTGAAATATTTGGCACAATTCATTTCCGGTTTGTTAGAGATGTGAAATATTTGGCACAATTCATTTCCGGTTTGTTAGAGATGTGAAATATTTGGCACAATTCATTTCCGGTTTGTTAGAGATGTGAAATATTTGGCACAATTCATTTCCGGTTTGTTAGAGATGTGAAATATTTGGCACAATTCATTTCCGGTTTGTTAGAGATGTGAAATATTTGGCACAATTCATTTCCGGTTTGTTAGAGATGTGAAATATTTGGCACAATTCATTTCCGGTTTGTTAGAGATGTGAAATATCTGGCACAATTCATTTCCGGTTTGTTAGAGATGTGAAATATCTGGCACAATTCATTTCCGGTTTTGTTAGAGATGTGAAATATCTGGCACAATTCATTTCCGGTTTGTTAGAGATGTGAAATATCTGGCACAATTCATTTCGGTTTGTTAGAGATGTGAAATATCTGGCACAATTCATTTCCGGTTTGTTAGAGATGTGAAATATCTGGCACAATTCATTTCCGGTTTGTTAGAGATGTGAAATATCTGGCACAATTCATTTCCGGTTTGTTAGAGATGTGAAATATCTGGCACAATTCATTTCCGGTTTGTTAGAGATGTGAAATATCTGGCACAATTCATTTCCGGTTTGTTAGAGATGTGAAATATTTGGCACAATTCATTTCCGGTTTGTTAGAGATGTGAAATATCTGGCACAATTCATTTCCGGTTTGTTAGAGATGTGAAATATTGGCACAATTCATTTCCGGTTTGTTAGAGATGTGAAATATCTGGCACAATTCATTTCCGGTTTGTTAGAGATGTGAAATATCTGGCACAATTCATTTCCGGTTTGTTAGAGATGTGAAATATCTGGCACAATTCATTTCCGGTTTGTTAGAGATGTGAAATATCTGGAAATTCATTTCCGGTTTGTTAGAGATGTGAAATATTTGGCACAATTCATTTCCGGTTTGTTAGAGATGTGAAATATCTGGCACAATTCATTTCCTGGTTTGTTAGAGATGTGAAATATCTGGCACAATTCATTTCCGGTTTGTTAGAGATGTGAAATATCTGGCACAATTCATTTCCGGTTTTGTTAGAGATGGAAATATCTGGCACAATTCATTTTAGGTTTGTTAGAAATGAAATATCTGGCACAATTCATTTCCGGTTTGTTAGAGATGAAATATCTGGCACAATTCATTTCCGGTTTGTTAGAGATGTGAAATATCTGGCACAATTCATTTCCGGTTTGTTAGAGAGAAATATCTGGAAATTATTTCGGTTTGTTAGAGATGTGAAATATCTGGCACAATTCATTTCCGGTTTTTTAGAGATGTGAAATATCTGGCACAATTCATTTCCGGTTTGTTAGAGATGTGAAATATCTGGCACAATTCATTTCCGGTTTGTTAGAGATGTGAAATATCTGGCACAATTCATTTCCGGTTTGTTAGAGATGTGAAATATCTGGCACAATTCATTTCCGGTTTGTTAGAGATGTGAAATATTTGGCACAATTCGTAAAATGAAAGTAAATCATTGCTTTTTGGTTTTTTTTAATTTATTTTACTTTCCTTATTTTTACTTTTTTTGACTTTTCCTGTTGACTGATTTCTCGTGTGTCTGCGTTTTTACAAGGTACGCTACCTGCTGTTTCTATCGTATTTAATTTGGAGAACAGGAAGACATCAAAGGCAACAATCAAAATGAAGAGGAGTAATTGTTTTTCTTTTTTTATATATAATTCTGGTGGCAAGCATTTGTTTCGAATCGGTTTTCATAATTTAATTTAACAAGGAGAACACTAAGTGGAAGGACGTAAGATCAGTAAAAAAAGCAAAAAAAAAAGCCCCTTAACTACATTAATCCGCGTTTAGCTTCCCACAGCGAATGTATGCATACAACAACAGTAATGCCTGTCGCCAACGACGCAAATGAATCCGAACGTTTACTGTCGATAACTCCAAAATGGTAGATTTTATCAAATTTATCAATCTAGATTAGAATGAAGCATGTACAATTACACATAAATGTAAGTATTATAGATATTTTTAATGCATACTGAGTACGGGTGCTAAACTGTAAATTAACCCATTGATTATTCATACAATAACATATTTGTTACTATAAACTTTATTTTTTATTAGGAACACGTCTTTGTGTTGACGTCCAAATTAATGTCAATCGTTGTAGAATTCTAGAAATCCTTACTAAAATTTCATCTATCTTCATTCTTTGTCATTGTTTCTTTCTAAGCTAAACTTCGTAAATAGATTTTTTAAAATCATTTAATCAAGAGCTTCAAAACCATAATGCTTTACACATTACTAAAAGCAAATGCTTAGATTGTTTGATGACGTTTGTCTTTACATTTGTTTTATGTTCTATTACGGACTGTGTTTTTTTACTGATCTTACTTGTCTCAATTACTGTGCTAGAGAACTATTTACGTATACACGCTCAATTATGCTATGTGTGCGCAATAATCAAGACAAGTGAATACTACTCATAGCTGTTCCGCAGCAAATGCATGTAAAAAAAACGCCAGTAATGGCTGCCGCAACGCGAATGAATCCGAAATTTCATTGTCGATAACTCCAAAACGTTAGATTTTATCAAATTTATCAAGCCAGACTCAAATGAAGCTTGGAAAATTTTTAATGCGAACTGAGCGCTGGTGCTAAACTGTAAATTAGCCAATCAATGTGTCTGCTTCCAAAAATCATCATTCTAAATTCTTTTACTTGAGATAGATCGTCTACCACTGACGCTAGTAACAACTATACAACTAAAGAAAGTACAGAAACCCCCCACCAAAACAAAAAAACAAACAAACAAAAAAACTGTAAAATAAACGATTTTCTTTCTATAGGCTACGGACATATTGACGGACCCACTCAGACTGACGAGAAATAAAATTGCAACATCCTTATAGGGTTTCAATTGACTCACAATCGTGCTTCTTTTTCAAGCCAGAATCGGTCATAGCACTGTGGAAAGCGGAAGCCGCCAACCGGCGATTCTGGCGAAGAGTAATTCATTTCGGTTGTTCCACTTTCGAGGAGAGGAAGACTGTAGAGGAAATAAAAAATGCAAGACCAGGAAAACTCCAGCCAAGACCCTCATCCGCCTTACCATGCGATCAATGTCCGAGACTGTTGCATCCCCGACTTGGCTTCCTGAGCCATGTCTAGTTTAAGCACCGTGGGGGCACCGGATGAACCAAACTGGGACACTAGTGGTATCGACAAATCGTTCAGGTGAATACAGTAAACAGTCAAGTTGTTTGTAAAAGAAGCTGACGAAGATGAGAGCTGTGAATTGGAGACGTTAAAATAAAGTCGCTAAAGTTATATATGTGAGAAGCGTTATGACAGAAAAGGTGACACGGAAATCTAATGACACATTGGACTAGTGAGAAGAAGCCTTCTAGAAGCTATGCAAACTATTAAGAAACAGGAAATTTACATTAGAACAGAGGAAGAGTGCTGAACTGCTACGTAATATCCGTCCTCTCACATGGCAGTGAATACTAGACAATTTCCTTACAGATGGAGAGGGGACTCAAGGTAACATCTAGTTTTACAGAAGGATATCTGGTCAAAGCATGATTACCGAGGAAGTTTTAAGTAAAATGGAAGCAAAAAGGATAATTGTACTGAGGATTTTTGACAGCTGTAATTTCTGGGATACATAATAAAGACTTGGAAAATTTGACAACTACACGATATACTATAGACAGAAGGAATCATCGAGTATCCTAACCAGTTTGTGTAAATCGATGACAGAGTAGGAACTGAGAGGGACAGTAAGAGGACATAGTTACAAAGAGTAGGAGATTGTGTAGATTTACGATCGCCCTCCTGCTGAAAGAGGTACGATATATGAAAAGAATGTTTGTACAATATAATTCGTATTAATCAAGTGATGCTGGTAAATTTTCCAGGATATTTATGTGTAATATACTGTGTTTCAGCATATTTTTGCAACCTTATAAAAAATATTGCTAACTTATTTAGGCATTGTCAGGCTTTATTAAACAAATCAACCCTTTGCAATATATTGTTATTAATTTATAACTCAGACATGTTGGCTATGGGGACACATTTGATTAAATCAATATTCTATAGACATGAATAATTGGTTATACTTTTTTCTAACGCTAAAATTGGCTCTTTGACATTTTGTAACATTCAGTAGTCTTTCACGCGTTGATTTAGCTAATTTTTCTACTGTTTCGGCTCCAAATTGCAACGGCTTTTGTTGTTTCCCAGAGATCTTTAAATATTCTTTTATGTCCGTCTTAATGAAAGATCACGGACTCTCTGTTGAATGAATAGATGGAGAAACCGTGTGCCATTCCATTTGTTTCCAGTTGTTTTTAAAACGTTTGTTTGCAAGTTGTGGTTTTCTATGTCCCTTCACACTGTAAAGCTTATCTAAGAATTTCCGCTTAGTGATAACTAGCAGCATGACCCGGCGTTGCCCGTGCTTGATTCAAAAATCGTACGACTCGTACAGCAATCGCTATCACTTGACTTAAAATATTTTTGCCCTTCCTTGCCTTGAAAGGAGTGCCCTTTGCCGTGCTGATGTTGCTACATGCCTTACTCCTTGCCTATCTCACACTGCGAATTTTTTCTAAGCTCTATACTAAACATTAAATCTGTTACGAAAAAAGAACTAAACAAAATGAACACAAAACGATCAGCTTTAAAAAACGACTCGTAACTGGAAAAATCGAATGAAAAAAGAATGTTAACAAATACTTTTTTACACCCAACTCACTTCTGCGGAATCAGAATCAACGTTGAGTTTAAGCAAGCGAATGAGCCAATTGGAGTAAAGTGCCATGCAGATTTAAATTTTTCCCACTTGTGACGAATGCAGCTATCGATTTTTTGCATGCTAGCATAACATTCGTGTCAGTCAGCTGTTGGCTCTCTCACGCTGGCCAATAGAATCTTCCTGCCTATTCGTGGCAGCCAGCTATAGGCTGTCACTCTGGCCAGTAGAAAATGGCCGCAAACTACATGAAAAGTGCCGTAGAAGCATGAAAAAATCGATTATTTCCACTATCGATGGGAGTTGGGAAATGCAAAGTCGGTCTTGGCCTTCCCGCTAACTTGGAGCATGTGCATGTAAATTTTGGTGCAAATCCGTCGAAAATAGCGGCCGTGCATTCATCACACACACACACACACACACACACACACACACTGCCTTTTATAGATAGAGATGTAAATCGATCATCAGATACACACCCAAAAATCACTTCAAGCACAAAACTGCCAATCATCATACAGGGTTGATTTTTATATGCCAATACAGTTTATATCTACAGACGCACTATCCTGATATTGAACACTCTACCGTCATAAGTTTTAAACAATATATAGGTATATTTCTTTCTTAAATGTTCACCCAATACAGGGCTCACGAGTCACTCAAGGTAGAGGATTATATACTGAGGTTATTATAAGAATAAAGAGGAGTTAAGTGCAGATCGTAAGGATATGTAAGCTAGATAACAGTTGACCCTGAAGTTGAAGAGGTTAAGAATATAGTGATCAGGAAAGCATCTTTACGGGAGTTCAGCCCACAAAGTAGCGGTTGTCAAGAAGAAGCTCTCTCAGTGGAACTTCCTTCTTACAAATGGAATACGAAGGAGGTGGAGATGATTGGACCCTGTTCATATGGTAGGGAGAATCTTAGATGTAAAGGTCTGAAATGTTAGAACTAGAGAATGTCTGAAGTGCGATAGAATATAAGCTTGCGACGTTGTGCTTGTAGGGAGAGTGGTTGTAGGGTTGAAAATAATCCATCGCGCAGAAAGCCGCTCAAACACTTTTGAACTGTGTCAAAGTCGGAAAGTGAGGAGTGGACAGCTCCATCCCAGGTATGACAACAATACCCTGTTTTTTTGGTCTGTAGATAGAGCGTAGCAGGTAGAGTCAGTTACTTCCGAGAGCGAAACGAGGATCCGAACGGTTTTACAGCATCTTTAGCAATAGGCTGTATGAATTTCACTTGAGGTCTGGAGTGAACTAGAGTCCAATAGACGTTCAGAGTATAAAGCCTTATTAAAAGTACAGCTCTTCATCATGACTGGAAAAAAGTCGGTCTGCTGGGAGACGCTAATACCTTGGTTTTATTTCACCCGAGACAAATAGAGGTAGAAAGATATTGGTGAATAACTCTTCGAAATAGGAAAAGAAAACCCCAAAAACTCGTCTTGAAAGCTTGTATTCACACTGTAATCACCCAGTCTCAAAAAAAGATCATTGTAACTGATGGAAAACTCTATCTCTTAAACGATGAACATGGAGTTGGGAATTTCTGTACAGACTCATAAACTGATGTATTTTTGTCAGTAATCAGACTTATCTGTTTACCCGGTAAATATCATAGCAACATCGTATGGGTTAAAGTTAAAAAAAAGAAAAGAAAAAGAGACTAATGAAAGGTAGGTCGGATTTGAACTTTGAATTCGTTTTGTTGGAATATTTTATTAGAAACACGGTCAGTGCTCATCTCCGGGATACCGTAATAGGTAGAATCGTTATAAACTATGTAAAAACCAATATGTACTAATACTGCTTATGGTTGGTTTAGTAATGAATAAAATAAAAAAAAACCCAAAAAACAACAACAAAAAAAAAAACAGGATAATGAAAAATCTCAAGATCATTTTGATGTTGTCGGACTTGAAATAATCCTAAATAACTGGTTGTGCGTTTTTGGTTCTGCATTTGAACGACAACCGACGATGACTCGGTTTCGATTAATCATGTTACACGCGCGTACACACACGCGCGCACACACACATTTCCACTTTTGCAGATTTGATTATTTGTATGCTTGTCGTCAGTAATTAAGTGGATATTTTTTTTTTCACTTTTGTAGCCTTCTGCGGAAAATCACAGACGATGTGCATAGACTAACAGAAAACATTAGCTTCTCATAAATGTGCGACACACAATCAGAAATGAAAAGGAGACTAGAAACACCAGAAATGTGTTTCTATAGAAGAAAACGGAGAATAACTTGGACGGCGTGTTAGAAAAAAAAAAGAACTTTTAAGGAAAATAGAAGCGAAAAGGACAATTAGCAAGAGACAGTTGAAATTACTCGCACACAATGGATTAAGAAAGCTTGGAATATTTGACACACAGGACACATGGAATTCAAAAGCAACAGAGAAACATTGAGAAACCTACCTAACGACCTCGTGTAAATGGATGTCAGAACAGCGGGAAGGGAGAGTAGAAATAAAAACACTTCTAAGAGCGATAAAGGATAGGAAGTTGAGAAGAGTCATGATTACTGATGTTCTACGGATACACGGCTCATAGAAGCGACCATGGCCTAAGAAGATTTTTTCTAAAACAAAAAAAAAAAAAATAGTTTTATAAATGTATGACAAGTGAGGATGATATAAAAAGCAAATATTAATCTAGTCGAAACGTAAAGTGACTTAACAGTTGAAAAGGTCAGGATTTGATGAGGTCAACTGGGTCGACCACCCGTTTACATGTTGGGGACTCAGCCACTGACATTCTTTAAGCCCGAATTCGCGTCAGGTGAATATGAGCTTGTCTTCCAGGTCATCTCGCTGATGCAGCTGGCTCCTTTAGTGCTCAGGTTTGATAGTAAATTCAAAGTCTTCTTGGTATCTCCTAGGGTAAGTCTAGTACAGACTGGGATCTCCACAGATCAACTTCACTTAAAACAAATGTTCTTTTTTTGACATTAAATTCCATTCAGACTATTTCTTGTGTAAATCACGCACTACAAGCGTACAAAATATCCGAACAAATATGCAGGGTGCGATGGCTAAACTGTCACAGTTTTATATTTTTTAATTTTGCACATGCTCGTTTGTTTTTGATTTTGTCGAATTGCCCAGTACAATAGGGTCAGTTGGTACCATTTGTGAGAAAAAGAGCATAATGACGAAATTTGGAAATGGTATGCTGTACTGCTTGGTATTCGCGCCGGATGCTCCAATATGAACATCTCAGTGTTTTTTTTTCTGAGGACAATGCAGATTCGGAAAGAGTTGGATGAGTCTAATGGTGATTACGAAGGTGTTTGAAATGATCACTAATGATGGCGACGTTATGCTTCCATCCATCTTCCCATAGGGCCTCAGACTCTATACGAAGGCCTACATCAAGTTACTTGAGGTAGGGCTGCCCTGGGTTAAGAGGGTGGATGTTGGAAGACCCTATCTCTGACAACAGGGCTCTGCGCTATGCCAGGAGAACCCAGCCATGGCTGTCAGAAAATTTCTGCGACCACATCACCCCTTACATTTAGCCACCTAACTCCCCAGATTGCAACCCCTTGATTATTATGTGTGGAGGCGCAGTTGAGCGAGAGATCAGCAAAACTCCTTGTAACACCAAAGATGAACTGAAGGCAAGGATTATGGCAGCATTCCCCAACTTAAAGGAGACCCTCCAGAAAAGATGCAGGAGATTCCGAAGTCATCTGGAGGCCGTGGTTGGAACCAATGGCGATTTTATTGAGTAAATTTCCTCATTAGTATTTCAAGATATTTTTGTGCAATTTTGATAATATCTTAAAATAAGACGTCAGTGTTATTTTTTATTTTTGCGTCATAAAATATGCGTAAAATAAGACGTCAGTGTTATTTTTGCATAATTTAGACAATTTATCCACCCTGTATCTAAGGTTTATGAAATAATGTTGACAGGAAAACAAACAAACAAAAAGTGATAAAACCTGAAAATAATTTCAGAAGTAAAATTAAAATGTCACCACTGAATAAGTCAAAACAAATTGAAAATATCAAGAGACATTCAAAAGGAAATGAGCTGGTTGTTGAGTAGCAAGGTCTCTATACATGAAAAGCCCATATACAGTGGAACCTCGGTTCACGAATTTAATTCGTTCATAAAGTGCCGTTCGTAACCCGAAATGTTCGTAAACCGGAACTATTTTTTCCAATATGCATCGGTGTAGAGAAAACAAATGTCCCAGTACAATAAAATTGGGAAAGGAAAGCACTGCACAACACACGAATGTATACAACATGGCGGTCGACTCAGAAATTATTCAGTTCGAGTTAACTCGGTTCGGCAAAGTTGTTCGAGAACCGAAATTTTGTTCGATAACCGAGGCATTTTCATCTGGAATTTTTCTCTTCGAAAACCGATTTGTTCGACATATGAGTTGTTTGAGAAGCGAGGTTGCACTGTAATTTTATCATAAAGAAAAAGATTAAAATTACAGAGAATCGTAATTGATATATAAACTAAGTTTATTTTAGTCTGTCATGCATGAGGCAGGAAAATAAGTCGGTTGATGCTGCTTGCTTTCATAATATCGGGTTTTCCTTCGGTCCAAACAGCGCAATCAGCTTCCAGCGGAAATAACTCCTTCAAACATCAGGGAGCCTCGACGTGTAGTGATGGTTACCAAGTTGATCTGGTTGATCATTCCTACTGAACGAGGAGATCGGAACTAACTAGATTGTCAAAAATTAAGGAAATATTTTGGAAGAAAAAAAGTTAGGAGAAATTAAATGATGCTGGAGAAAAAGAATCAAATAGAATTGGGGGAACGTAATTAAAGTTGGGCTATTTAGATGCATTCCTAGTTTTATATCATCAAAAATTCTTCTTGTGTCATCATCGAATCTAATTTTCCGTTTCCCTAACCATTTCATTTTCTATTTGCAACGAGAATTAGTTGCAGAGAAAATCATATGGAAAACACCTAAAGCTGAACAGTATAGTCCTAATTTTTAAAGAATATTTACATATAGGTTACATATGATACAGAATCCAATTACATAGTGTTGTGGAGTGATTTCGCATTGGAGGCTTGTATTTTTACTAAATCGGTCCTAAAATAGGTTCGACGTACAAAACGTTAGGAACTTGATATAATAGGTATTACGCAGAGTAATCTTGTCGTGGTCGCTGATACTTTCGTATTCGACTAACTGTCGTCCGACATCGACTGACGCTATTTAGTAACTGGCCAACACAGTCACATGTGGCACAAGGCCAAATTTAATATGGGGTTCCAAAGCCCGTAGGCTCGGACAAAAAAATCCCCGTAGACCCCGCAACGGGGTCGGGTCTGTCTACCTCCTCGGACGAAACTCTGCCTTTCGGCATAGCCTCGTCCGAAGGCAGAAAGTTCGACTGTCGTCCGACATCGACTGACCCACTGACCAACTCTTACTACCCCTACTTATTATAGGTGGGAGAGTCTATTAACTATAGAATAGGTGTTTCACCATAACACATAGAAGCCATATATGCACACACACACTGAATGTAAATTTTACACACAGAATGATCCGTACAATTTTATATGCAATATATTATGTATAAAAAAATTTATTTTTAAAGTCCTCAAAATATAGTTTTTATACAAAAACCTTTATTCCTCAAGTATTTTTTATCTATATATTTTATTCTTTTAACACAAAAAACGATTTCCGGATCAGTCAACACACATAACGACTAGCGCAATTTTAATATGAAACTGCAAATTTATGCAAATTTTTATATTCAAACTATACAGCTTAAACAGTAGTCTAAGTGCGAAAAATCATTAAACTCTTACAGAACCGAATATCTATTTATTTTCTTTTTTGCTCTTAATGTTTAACAACGATTTTAATGTGTGATGTGCCGTAAAACCAATTTGATCAATCAATTCATTTGCAACCCTTTGCGTTTTCAACATTTATCAGAGTAAACTAAAAACAAAAAATGGAAAATTTAAACGTAAGAGAAAAAAAAAGGTGGGGAACACGTATAGTACAAAAACAATTACAGCCATTTAAAAATTGGCTTATAACTGAAAAAACAAAAAACAAAACAAAAACAAACAAACCAGAAAAAGATTAAGCAAAAATTCAAATAAAAACTTACAGGGTAACATGAAGTGGTGTCATAACGAATTTTATACGAACTTTTTCTGTTCTCCTCTTCTGAGCACTACGAAGGCAGTAGGCAACGAACTCTTTCGAAAAAGACTGGACACTAGGTTTTTCACATTTTTTATGATCAAATTTCCCGAAATTTAAGATTGCATTTCGTATATATATATCTATATTTCTGAGATGCGGTATTATGTACATTATTTACATTATTCGGACTATTGTCCTCATCTTTGTCGCCATATTTATTACAACGTTTCGGCCGTTGTATGCTCCGGCCTTCTTAAGGTGGTTGGAATGTCGGACTGAACCCTTTATTTTCGCTCACATCCATTAAACTGTTCTGGTTCCAGTGCCATGTTTAATTTAAAAAGGGTTAAACTGACATCCAATTAAACAGGCGTGGAACAACGGCCGAAACGTTGTAATAAATATGGCGACAAAGAGAAGGACAATAGTCCAAATAATGTAAATAATGTGCATTTCGTATAATTCATCTGTTAACATCTGTGTTCATGTCTTTTGCATATTTATAATTGTGCATATGGAAATTTGAATTGTACTTAAAGCGCAAAAATGGCTTCCTTTAAAGACAGAAGTAAAAATGATAGCAAATGAGATTATATTCCAGTAGGATGTACAACAACATAGAAAAAGTGTATAACTTTACATATAAACTAATTGCTCAACTGCTTCAAGTTTTCCGAATCGTTTGACTCGCACATCGTGTGTATTATGTAATTTTCTATTCCTAATAAGGTAGTGAAGTACCATTTTTTTTTTTTACCAACTATAGCCACTAAGGACTAACCATAACCATATATTCTGTCTTATAGTTTATCAGCAAGAGAAAAAAACCAAGATACGAACTAAGAATTGGAAATGTCAATATCAAACAAGTGCAGATGTTTAAATATTTGGGAAGCATTTTAACAGAAGATGGAAAATGCGACACCACCACCCGAACGCTCTTTGGGGTAACAAAAGATTAATTCCACATGCTAAGTAATAAGAAACAGGAAAATTTTTGTAGAAAAAAAATTACTGATGAACTACTATGTACTATCAATCCTCCTATACTGCAATGAAATGCTGGAAATTTTCTTCACAGATGAAGAGACTTGAGGCAACAGAAATGTAGTTTTACAGAAGCATGATGGACGGAGCGCGTAAGCAATGAAGAAATCGCAAGGAAAATGGAAACAAACAAAAAAGACATACTCAGAATCCAAAGGGGACAGCCAGAATTTCTTGAACGCATAAAGAGGATTTGACAGTCGCAGGACATCGAAGAAAAAGAGATAGGTGAAGGCAGTGAGCAATCTACCTGACGAGTGGAAGGGATAGCAAAGTGACAAAAGTTGGTAAGAGTTTTTTTTTTTTATTAGAGGGTTACTGTCGAGTCATATAAGGGTAAGAAGGGACAAGCGTTAGGAGTATAGACAAATGGTAAATTGGAGAGCCACAATCATCCACGTCCTGAAGAGACACAG